>JAHHFK020005551.1:0-461584 GCA_024533555.2 Aedes koreicus | reverse complement strand
GATAGACAATGTATTCAAAATTATTGACATTCGTAGGGAATCAACTGTTGGATTCACTGAGTAGTTTTAATAAAACTAGGAACGTGGCGCCAGTCTTATTTTGTTATGTCTCACTTCAAAGAGCCATAATAAAAATACCACACATTATAACAATGGTATACAAACAATCTTATAACGGCTTCATTCTCGATAATTTTATAATAATAGATAGGGAATAGGCGTGATGAAGCTTTACTTTGCCACCGAAAAGTGAATCTTATAGTTGAGCAAGACTCAAATATATATTGTTAGGCTGCATGTGCAGTAAGACTTTGAAACAATTAAACGACTTAGAGATTAGGATTTGACAAATAAATAGAAGGCAATGAACGGACAAGTAAACGTAAATTTTTCTACAAAAGAACTATAGAATTTAACTGAATAACGCAGAAGACAAGAACTGACTAAGGCGGACAAAGTGATAGGTTAATCAAACGTGGTAAGACGAGGTATGCATCGATGATCTGAAATCACATGAGAACTAGACATCTATTAACTAATTTATAAACGACTGAAGAAGTTACGAAATTCCCTCTTGAACATATAAACGTAACACCATCAGTAAACCATGAGAATTATACTGTTGGGACTACTGAGACTTTTAACATCAGAAATTACTAAAACTGGTTGAATTAAAATATCTCAACTACATAATAACAACTTATTTTTGATTCAAGAAAACTCCTCAAAAAGACTTACGCAGCACATAAATGATAAACTAAATTACAGAAGATTGAAGAAAAAACTGACAAACTAAATAACAAAAAGACAAAACGACACCATACAAAACAGCGGATATGAACATGACTGAGAGAAAGGGAAGCAAACTTGAAAATGTAACACATTTTGAGGCAGTGTCAACAGCGTCACTATGGACGACATGATCCTTACACGGCTTTTTTTTTTTTTTTTTTTTAAAAAGACCGTGCAAATTCGTAGTTGCTACTCCCTTACTGACAGAACTAGTGTAATTGCACAGAGAACCACATAGATGGAGCTTGGGATTAGCTTTTTACATCTTCAATGTACAAGTTCACTAATTCTATTTATAGATCAGTACCGGCGCCGGCCACGTCCTCACGGTCTTTTGGGGAGGGGGGAAGGATGATTAGTTTGACAATCGTTGTTATTAGAGACCGTGAACACCACTGCATCTCTACAATTGCCAAGGGAAGGATAGTTGTGTTAGTGGGGTAGGTTATTTTTAGATCATGGATGCACTGTGGTAAGTGATGCGATCAATGAAAGAAAGCGCAGTAGACTGCTTTTTATTTTAAATCTATTGGTGATAGAAAGAGGCAAGTGAAAAATGGCAAGGAAGGGGACGGGCCTGGGATTGAACGACGACATGATCCTTACACGGCTGGTGAAATACTTCAAAAGGAGTTAAGTTGTATTATTCTAACGCCCAAGTAACAATACAATAGCTTCTTATTTTTGGTTCGAGAAAACAGCTTCGGAAGACTCTCAGAGCACATAAATGACACACTTCACGGACTGAACTACAAAAGACTGAAGAAATTACGAAACGCCGTATTGAATTTGCAAACGCAACACTGACTAACAAAATAAGAAAAAGACAATTAAAAAAAAAACACAGACGAAAGGACTCAAAATTCTCAAGGCTCCTTCCGAGTCATTCGCAACAGCGTCTTCTTGGACGACATGTTCCGTGTACGGCTGGCAAAATGATTCGAAAGGATTTACGCAAATATATCATCAAAGGCCTGGCGTAGAGGTTTCTACTCTATTCAGAGTCCCGCCAGTAAACCTTCATAAAAAAACTGTCAAAACTTTTCCAAGTAAAACAGCAAGTTTATTTTCAAACATGGATAAAAACTTCAAGTTTTTTAAAACCAAAAAGAGTGGTTTAGAGACTAGAAACTTGAAAGATGGTGTTATTGAAAAATTAAGATCTTTAGGTTGTAAGGTACCATTGGATAATTCTATGCGAATCTGCATAAGTGTCGTCCCCTAGTTTATCGCCCCCAACAAAAACCACCACCTTCGAATGATGAGGAAGTGCCTTCTACCAGTGGAGGGTGCCATTCATCAGAGGTGCCATTCATAAGATAGGTCATAGTGGCTTCAGCCTATTTTCCAGGTGATGCTCCTGAAGTGCCTCCTCCTGAGATCGCCTCACTTGTCCTTTACTGCAGAGCAAACAACAAGTCGTTCATCATTGGCTGTGATGCCAACTCGCATCATACCGTGTGGGGGAGTACGGATATCAACAGTCGAGGTGAGTGCTTATTAGAATTTCTCTCATCAAATAATATAGATATATGCAATAAGGGAAACGAACCTACCTTTTCAAATGCTATCAGACAAGAAGTCTTGGATTTGACATTGTACAATAGTGCAATTTATGAACGTATTTCAAAGTGGGAAGTCTCTGAGGAAACGTCATTGTCAGATCATAGACACATTGTGTTCGAATGGAGTGGTGGAAATCGGTCAACTACAACATTTCGAAATCCGAAGAAAACAAACTGGGATCAATATGCTCAATATTTAAATTCGGAGTTATTTACAGAAGGTGGAAAGATTGATTCAGTTCAGAAATTGGAATCATTTTCTCAAAAGGTAAATGATACGATTTTAAATTCTTTCAATATTAGTTGTCCTATCAAGGAATCGTCCTTTAACAGGGATGTTCCGTGGTGGAACTCTAAGCTGGAACGTCTGCGTAAAACGTCTCGTAGATTGTTTAATAAAGCGAAAAGAACCTCAGATTTTACCCCCTATAGGAGTGCACTTACTGAGTACAATAAAGAAATAAGAAAATCTAAACGAAGATCCTGGGTTCTAACGTGTGAAAACATAAGCAATAGTCCGGAAGTCGCAAGACTTCAGAGGGCTCTTGCAAAGGATCATACGATTGAACTTGGGAATCTGAAAAATAAGGATGGAGTTTTTACAAAAACTCCTTGTGAAACGTTAATGTTGATGATGGAAACACATTTTCCTGGATCAGTTTTGTGTGTAGATCCAATCAGATATGGATCACTTGAAGGTGAAAGAGGTTCTACAAGGACATCTCCAATTTCGGTTAGAACAAAAATCACCGCAAATGACTTGGCTGACAACATCTTTAAGAAATCCAGGGTAGAAAATGCGTTGAGATCTTTTCAGCCTTACAAATCTGCAGGAATGGACGGGATATTTCCAGCATTACTTCAAAACGGCGAAGCAGTGTTGATCTCGCCATTAATTGAGATTTTTAAGGCAAGTTTAAGACTCAACCATATTCCAACTTTATGGACACAAGTAAAAGTTATCTTCATACCTAAAGTAGGAAAGCGAGACAAGGCGCATCCTAAATCATACAGACCCATTAGTCTTTCATCAGTCCTATTAAAGACTATGGAAAAAGTTTTGAATGATTATATCAATTCAAATTACATGAACAAGCATCCACTATCTGAGTTCCAGTTTGCTTACCAGTCTGGTAAGTCAACAACTACGGCACTGCATAGTGTGGTTTCAAAGGTAGAAAAAGCTCTATCGGTAAAAGAAATAGCACTTTGCTCTTTCTTAGATATTGAAGGAGCTTTCGACAACGCTTCCTATTCGTCTATGGCTCGTGCCATGAAGAAAAAGAACTTTGACATGAATATAATTAACTGGGTCCATACCATGCTCGCAAAAAGAGACATCACTTCAGAGCTGGGATGTTCGTCTATTACAGTACGGGCAACGAAAGGTTGTCCCCAAGGAGGAGTCCTCTCACCATTAATGTGGTCCTTAGTTGTAGACGATCTTCTAAGAAGCTTAGAGGAAAAAGGTTTCGAGGTTGTAGGTTTTGCAGACGATATAGTCATTATAAAGAGGGGAAAATTTGACAACATCATTTCAGAAAGAATGCAATGGGCCCTAAAATTTACCCAGTCTTGGTGGTCAAGGAGGGCCTTTGCATTAATCCATCAAAAGTAGTAATTGTACCTTTCACTAGGAAAAGGAAGTTTAGTCTAAAAGCGTTTCAGCTAGGAGGATTAAAGATTCATCTTAGTGAACAGGTTAAATACTTAGGAGTGATACTGGATGCCAAACTGAACTGGAATGCTCATCTTGAGTATGTGATCAGTAAGGCAACTAATGCGTTCTGGATATGCTCAAAAACATTTGGCAGAAAATGGAGTCTAAGACCAAAAATGATAATGTGGATTTGTACATCCATAATACGTCCAAAAGTAACCTATGCTTCTCTTGTGTGGTGGCCAAAAACAAAAGAAGCTACTGCACAGAAAAAGCTTGCTAAACTTCAACGGCTAGTATCCATTGCTATAACGGGAGCGATGCGCAGCACTCCATCAAATGCGACATCCCTTACAACATATGTGAAACGTCACGTATAGATTGGGAAGTCGGAGGTCCCACTGTTCGTCATGGCTCCATAAAATTCTTCACAGATGGCTCAAAAATTGGAACAAAAACGGGAGCAGGAATCTTCGGCCCTGGGGTAGAAATCTCAGTGGCGATGGGAAACTATCCAACGGTTTTCCAAGCGGAGATCTTTGCTATAATAAAATGTGTTAACGTTTGTCTGAAGAGAAAATATAGATATGCAAATATTTGTATTTTTACAGACAGCCAAGCAGCACTCAAAGCGTTAAGTAATTATAAATGTACATCCAAACTTGTCTGGGAATGCATTCTTTCACTGCGAAAGGTGTGTCAAGAGAACTCGGTAAATTTATTCTGGGTTCCGGGACACTGTGGCATTGAAGGCAATGAAAGGGCAGACGAGCTTGCTATACAAGGTTCAAATGCACAGTTTATTGGCCGAGAACCATTCTGCAGTATATCATACTGTGCCATAAAAATGGAATTAAAATCTTGGGAAGAGCAAAGGGTGATGACCAATTGGTTGGTCACCACAAAGTGTGTTCAAGCTAAAAGGTTTATAATTCCAAACGTTACAATTAGTAAAAAGCTTCTGGAGCTCAATAAGAGAGTTCTTTGTACCTATACTGGCCTAGTAACCGGACATTGCCCGAGTAGATATCATTTGAAAAACATTGGCCAGGTTCAGAATGATATCTGTCGTTTCTGTAACATGGAACGTGAAACCTCGGAACATCTGCTTCGCAGTTGTGATGCTTTGTACAAGAGCAGACTTAAATTTCTGTACAGTGGCTATATGCAACTTAAAGAAATTTGGACTGCAAATCCTAGAAAGGTGGTGGGTTTTATAAACTCAATTATGCCTGACTGGGAGACGCGTCTTAGGCTGATCACTTGACAAATGGTGATCTAGCTTTAAGATGCGAATTAGAATAGTAAACAGGGGTATACCACAAAAGTTCAACTCAGTGGACGCAGTGGTTCTACGCCCCAACAAAAAAAAAAAAAGTATGGCCTCTGCTTGAACTAAAACGGTGCTCATTTCTTCGTACGTAAGTCTGGTCTCTCCAACAGTTCGCTTCAGGTGGTATTTCATCGATTTCACCCCCGCTTCCCAGATTCCACCAAAATGTGGGCTTCTGGGGGGGATGAAGTGCCAACGGATGCCTTTAACACTACAACACTCCTTTATTTTCAGTTGATGCAGTTGATCCTCAAACAATTCCTTCAGAGCAGCTAGTTCATGGTTGGCACCAACGAATGTAGTAGCGTTATCACTGAAGATATCACTAGGCAATCCTCGACGACTGGAAAACCGTTGTAACGCAGCAATGAACGTGTCACTCGAAAGGCTTGATACTAATTGTGAATGGCTTTCATTGCCATACACACAAAGACGACAACGTAAGCCTTAAACAGCTTCATACTCCTGCCTCCAAGCTTCAGCAGAACTGGACCAGCGTAGTCAATACCGACCTTGGAAAACGGTGGCGCCGGATTGACTCGAGACCCCGGAAGGTTTCCCATAAACTGGTCACCTGGTATAGGACGCTGTCTAGCACACACCTGACAGTTGGTAACGATTTTCTTGATAATCGACTTCGCACGCACGGGCCAGTAATGTTCGCGTACGATCGACAACAATCCGTTCTGTCCGACATGAAAATGCTGCAAATGCAGTCCACGCACGATCGCCTCCGTAACATGATGTTTCTCCGGTAACAGCACCTGATGTTTGCCATCGTAGGGAATGGCCGAATGCTTCAAACGGCCAGGACCAGGTTTCACGACTGCGAATACTACTGCTCGCTTAACCTCCGGAATCACCGATTCTTCCAAAGGTTCAGGTTCACTCGATGTTGGATGTGTGTGCCATAACAACGGAGAACCGTTCCACCATAGTTCTCTTTGCAGCAAATCTTGTGGTAACTCACCTCTCGATATTATATCTGTTGAATTGTCGGCTGATTGCACGTATCCCCATTGGTAATCTTGCGTCAGCTCCACTATCGCAGCAACCCGGTTGGCGACGAATTGGTTCAGTGACAGCGGAGATTTTTTCAGCCAACACAAAACGATTTGAGAATCGCACCACAGCTTTACGATATCGAATGGAATTAGCATTGCCGACACTACCTTTCGCACCAGCTCTGCCAACAGCAACGCCCCACACAGCTCGAGTCGTGGAATCGTCGTCGGTTTGAGTGGCGCCACGCGCGACTTGCTTGCAACCAGATTAACACAGATGGTACCATCCCTGTTGATGCTCCGTACATACACGACCGCTCCGTAGGCACGCAAAGAAGCATCCGAATATCCATGAAGCTCCATCGTCACTGTTGCTTCTTGAATCACACATCGTGGTTTCCGTATTTGGTTCACAGCTGGAAGCTGACTTCGAAATTGGTTCCATTTCTGCAACTGCTCTTCAGGAAGTTTTTCATCCCATTCAAGCCCAAGCCGCCAAATGTCCTGCATCATCAATTTCGCCGAAACAATGATCGGACCCAGAAATCCAAGCGGGTCAAAGAGTTGCCCGATTTCCGATAGCACCTTGCGCTTCGTCAATTTCACATCCAGAAAAACTTGAGCCGTCTGGAACACAAAGTAGTCCTCTTGCGGATTTCAGATGAGGCCCAACGTTCTGATGCTGCTGCTCGTCCCGGTATCTTCAAAGCTTACTTGCTTCTCCTGCAGTTCATCAGGAATCGCTTGCAACACCGCAGCACTGTTCGAGCAGAACTTGTGTGCACCGAAACCACCACGACGCAACAGCTCCGAAAGTTCCGTGTAGATTTGAATCACTTCTTCAACCGACGATCCTCCAGTCAAAAAATCATCGATGTAACTATCCTTGATGACGACTTGCTTCGCCAAAGGAAATTCTTCCCCTTCATCCGTAGCCAATTGAATCAATACTCTTGTAGCGTGGTGCGGTGAACTTGCAACGCCGTATGTTACCGTTTGTAACTCGTATACTTTCAGGTTTCCATTGCTGTCCCACCATATAATGAGCTGGTACTTTCAATCGTCCTTATGAAGCCACAACTGACGGTACATTTTGGGGACATCAGCGGTTAGCACCACGAGATGAACGCAGAATTGAAGGATAATAGAAACGATGTCACTCTGTACCGTTGGCCCGACCAGAAGAGTGTCATTCAACGAAATGCCAGTAGTGGTTGCGGCTGACGCGTCGAATACCACTCTGGTTTTGGTCGTCGTGCTTGAGGCCTTGTACACAGCATGGTGGGGGATGTAGTACCCACCATCGATTGTTTCCATCTTACGTTGTCTAGCGAGCTGCCGTTGAGCTGCTTTTTGCTGGGCAATAGTAGGCACTGTGTCAGCACCTCCGCTGTTCGATCCGGTGAGGGCGTCGAGGATATTTCTTCTCGGTACGTTACTCGACGTCCCGCGCGGTGTCAAACTTTCACTCATTCACTTTTTGCCTCTTCGTTGGCAACACAATATTCGTATTGTTATTATTCCCCGCAGGGCACTTGCGGTTTTTACGCCACAAAATGGCGTCCCTTTTCACAAGCCGAGCACACTCGACTCCACGTTTCTCCGCCAAGATGGCGACTGTTCAGACACTTGTGCCACGGGCACACCCTCGGTGGCGAAACACTACCACCACTTCTCGACTAATTCCACTTCCGCAGGGAATCTGCCTGCCTCTTGCAAGCCACGATTGCGTCACTTTTTAAAAAGGAGTCGAGCGCACTCGACTACTCGCTTTTCGCCAAAATGGCGACCACTTTTGTGCCACGGGCACACACTTGGTGGCAGAGCACCACCATCACATTTGGCCTTGGGCCGATTTTAGCACACGGTGCTAATCACACGCGACGCAAACGCCGAAACCATTCAATTTTCCTCCGGAAATCCGGGAGAACGGACCAAAAAATGTTCCACGATAGCTCAAACTCAATTCGGCAGGAAAAATGGATGGTTTGGCATCGAACTCCGAGAATGAAAAAAATACTTCCGTCGATCACAAAAGTTCGTTTTTATTCTCTGTTTTCTGGGTTACAGTGTTGCTGGTTTAATTAATCAAAGAGTATAGTCAAGAACGTACGACAAATACAAGTTACTCAAAAAGATTGAAATTTCACATCAAATAATTTTTAATCCTCCATTCACAATCCTATGCGTCAATTTTGATTATCAATATGGATTCAAGATGCTTAATAAGTACATGTTCGTTGAAAATGGTGCAGTTATAGTATATGGGAGTACTACGAAAGGCCGAATCACAGAAGGCCGAATCACAAAAGGCCGAAACCACATAAGGCCGAAACCACAAAAGGCCGAAATAAACAAAAGGCCGAATCATAAAAGGCCGAATCACAAAAGGCCGAATCTCGTAAGGCCGAATCACGAAAGGCCGAATCACGAGAGGCCGAATCACGAGAGGCCGAATCACGAAAGGCCGAATCACGAGAGGCTGAATCACAAAAGGCCAAATAAATTCGGCAGAGCGTCAAAGCGCGCGCGCTCGCACCGGTCCACTTTGTCGCTCTGCCGAATTTATTCGGCCTTTTGTGATTCAGCCTCTCGTGATAAAGTTAAGATATTTATTTAAAACATGTAGGTCATTTAGATTGACCTTTGCATATTTTTATATGACGAATGATTACTAAGGCTGTGTTCCAATTCACGAATTCCCTCTTAAACTTGACAGATGTATAATTATCGAATAAGTCTGCTACTCGAGCTGACTTATTACTGGCAGACGGAAAATTCGTAATTTAAAAATTTAAATAAAAATTGGATAATTTTCTTGTTTAGTGTATTTAAGTTTACATTCATTTTTCTCAAAGATGAATTATATTCAAATATGATTAGGGTTACTCATAATTGGATAACTACACAATAAGTAGTATTCATTCAGATTTTTGAGTTAATTTGACTGAAAATTTCTGATTTCAGTAGGCAAATTAAAAATAGTGTGAAAAATTATTCAAACTGGGTAAATATTTTTCAGCGTGCAATTGTGCTTCAGAAACAGAACGGTAGAGAGGGACAGAGATAGATTGCTTCCGGCGTCTTTCATTGATGTTCTTTGATTGAGATAGTGAGGATTTTAAAGTATCAGTTTTTATCTTATGTTCAATGTTGAATTGTTGAATTATTGAGAAAATGAGTGCCATGAATGAAGAGGATTTCCATGGGTTTATCGATGAAGAAGTTGTACCAGTATTAACAGTGGTATAAAGCTGAATTAAAGCGTAAAGCACTGATGTCAAAAGATGTTCCTTCGAAAATCATCCGCGAAGTTTCTACGGAATACGCCCCTATCGTCCAAACCCGAGCGTCGAACAAATCTCAAAAAATGTTGATTTTGAGAAAAAGGCAAGCAAGTGGAAGCGGATTACGTGTCGTTGAACAGGATGGTGAATTTATCGTTCCAGATGAACTGCAGTTAACGTTGACTGGTCAACTTTTCTTGCAGAAAAATATACATGACGAGAGTAACCATATTATGATTTCACAACTATGCAAAACCTTCAGCGTTTAGCTGCTTCCCGGTATTGGCTTGTTGACGGTACATTTGCAACAGTTCCTCTGAAATTTACACAAATGTATTCCATCCACGGATCTGTACCCTATCAGGATTACGACGGAGTTGTACCGCTGGTATTCATGTTGCTGAACAACAAAACCCAGGAAACTTACTGCTGTGCATTTGAAGCACTGCTGGAAATATGCCAAGAAGCACAGCCTGAGTTACGTCCAAAATTCATCTTCTTTGATTTCGAGAAAGCTGTCATAAACGTGATGAAAGAGATTTTTCCGGAAGCAGAATGTTATTTGTGCTACTTTCATTTTGCGCAAAATTAGATTAAGCAGCTGAGCTTCCGGGGGTTGAAAACCATGTATTTCAATTATATGGACGTATACATGGCTTTTAAACGCCTACAAGTTAGTATAAATTAATCGTTGGGTGAGTTTCAACTAACGTTTTTTTTTTTGCAGGCGTTATCATTCCTACCACATTCAAGAACCCCAGGAGCATTTGAGAGCATCAAGGACGACATGCCAGTAATGCTGGCTGGCTTTCTTGAATACTTCAAAGCAACTTATGTTTCAGGACGAAACAGCAACAGCAGGCCAATGTTTCATCCCGCCCTCTGGTCGAATCACAAGGCGATGAAGGAACAATTACCATTAACGACCAATGCGCTCGAAGCGTGGCATCGGCGGTGGACAGAGGTTGTTTGATGCAATCATTTATCTATTACCAGGATAATCATGGAATTGCGAAACGAGCAACAAGAAATTGAAGGACGAATTTTCCGTATTTTACAAGGAAACGTTCCACAAGGATCACGGAACCATCTGGAAAAAATCAAAGAAATATGTTTGAAAAGTGACGATATCACTGACTTGAAGTTTGTTGAAAGCATTGCTCTTCTGTTGGCGTCTAAGAAAAAAAGGACATAAACATATTTCCCTTTACTATTATTATTATTTTTTATTACTATCCCTTTTATTTTTATTTTTATAATTATAATTTATAATTTATAATTTTTATAACTAGTATCATGATTATCTTCTTTTGAACTGAACTGCCATTTTGCAATAAAAATGAAATAAAACTGCCATGTAGTGCAATAAAAATTAAAAATAAGCAGATATTTATGAGTAAATCCTCCTCGGGGCTAAACACAGAATATTTCGCATTTTTAACAGTGCAAAAGTGGGCTGTAATTATGTTTTTTAACATGACTTTGTTACATTTATAATTATTATAGCATAGACATTTTGTAGGAAACGGAACCTAAAGTACAGTATTATAAGCAAATTGATTGAATTTTAATAAATTCAATGTTTAGTAAATTTTCGGCCTCGATCGATTCGGCCTTTCGTGATTCGGCCTTTTTGGCTTTCGGCCTTATTGACTTTCGGCCTTTTGTGGTAGGGTAGAACATTTTCGGCCTTATGTGCTTCGGCCTTATTTGCTTCGGCCTTTTGTGGTTTTTTTATTCTCCCCCAGAATATAGAAAATTTTTATTTTTTTTCAAAAAAACCCCACCAGCCCCAAACCACCCCCCCCGCCCCACCCGCCCCCCCCCCAATTCTATAGAGTCCCACAGTGGGGCCAGCCCCCCGTATGTGCCACACAACCCCCCCCATGCGGAACAAAAGAAAGCGCGCGGCCCCCATTGGGGGGGGGGGTTTTTTTTGGTTTTGAACCCCCCCGAGTATATTTTCATCTCACAATTATGTGCTCTCAGGTATAGTTTTGGTCATATCTCCAAGAAGTATTATCCAATAATAATGAAATTTTGACCAGATATTTAAGGATTTTATAGCTTTGATTTGGCGCTAACAAAACTAAAATCGATTCAAAAATAGCTCAGTATGTAATCGGAGACTAAACTATTTGATTACTATTATAATAGGCCGTCAAGTACTGTTTCGGTCATATCTTCGTAACGAAATGTCTGATTAAAAAAAAAAACAATAGCGTTCTATGGGAATGTTGTAGCTTTCATTTGCCGTCAACAGAACTGAAATCGGTTCACAAATGGCTGAGAAACCGATGTGACATTATTTGTAACACACACACACACACACACACACACACACACACACACACACACACACACACACACACACACACACACACACACACACACACACACACACACACACACACACACACACACACACACACACACACACACGGTTTGACAGCCCTGAGGTAAATCAGGGAGATCTGAAGTGAAAATGTTATAAAGTATTGGCCCAAGAATGCTACCTTGAGGAACACCAGCTCTGACAGGCAATTGATCAGATTTAGAATTCTGATAAAGTACTTGCAAAGTTCTATCAGTTAAGTAGTTTTGAACTAATTTCATGATATAAAGCGGAAAATTGAACTTTTTCACTTTCGCAATCAAACCTTCATGCCTAACACTGTCGAATGCTTTTTCTATGTCTAGAAGAGCAACTCCAGTGGAGCAGCCTTCAGCTTTGTTTGAACGAATTAAATTTGTAACTCTCAAAAGTTGATGCGTAGTTGAATGCCCATGGCGAAATCCAAACTGTTCATCAGCAAAAATTGAGTTTGTATTGATGTGAAGCATCATTCTATTCAAAATTATTTTTTAAAAAAGCTTACTTATTGAAGAAAGCAAACTGATTGGCCGGTAGCTAGAAGCTTCAGCCGGATTTTTGTCTGGCTTCAAGATAGGTACGACTTTTGCATTTTTTCATTTATCTGGAAAGTATGCCAGATGAAAACACCTGTTAAATAGTTTTACCAAGAAAGACAAAGTACTCTCGGGGAGTTTTTTGATTAGGATATAGAAAATTCCATCATCACCTGGTGCTTTCATATTTTGAAATTTTTTAGTTATAGTTTTTACTTCATCCAAATCAGTTCCCCAAGAATCATCAAAAATATTTTCTTGTGAGAAAATATTCAGATACTCCCTGGAAACTTGATCCTCAATAGGACTTGTAAGACCCAAACTGTAATTATGGGAGCTCTCAAACTGCTTAACAAGTTTTTGAGTTTTTTCCGCATTTGTGAGCAAAATTTTATCACCTTCCTTAAGCGCTGGTATAGGCTTTTGAAGTTTTTTCAATATTTTAGAGAGTTTCCAGAAAGGTTTGAAACTCGGATCTAATTTTGACACATTATTTTCAAAATGTTTGTTCCTCAGGGCAGAGAAGCGTTTTTTAATTTGTTTTTGTAAATCTCGCCATATGAGTTTCATAGCGGGATCACGTGTTCTTTGATATTGACGCCTACGTACATTTTTCAGACGAATCAAGAGCTGAAGATCGTCATCAATTATAACTGAATCGAATTTAACCTCGCATTTTGGCACTGAAGCAGCTCTTGCTCTATTTATTGAGAAAGCCAGAGATTCAAGAGCATTATTAATTTCATTTTTTGTTTGCAATGGAACATTAGGATCAAAGTTGTATTCCATAAATGTTCGATATTGATCCCAATTAGCTCTATGGTAGTTGAAAGTAGAACTGATGGAATTAGACATGATTTCTTGAGATATTTCAAATGTAACTGGAAGGTGATCAGAACCAAAGTCAGCATGGGTAATCAATTGACTACAAAGTTGACATGAATCAGTTAGGACCAAATCAATAGTTGAGGGATTTCTGGCTGAAGAAAAGCAAGTTGGGCTGTTTGGGTATTAAATAGTGTAGTAGCCTGCGGAACAATGATCAAAAATTATATTAACATTGGCATTGCTTTGCAAATTATTCCATGAGCGGTGTTTTGCATTGAAATCACCAATAACGAAGAATTTAGACCTATGATGGGTAAGTTTCTGGAGGTCACCCTTGATCCAGTTCTTTTGCTGACCAGTGCATTGGAAAGGCAAATAGGCAGCTATAAAAGTAAATTGGCCAAATTTTGTTTCAACTGAAACCCCCAAAGTTTCAAAAACTTTGGTTTCAAACGAAGAAAGAATGTGATGTTTGATACGCCTATGGACAATGATGGCAACGCCACCACCAGCTCCATTAATGCGATCATTTCGGTAGACAAAATAATTTGGATCTCTTTTGACCTTATGGGCAGGTTTGAGATAAGTCTCAGTTATAACAGCAATATGCACGTTTTGAACTCTTAAAAAATTAAATAGCTCATCCTCGTTATCTCTGATGGATCAAGCATTCCAATTCAAAATGTTTAATGACTTAAAATCCATTACTGAACTTCAATGTCATGACAATATTATTGGCAAATTTAATACCAGTTTGGATAGCTTCAAACATGGAATTAGTTTTAAGCATATCGGTTATCATGTCGATTAACGATTGCTGTAAAAATTCTAATTTAGGAGCGGATATGTTACCTAAATCAAATTCATCAGAAGTCCCGTGGGAATTTTGGTTTTGGTTTCTACCCGCTGCAGCGGCAGCGTATGTAGGTCCATTTACATGTTGAACACTGTTAACAACACGGTTAGGTAATAATGTAGGGTTTGCAGATTGAACCCTGCTGGTGCCTGCAGGTATCGAAGTAGTGTTTGCTCCTCGTTGAGCGTTTGAAGTAACAGTTGCGGATGGAAAAACCTGTCCGCTGTTTCTACCGACGGTTTGGTAGGAATTTGTTCTTTGCTGATCGTTGTTAACAGCTGCAGAATGGGTAGTAGCTGGTCGGGAACGTATATTGTTTCCTACCTGGCGATTAGTGCGCGACTGCAAAATTGCTTTGCGAGTCTTGCACTCCCAAAAATTTGATTTATGATTTTCACCACAATTTGAGCATTTGAATTTTTGAATTTTCCTTCACAGGACAGTCGTCCTTAGTGTGCGAGGAATCCCCACAATTCATGCATTTACCAATCATATGGCAATGCTTTGTTCCGTGACCCCATCCCTGGCACTTACGGCACTGGGTGAGGCTTTGAAAATTTGCTCCAGTCTTCCTGAAATGTTCCCACTTCACTCGGACATGGAGCAAAAGGCTTGCTTTGTCTAAAGCCTTAAGGTTATTAAGTTCACTTGACTTGAAGTGAAGTAAGTAGAGATCGTTTGAAATCCCTTTGCGAGAATCGCCAGGCCGGGATTTCATTTTCATCTTAATTACTTGGACTGGGCTAATTCCAAGTAATTTTATTAACTCGTTTTTTTATTTCATCGAGAGATTCACCACTGGGCAGTCCTTTCAAGACAACCTTGAAAAGACGCTCAGCTTTGGTATCGTAAGTGAAGAAATTGTGGTTCTTCTGAGTAAGATACTCAAGAAGACGTTTGAATCCGTCCAAGGTTGCTGCATGCAAACGGCATTCACCTCGTCTGAAAATTTGAAGGGAATATTTCTCACCTTCAACAAATGTTAAGATTTCCTTGCGAAAAGCATGGCGTTCAACGTTCAAAAAAATCCGTGGCACATTATCTTGGTATCACTCGCAAGTCCAATAATCCTTTCGGTGAGAGAGCTCCTGGACGGAAGTGGTTAAAACTAAGCAGATGCTAGGTTGGCAGGAGTGAAACTGAAAAAATGATGAGTTTCATGAATACAACTCATACATTATTCCAAATAAAATAACATAGCATAGGTCGAAAATGTCTTAAGTGCGCAGAATATGGTACCTTCACAGTAATCAGGGCACCAATATAACCCAGGAGAACAACTTCTGCTTAAAAGAAGCAAAGAAGCAAAATATAAGTTTCGCAAGCACCAGTAGTCCATAAGACCCACTTAGCTCTTTGTCCCACTAATGCTAAGAAAACTAAGAACCCGTTCAAATCCTCCATATATTCCGTCAAATGGGATTCCCGAAATAGGTTATTCTGCAAGATGGAATTTCGTGAAATGAGGCATTCCGGTAAATGAAACTCAACGAAATGAAGCATTCCGTCAATTGGGTTTCGGCAAAATGGATCATTCCGCAAAATGTAATTCCGCAAAATTTCATAAAACCTCTCTGGATTTCCTATTTATTTGGGGCTGTTATTATATTGTCCTCTAGCTATCAATTTAAACAAAATTAAATTAAAAATGTTACTTGTGACTCACAGAGCTTCGGGTTTCGGTGAAATTACTAAGGTCGTTAACAGGAAACAACGCAGAACCGCGGTTCCGTTTTGCCCTTCCCTTCGGCGTTCGCGAGTCCAACTCTTCAGTTGGTGAATCACAAAATCTGAAAGGAAATAATAGAATATATAGCACAAAATGCAATAGCACACAATATCTAAAACCTACCGTGGTGGTGCCCAGTCATGTTTTGTACAGTCTATCAGAGTACCGACGTAGGTTTTACCTCGCCATGTTACATTAACAACTAAAACTCCGCCCTCCGTTTCATGCCAAACAATGCCTTCTAACGTCACAGACGTACCGGGTTCACATGGACCGAGGCAGTCGGGTTCAGTGATGGTACCAACGGATGTTCCAACACATACGTCCACCATATCTTTAGGTTCACTTTTGTAGCGCTTCGCAGAAGGAGGACTAGTACTGATCTTGTCATCTTTAAAGAACACTGAGGATGATTCTCCACTGGATAACAGTAAACCAATAGTTGATGTTGAAGATGAAACAGTTCCTGAAGATGATGATCCAGCTACAGATGATGTACCCGACGCCAACGCATTTAGTAAACTGGACGGTGGCATAATAGATTGTAGCTGTGATTTTAATACGTTATTACTTGAACTACTGCTACTCCCGCTGGAACTTGAAATGGTACTGCTAGTGCTGGGACTATTGCTGTTACCGCTACCACAACTACTGCTACCACTAGACGGGGTAGCGTGCTGGGGATTTGATAATTGTGGGTGGTTTACGGCCGCCGCTGAGGAGATCTGTGATGAATAATGTATTATGATAGATACTACAGATTTATTTTGTTTTGTGCAAAAAAGAGTAATTTCGTGCATGGTATATTAGGTATAATGGAACATTGGTATACAAGGCATAATGGGAACTTGGAATATCGGACAATATCGACTACAGTCATACCTCGATATAACGTAACTCAATTTTTATTTTCGTTACGTTATATCGAAGTTACGATATATCGAAGCAAAATTTTTTTTTTATCTCTATTTTTCTATAAAAGAATTAACGTTAAATCAATGTCATTCACCCAGCAGGGTGTTCCAGCCCTTCTTACCTACGTTTTTCCAATTAAAAAAAAAATATATTATTTTTTATTTGTTTATTGATCCTTTCATTTTTAAATTTTTTTTTTCTTATGTTTTCTTTTATCTTAGAACATTACTTTTAGCAGTTTTCTTTTAAAAATTCTTTTAAATAAAAATGCACCAAAATTTTTTACAGCTTATTCCATTCTACCTAGGGGGTAATTCACTCCGCCACCATGTGTTAACACCCTCAAAAACACAATCCAACACACTTCAAACTCACTCCTCACCACATGGAAGATACATTTATTTCTGGCACCACTTACGCGAATTGAGTATTCGTTTTTGCACTGTTTGTTTCCCTCTCGCTTGCACTGATGTGATTCAGATGATGTTTGAATGTGGGTGAATTAAAATGCAAAATGGTCCATGGTTGCCAGTAAGGATAAATTTTCGATTGTAGTTATGACACCTTCCGACACCCTGAAACACAAACACAACGTGGCAGAGTGACTAATCTCCTGATATTACCATTTTTTTTACATAAAACTAGAACTCAAATTCACAACAATTCACAAACCAGTACGAAATAGCAAAACAATATTCCTACACTGAAGCCTTCTTACTGCTGTTTGTGAATTACGATGTCCATGACATTAGTACGTATCTGGCGCAGCGAGAACTGTGTAGTCAGTGGCCAATTGTTCTCTTTCGTGTATCTGATTACCAGATCGAACCCATTTAAGTCTGCTTCATCCAACACGTTTACATATTCGTCATCATCTCTAAAATTCGCAAATTGTGATGCTTCTTCCTGCGTTGACATTGACTGCATTGTGTCGTCACCGGCATAGGAATGTCTTCGTCAGCATCTATGTGAAGAACACTTGCGATGATCTCATCATCGTCCAGCTTTTCGAATCCGGCATCCTCCTCGTCGATTTCGTCGGTCTTGTGCTATCTTCTCACCAATGCTTCTCGGCGTGTCTCTTATGACGGACAGCATGTTGTTGTACATCATCCTCATCCTCGATTTCACGGGCATTGTAAACCATGTTCCCATATTTGCGAATCGAGTCAGCTGGAACTACCTCCCTCGCTTGAGCAATCCAAAAAGATGACGTCCTTTATGTTGTTCTTCTTCACGCACTCGTCAAATTCTCCTCCACGAATTTGAATTTCCTGCATCATCAGATTCCTGAAGCGCGTCTTAATCATCTGAATGCTATTCTGATCCATCGATTGAAAAATGGCGGTGGCGTTTGCAGGGAGAAAGATGGTAAAAATTGATCCATCGACAGTTTTTAGCATATCTGCATTATAATGAGCTGTGAAATTGTCCAACACAAGGGCGGCTCTTAGAGGAAGTCCTTTTGACTTGAGGTAGGCGGTCACTTTCAGGACGGATTCCCAAAAAAAAAACACTCTTTAAAGAGCTCCTTTTCCACCGTCCAAGCGCTCTTGGATGCCCTGTAGTATACAGGCAACGCCTTAAGATTTTTGAGTGCTCGAAGTCTGTGAGACTTTCCAATCAACATTAACGGTAATTTGAGCGACCCATACATGGTGCATCAAGGCATGAACGTGATCCGATCTTTTTTGATTTGGTGTCTCTCTCAACATATGTTCATGTTGGAGATTTCTTGAAAAAGAACCCACTTTCGTCAGCATTGAAGCTTTTTTGCAAAAACCAGATGTAGAGAGCTTTGTCAACCTGTGGGTATCGAGGATTCTTGAAACGCTTTCGTTTTGCTATAAACTAAAAACAAAACATGTTAAATTGTTTTCACGGAATAACATTTAAGTTTCTTACACATGTCCTTTGCATATCTCATGGCATAGATGGTAGATGCAGACCGAACTTTGTACTTCTTCATTATTTCATTAATCGAAACACCATTTCCAAGATTTCGAATCATTTTTATTTTATCCGCTAGTAGTAAACCAACACGGTTATGTTTTTTGTCTTGTTTACGCGACACACGATCCATTTTTCAAAAAACCTCCGACTTAGTCGACCTTCTTGAATTATGAGTTGTGCAATAATAAAAAAGTTTTAACAGCTAGCTTCCTACTACATACACAAAAACAAACAATCCACAGAAAACAGATGTTTGGGGGCATATACAAACCATGTTGAAGCATTGCACGCAACATCGCAAGCAACCTTACACTAAACCTTCCCAGATAGCGGAGCTTAGTACAATTGAATCAGCTAAGTCCCTTTTCCTACTTCAATCGTACTTTCCGTTCTAGTACAATCGTACTTCAAATGCACTACAGATGTTACAACCGATGGACTTGAAATGTCAAAATAGCTAGCCTTTCATTTTAAATTTTGGCAATAGGTTGAAGGACACTTGAAGTCTATCTTTGAACTAGGATTGTACTAGGACTGTTTAGTTCAAGTATACCGGATCAAATGGATTTGTTGAAAAATAAGACAAAAAAATACATAAGACAAAAGACATACTAAAGGGTGATACGGTCAAAATTTGGTCAAGGGAAAACGCGTGTAAATCGGTGAAATCGTTTATTTAAAAAATCAAATTAAATTTCTTTTTCAAGTTCAATTAGTATAAAATTCAGGAAAAATATTCAGTTAGGCTTCCGCTTTTCCAAATCCGAATTGCCGGGCCTTACGCTTGATCCCTGCCATCAGATTTTGTACAGCCACCTTGTCCACCTTCTTCGCCGCAGAAAGCCAGTTTGCCTTGAACTGCTGCTCGTCCTTAGCAGTTTTTTTGGTCTTCTTTAGGTTCCGCTTGACAATAGCCCAGTATTTCTCAATTGGGCGGAGCTCTGGCGTGTTGGGAGGGTTCTTGTCCTTGGGAACCACCTGCACGTTGTTGGCGGCGTACCACTCCATGGCCTTTTTACCGTAATGGCAAGATGCCAAATCCGGCCAAAACAGTACGGAACAACCGTGTTTCTTCAGGAAAGGCAGCAGACGTTTATTCAAACACTCTTTCACGTAAATTTCTTGGTTGACAGTCCCGGAAGCTATGAAAATGCTGCTTTTCAAGCCACAGGTACAGATGACTTGCCAAACCAGATATTTCTTTGCGAACTTTGACAGTTTCGTGTGCTTGAAAATATCTGCTACCTTTCCCCTTCCTTTTGCCGTATAAAACTCCTGTCCCGGAAGCTGCTTGTAGTCGGCTTTGACGTAGGTTTCGTCGTCCATTACCACGCAGTCAAACTTCGTCAGCATCGTCGTGTACAGCCTCCGGGATCGCGCTTTGGCCGTCGTATTTTGTTTATCATCGCGATTTGGAGTCACTACCTTCTTGTAAGTCGATAGTCCGGCTCGTTTTTTGGCTCGATGCACGGTTGTAGACGATACACCCAGCTTATTTGCGGCATCTCGGAGAGATAGGTTAGGGTTTCGCTTGAAACTACCGGCAACTCTCTTTGTCGTCTCAGCGGCTTCCGGTTTTCGATTTCCCCCCGATCCAGACTTCCTGGCTGTCGACAAACGTTCCCCAAACACTTTAATTACATTTGTAACGATTGATTTGGAAACTTTTAGCGATTTTGCCAACTTTGCGTGCGAGTAGCTCGGATTTTCGCGATGCGCGAGCAAAATTTTGATACGCTGCTCTTCTTGCTTGGACGGCATTTTGACAACTAAAGAGTGAATTCCAAAATCAAAATAGGAGCATCATTCTACACACACACACCTTCAAAATGAGGGGTGTTCAGGTTTTTTAAATGCAAAATTGAAAGAAATACGTCAAGTTGATATTGACCAAATTTTGACCGTATCGCCCTTTACACAAAAGACATCACCTTCGCGGCGTTTTTTTTATCACTTCGTTCAGATCGAGAACCTGGAATTCCACAAGCGACAAACTTGGCTTCTGCGCCCATTTCGTTAGATGTGATTGGTGCGGTTGCGTCAAACGCTTAACCAGTTGAAAACAAAACATACATTTAAAAAAGAAGACAAAAGCTGACAACTCAGCAAAAGACACTTGATCTATTTTCAAGTCGTGAAGGAGAACGAAGCCAATCTGGGTTGCAGCAATCTTTTATGTCGTTTTCGGTATTAAACCTGGGTCTGACTCTGACTCGCAGTTACCGAACGAAAACGGATCCAGAGTCGAGTCAGTATGATGGTATTAGTGCAATCGTGTGAGCTGATTTGTGAGAAATTTGTGTTTCATTTGTATAAGAACCCCCTTCCAGAAGCGGGAGGGGTTTTGATCCATCATAAGAATCTTCTCCGGCCCCAAACAATCCTGCGTACAAATTTTCACGCCGATTGGTTCAGTAGTTTCCGAGCCTGTAAGGGCCGGACATACAGACAGATAGACAGAAATTTATTTTTGTATTTATAGATAGATAGATAAATCACGTTTATAATTTAAACTGCCAAAAATAAGGACAAAAAAAAGGTACGTTATATCGAGGTATGACTGTATTTCCTTAAGTAATTGAAATGCCGCTAGAATACAAAAATGACCATCATCTTGGCCAATTCGCATTTCCACTTAAAGTTTCTGAAGGCAAAAATCTAAGAAAATACACGGACAACAACAACAACAACAACAACCATAGAAGTCATCAAACAGTTACTAGCTTTCTACCACCCGATAAGGAGTTACTTGCAGTCAGAGCTGGTAAATCTTACGGCCATCATGTGACAAAGAAAAAACAGACCATTTCACTGTCACGAGAAGAAACGAACTATCATGAGCTTTTTTGTCATTCATACACCATCATACAGTCATGAGGTTTTTTCTCATACGCCTTTGTTTCACAAATTTCTAACTAGTCAACTTGAAATCATCCAAGTAATAATATGTAATCGACAGAGTGGAAAATGTATTTGATGTTTCGCGATGAAACTAACAATTATATCAATAAATGTGCTTGTAATAGCGATAACCAAAACACTGTCACGTGCCGTCATGTCGAAAAAATCGATGAGATTTAGAAGAAAAGCTCCATCATCGTTTTCTCTTCCGATGAGATTTTCAGATGTATTTCGGTAAAAATCGTAGGTCATTTTTCATTGAAAATGACATTTGCCAGCCCTGCTTGCAGCAGAGCATTTCCAGCCAGACACGCTAAAAAAAGTATTTATTTTGTCTCGAGAGTTTTCGGTTTTAATGAAATTTTATCCATATGTATGTTTCTACCCAAAATAACATTTTTCATAAAAAAATCCTAAAATTTCATGGACTAATTATCTATAAGGGCTTATGTAAAATATGAATTTTGTGTTTTCATAAAATCATAACATGTAAGCGATTATTCTGATCAAAAGGTTGTCTGAGAAGAAGTTGTAGGTCATTAAGTGTTATTCAAGAAAAAAATACATTTGAACTAAAACATATTAAATTCATGCTTAAAAAACATAAAACATTGATTTTTTTAAGTCCTCTTCGCCTTCGAATTTGTTAAATTTTTTATTAAAAAAACGAAGTTATATCCTAAAATCTGGTGAAGAGTTTAAGACGGTCACGTCTTTAATTTTTTTAAATTTTTGTTTTAAATTTATATGGATTTTTTAATTTTGTGAAATTGCGTATTTTCTAATACAACTTTACCAAAACTAGACTCTACGTATTGATTTTTAATAAAAAAGCACATACAAACTTTTTTCGTAAGCCCAGCCGTTCTGAAGTTATTGCGAATTTTATTAAGAGGAAATTTTGTTGTAAGAATATTTTCACCCATTTTCAAATGTTAGTCGCGATGTCCACAAAAAATGTATGTTACATGATAGATTATTGAATAAGAAACAAATCTTTCTCAGACATGGAGGCTGTCAGCCTTACCCGTTTCTGTTTAGACGCAACGGAAGCGATACAAACTGATGATATCTGAAATAAATGATCAATTTCCTGGAACTCAAAAATATCATTCTTACATTCCAGTTTCAAATAAGCAAATTGCAGTTAAGGTATTTCCTAATTCTAATGATGAATCCAAAATATTTAATGTATTCCAATGATCTGAAATGTAATATATTTAATGAACATTGGAAACCTATCCGAAAAACACACATATCCAAAAGCATCAACTTGATTCTTTTCCATCGCGTCCAAACAGAAACAGGTAAGTCTGACTGCCACCGTGTCTGAGAAAAAAATTACCTGTTGTTCAATAATATATTATGAAAAATACATTATGTTGTGGACATCACGACTAACAATCAAAAAGGGCCAAACAAATTGCAAAAACATAAATTCCTGTTATAAAAATTCGAAATAACTTGAGAACGGCTAGGATTACGAAAAATGTTGTGGTATGCTTTTTAATTCAAAAAGACACATAAAATCTCTTTTTGGTATGTTAATAAAAAAAATTTCATTTTCAACATGTTAAAAAAATTCATACATATTTAAAACCAAAAAATTAAAAAAAAATAATAAGTGACTATCATAAACTTTTCACCAGCTTTAAGGACTTAACTTCAGCTTTTTTTAAAAAAAAATAGGAGGATCGAAGGGGGGGTCTCTAGAGAAACTCAACGTTTTATGTCCTTTAAGCATGAATTCACGATTTTTTTAGTTTCAATGTATTTTTATCTTGAAGAACACTTCATTACCGACAACTTTTTCTGGGTCGACATTTTGATCAGATGAGTCGTTGGCGAAAAGAAATTTAAAAAAAATAAAATACACATTTTAAATACGCTCTTATAGAAAATTAGTCCAGGATAATTTTGGATTTTTTTTATGGAAATCGTAATCTTGAGTAGAAACTAACATATGGACAAAATTTCATTCAGATCGGAGAGAGTAGGGTCCAACCGGTTTGTTATTCTGGCTGGAAATGCTTAGCAGCAAAAGCAACCCAACAAACATCGGTGTTGAATTAGAGCTTGTGCAAGCAAATTTGGAGAAGCTATTCAGCTGTTGCTTCTAGAATAGCTGAATAGCTTCTCCAAATTTGTTTGGGAACTTTTTTTCAACCTCCGATTGACCAGTGTGGCATCAGGTTTCAACGTGGCGCAACACTGAATCTATACCCGGTGGACCATCAATTCCCGCAAACGAAACCAACTTCTACTCCCGATTGGATACTCAGCCCCATCCTGCGAAACTCTTTCTCGCAGCATTATACGTTCTGTTCCTGTGACCGTCCGTGTTTTCGCTCGACCTGACGTACTCTACAGTACATCCATCAATTCCCTCAGAATCACCTTCTACGGAAATTCTGGTCTATTGTCAGAATTTTAATCGCAATAAAAGTGCATAAAAAATGAATGCAATACATAAAAACATTTTGTGCTCCAACTTTTCGATTATCTTGGGTACCGAAACAAGCTGGAATGATAGCATTAAAAGTGAAGACAATTTTTTGGCAGTGATTATAATGTTTTTAGAGATGACCGGGACTTACTTTTAACGCACAGAGTGTCTGGTGGAGGAGTTCTCATTGCAGTTTCTTCAAATTTTAGCTCGGAACTTCTGGTTTCATCAAAATTTAAAGTATTTGAGCATGTATGGGTGAAAACACATATTGGTGGTGAAACTCACATTTTCGCAACAGTGTATTTTCCACCAGATCAAGCTTGTAAGTCAACATACGAAATCTTTTTTCAAACAGCTGAAGAAATTGTAACACTATTTCGCCCTGAATATAAATTTAATATACATGGCGATTTCAATCAGCGCAATGCAGATTTTATTCCTGACTCAGTAAATGAGAGTATTTTACTTCCTGACATTGGTGATAATGAGACGTTACAATTTATTTTTGAAAAACTTGCGCTTTTAGGGCTTAACATTCGTACTTACTGGAATTCGTCAATTGACGTAATCACGTAATCACGTAATGGCTATTTACACCGACTTCAGCAAAGCGTTTGATAGACTAGACATTCCAATGTTGATTTTCAAGCTTGAAAAAATGGGAATTGAGATAAGACTGCTCAATTGGATCGAATCTTATTTAACTGATCGTCAGCAAATTGTAAAGTTCAATAATAAAAAGTCTAATCCAATTCAAGTCACGTCGGGGTTTCCTCGAGGCTCACATTTAGGACATCTTCTTTTCATTCTATACATTAATGACATCTCTTATTTAAAAAAATCTCATTGTACTTATATATGCTGATGACATAAAGCTGTACTTATAAATTAAGAACGATAATGAAATTCGTGTATTTCGCAATTGTAATATCCTATTACACCGATCTGGTATATTTTCAGTGTAATACTATATACCTACCTTTATCAACATACTCATACAATGTACTCGAACTCTATAAGCATGAGAATTGAAAATATACATTCTGTTGATAGTGATCCGCGAGCAAGTACGGAAGCTAAAAACATTGTTTAAAGTTAATATTCTGAAAGCAAGAAAACTCTTTGTTCTATTAAGTGAACTACTGAAGTTAGCCATAAGGCTGACACATTAAGTGGCGACATGGAAAACGTGATTTTGTGAAGTAAAATTCACGAGCATTGGTGATACTTCGTGGAAGATCAGGAAAACTCAAACGGAAACGTGAGTGAGTATACAGTGTCTTAAGCAGAGTTGATTTGGAAAGTGGTAAGATTCCAAAAATACACTTGAGCAGCAGACAGTCGCTACTGGCCAGAGCGGTTGTTGAGCAAATTGAATTTTAGCCAGTATACTGGAAATTTATGTTGTATAAAAAAATAGTTTTGCAAGATTGTGAACATTGTTTATATCGCCATTTGTAATTTCTTTCATTATTAAGGTAATTATTCAGCATCTGCTTTGTATCGTGTGAGAGAAAGCTTCACTAAATTTCTCCTCTACGGTCAGCAGGGATTCGAGCAGAAAGGTTGTATCGTTGGTGTTGCATACGCCTAGTATTAACACATGATCTCGACAATAATTTCGGTGGTGGAGAGCGAAAGCTTTGCTGGGTGCAAGAGCGCAAGAGAGTGAGAGTTGCAAAAGGTTAAACGAAAGAAAAGAAAGTATTCCGGTAAAAAAATTACCGGAACTTGTCAAATTTTACCGAATTCCGTTTTTTTTTCTTTTTTTTTTAACTCTTTATTTATTCCAAATTTTACATTATTTTACATTCATATATTAATCTAGGTGCTCCTGCTAAGTAATTAACATTTCAACCTTATAAGCTATCATTAATATCTAATTGTGTTAATATTATTTTTACCTTGTCTATTCAGTATTTTTAACAGGGTTTTTTTTTGCCTGCGTGTAAGAATAATAATTGATTTCTTAAAACTAGTTCTTATCTATAGAGAGAATTGATCATTGTAATTGAAGATTGCAATGAAGTTAATTTTTGATCAAGTATCAGTCCAAGATATTTTACTTGATTTGACCAAGAAATTGGAACTCCGTTCATAGTGGCCATATGACTATTACATGGTTTCAAAAATGCAGCTCTAGGCTTGTGTGGGAATATTATAAATTGAGTTTTGGAAGCATTAGGAGAAATCTTCCATTTTTGAAAATTATCTGTAAAAATGTCCAAGCTTTTTTGTAGCCTCGTGGATATAACACGAAGACTTTTTCCTTTAGCGGAAATGCCTGTGTCATCAGCAAAGCAAGATTTTTGACAGCCCTGAGGTAAATCAGGGAGATCTGAAGTGAAAATGTTATAAAGTATTGGCCCAAGAATGCTACCTTGAGGAACACCAGCTCTGACAGGCAATTGATCAGATTTAGAATTCTGATAATTTACTTGCAAAGTTCTATCAGTTAAGTAGTTTTGAACTAATTTCATGATATAAAGCGGAAAATTGAACTTTTTCAATTTCGCAATCAAGCCTTCATGCCAAACACTGTCGAATGCTTTTTCTATGTCTAGAAGAGCAACTCCAGTGGAGCAGCCTTCAGCTTTGTTTGAACGAATTAAATGTGTAACTCTCAAAAGTTGATGCGTAGTTGAATGCCCATGGCGGAATCCAAACTGTTCATCAGCAAAAATTGAGTTTGTATTGATGTGAAGCATCATTCTATTAAAAATTATTTTTTAAAAAAGCTTACTTATTGAAGAAAGCAAACTGATTGGTCGGTAGCTAGAAGCTTCAGCCGGATTTTTGTCTGGCTTCAAAATAGGTACGACTTTTACATTTTTCCATTTATCTGGAAAGTATGCCAGATGAAAACATCTGTTAAATAGTTTTACCAAGAAAGACAAAGTATTCCCAGGGAGTTTTTTGATTAGGATATAGAAAATTCCATCATCACCTGGTGCTTTCATATTTTGAAATTTTTTAGTTATAGTTTTTACTTCATCCAAATCAGTTCCCCAAGAATCATCAAAAATATTTTCTTGTGAGAAAACATTCAGATACTCCCTGGAAACCTACCGAAATCCGTTAAATCAGCTGTTGAAAGTTCGGTAAAAAATAACCGAATACTGTAAAATCTTCTAAGTGTGGCCAAGTGGCATACAAAATTAAAGAACTGGTTTTGAAAAATTTGGATGAATTGGAGAAACAAGGCATCATTACACCAATAAAAGGGGGCGAGTGGGCTGCTCCCGTAATAGCAATCTTGAAAAATATGAATGAATTGCGCATGGTAATTGATTGCAAAGTTTCTTTGAATAAAATACTCCTCCCTAACACTTATCCTCTCCCGCTTGCTCAGGATATTTTTGCCTCATTGACAGGTAGCAAAGTATTTTGTTCCTTAGATTTTACAGGAGCATACACTCAATTAAAACTGTCTAAATGTTCACAAAAAAGGTGGCCATCAACACCGTAAAGGGATTATATACCTATAACCGCCTACCACACACTCCCGTTTCGTTTTGCTCAATTTTTGAGTACAATTCTATACTATATCTTTTTCTCTCACGAAAATTTATGAGTAGATCCACTTTTTACGAAAATTGAGGAGCATTTCCGTTAAAGAAAAAGAGATGGTATACAATTGTACTCAAAAATTGAGTAAAATGAAACGGGAGTGCAGGGTGCGTCTTCAAATGCTGCTGTGTTTCAGCAAGTCATGGACTTGTTATCTAGACGACGTCCTTATAGCTGCAGAAAACTTACAGGATTGCCGGGACAAAGTAGAACAAGTTTTTGCAAGACTTGAGTCTGCTAATATTAGTGTAAATTCAAAAAAAATGTAAATTATTTGTAAATTCATTACAATATTTAGGACATGTCATCACTAGTGAAGGATTGCTTCCTTCACTGGAAAACCTTCTACTATCAAAGAAGTTTATGTGCCGCAAAATGTCACTGAACTTAAAGCTTACCTTGGTTTAGTAGATTATTATAACAAATTTGTCCCTAAATTGAGTTCAAAACTAGGGTGCTTGTATGCCTTAGTAAAAAAATACACAGTTTAAATGGACCGAAGATTGTGATGAAGCATTCAAAGCGAGTAACATGAATTTAATAAATGCGGAGTACTTAAGCAAGTTGAGAACAATATAGAAAAACCAATATGTTTCACGTCCTTCTCTCTTAATGATGCATAAAAACGATACCCAATACTGCACCTTGAAGCGTTAGCTCTGGTATGTGTTATCAAAAAATATCACAATTTTTTATTTGGGCAAACCTTTGGGATATATACTGATCATAAGCCTTTATTAGGCATATTCGGAAAAGAAGGGAAGCATTCAATATATGTCACAAGATTACAAAGGTATATCATAGAACTATCCATTAATGATTTTGAGATTGAATATCGTCCGGCAGCCAAAATGGGGAATGCTGATTTTTGTAGTCGTTTTCTAATAAAACAAACGGTACCAGCTTACACTGATAGGCAAAATAAAGTGCCCACCTCATCGTTTTTTCAATTTCTCTCATTTACTTGGTTCAAATCAAAGTAAACACACTGTATTTTTTTTATTATCTTATTTTTTATATTCTTTTTAAGTTTCACTTATGGAATACTGAAAAAAGGAGTTTTACTTAAAGAAAAAAAAATCAATGTGTTGAAAAAAAAAACAGTGACAAAATAAAGTGCCCACTTCATTTAGGCTACAGAAAACATAAATTAAAGTAAAATAAAAGCATTTCAATAATTGATGTGTCCTCCTTTGGCCTTCAGGACCTTCTGCAGGCGCTTCGACATGCTCTCGACCAGGTTCTTTAGGTGCTGTGGATCTAGCTCTTCCCAGGCGCGCTCCAGGGCTTCAAAATAGTTATTTTTATTGGTAACACCAGTTTTGTCAACCCTGGCATCGAGAATCGCCCACAAATTCTCGATGGGATTGAGGTCCGGGCTTTGTGGAGGCCATTCCAGCGGTTTGATCCGACAAGACCGGAAGAAAGAGTATGCTTCGGGTCGTTGTCCTGCTGGAATACGAACTTCTCTTCAAGGCCCGTCTGGATCAGCGAAACCTCCAGATTTTCTCGCAGGATGTTGATGTAAGAATGTGGCGTCATTATCCCGTCGATTTTCACAATGTTTCCCACTCCACCCCACGAAAAACACCCACAGACCATCACATTTCCTCCTCCATGCTTCATCGTGCCTTGGATGTGGCGCTCCTGAAGCTCCTCTCCCGATCTGCACCAAACACGAACCCGCCGCTTTCGGTTAAACAGCTCGAATTTTGATTCGTCCGTCCAGAGAACCGTTTTCCAGAACTCTAGGGGCTTATGAGCATGCTCCTTAGCAAACTTAAGCCGTTTGGCTTTGTTTGCCTTGCTGATAAATGGGCGCTTCCGGGCAAGTTTGCTATTCAACCCCTGTGCTACGAGACGGCGACGAACAGTTCGACCGGAAACTGATAACTGAAGGGTTTCCTCGATCTCGCGGATAGTTACCTTCAGGTTCTTCTTGAATTCACGCATGATCCTGCGAGAAAATCTGGAGGTTTCGCTGATCCAGACGGGCCTTGAAGAGAAGTTCGTATTCCAGCAGGACAACGACCCGAAGCATACTCTTTCTTCCGGTCTTGTCGGATCAAACCGCTGGAATGGCCTCCACAAAGCCCGGACCTCAATCCCATCGAGAATTTGAGGGCGATTCTCGATGCCAGGGTTGACAAAACTGGTGTTACCAATAAAAATAACTATTTTGAAGCCCTGGAGCGCGCCTGGGAAGAGCTAGATCCACAGCACCTAAAGAACCTGGTCGAGAGCATGTCGAAGCGCCTGCAGGAGGTCCTGAAGGCCAAAGGAGGACACATCAATTATTGAAATGCTTTTATTTTACTTTAATTTATGTTTTCCGTAGCCTACATGAAGTGGGCACTTTATTTTGTCACGGTTTTTTTTTCAACACAAATTGATTTATTTTTTCTTTAAGTAAAACTTCTTTTTTTCAGTATTTCATAAGTGAAACTTAAAAAGAATATAAAAAATAAGATAATAAAAATAAAACAGTGTGTTTACTTTAATTTGAACCAAGTAAATGAGAGAAATTGAAAAAACGATGAGGTGGGCACTTTATTTTCCTATCAGTGTATTTGGATTAAGATTCAATAAAAAGCCTAAATTTTTCAAATGAACTTCCTCTAGATTATGCGTTGACTTCGAGAGAAACCAAAAGAGATATAATACTATCAAAACTTGTTGAGTTTGTTACTATTGGTTGACCTAAAAATGTATCAAAAACATTTCAAAATGTCTTTTCCTACAGAGATAAGTTAGAAGTAGTAGTTGGAGTTCTACATCTGGAAGATAACGTAATTATCCCAGATAAAGGGTGATACGGTCAAAATTTGGTCAAGGGAAAACGCGTGTAAATCGGTGAAATCGTTTATTTAAAAAATCAAATTAAATTTATTTTTCAAGTTCAATTAGTATAAAATTCAGGAAAAATATTCAGTTAGGCTTCCGCTTTTCCAAATCCGAATTGCCGGGCCTTACGCTTGACCCCTGCCATCAGATTTTGTACAGCCACCTTGTCCACCTTCTTCGCCGCAGAAAGCCAGTTTGCCTTGAACTGCTGCTCGTCCTTAGCAGTTTTCTTGGTCTTCTTTAGGTTCCGCTTGACAATAGCCCAGTATTTCTCAATTGGGCGGAGCTCTGGCGTGTTGGGAGGGTTCTTGTCCTTGGGAACCACCTGCACGTTGTTGGCGGCGTACCACTCCATGGCCTTTTTACCGTAATGGCAAGATGCCAAATCCGGCCAAAACAGTACGGAACAACCGTGTTTCTTCAGGAAAGGCAGCAGACGTTTATTCAAACACTCTTTCACGTAAATTTCTTGGTTGACAGTTCCGGAAGCTATGAAAATGCTGCTTTTCAAGCCACAGGTACAGATGGCTTGCCAAACCAGATATTTCTTTGCGAACTTTGACAGTTTCGTGTGCTTGAAAATATCTGCTACCTTTCCCCTTCCTTTTGCCGTATAAAACTCCTGTCCCGGAAGCTGCTTGTAGTCGGCTTTGACGTAGGTTTCGTCGTCCATTACCACGCAGTCAAACTTCGTCAGCATCGTCGTGTACAGCCTCCGGGATCGCGCTTTGGCCGTCGTATTTTGTTTATCATCGCGATTTGGAGTCACTACCTTCTTGTAAGTCGATAGTCCGGCTCGTTTTTTGACTCGATGCACGGTTGTAGACGATACACCCAGCTTATTTGCGGCATCTCGGAGAGATAGGTTAGGGTTTCGCTTGAAACTACCGGCAACTCTCTTTGTCGTCTCAGCGGCTTCCGGTTTTCGATTTCCCCCCGATCCAGACTTCCTGGCTGTCGACAAACGTTCCCCAAACACTTTAATTACATTTGTAACGGTTGATTTGGCAACTTTTAGCGATTTTGCCAACTTTGCGTGCGAGTAGCTCGGATTTTCGCGATGCGCGAGCAAAATTTTGATACGCTGCTCTTCTTGCTTGGACGGCATTTTGACAACTGAAGAGTGAATTCCAAAATCAAAATATCAATAAATCAACATTCTACACACACACACCTTCAAAATGAGGGGTGTTCAGGTTTTTTAAATGCAAAATTGAAAGAAATACGTCAAGTTGATATTGACCAAATTTTGACCGTATCGCCCTTTATATTAAAAGCAAACGTTTTGAAACTTCTACACGCTAACCATAGTGACATGGTAAAAATTAAAAAAAAAACTAAGAAGAAGGGCTGTGTACTGGTAAGGCATGAATACAGATATTGAAGCATATGAGGCAAAAATCTCAGGCTCATGGATACCAACTACACGTCCATTCAATCGAGTGCATACGGATTTCTTCTATTTTGAAGGGAGAACCTTTATAATTATAGTTGATAGCCATTCAAAATGGATTTGGATCTCAAACATCAAGTAGTAAAGGTTCTAAAAAGTCCTCATTATATTTCTCATGAGCTATAGAAATAGCTGTCTCGGTGAGGAAGGAATATTCCCATCTGAAAAAGTGCTTGGTTATGTCAAAAATGCTTTTGGATTTGATAAACCCTAAGAAAAATTACAATAAATATATGGATAAATGTTTTGTACCCAAAAGTATACCTGAAAGAATGAAATACACTTTTCCAGACAAACTTGACAATCTGAAGGCAGGGGATAAGTTGTTATACAAGAATTTTAATAAAAAAGACGTTTCCAGATGGTTGGAAGCAAAATTTGTAAAAAGAGTATCCATAAATGTTTTTCAGATCGCTTTGGGATCCCATGTACTGACGGCACGCATACATCAGCTTAAGATGTTGGTGCAAACGAAGGAAAGAGTGAGGGTGTTGATCACCCAACCACATAATACCAGACGAAGTTCCATAGAAGACCAAGAAGACTTCGCAGGATTTCCAGATGTGGAGCAGACATCGGAAAAGCAGCACGATGAATTAGCAGAAAAAAAAAAAAAAAAAAAAAAAAAGGGGGGGGGGGGGGGGGGGGGGACAAAAAAAATTTTTTTTTTTTTTTTTTTTTTTTTTTTTTTTTTTTTTTTGTAGTTTTCTATTACTGGGGGTTTTTTTTTATATTTAAAGTGTTTTTTATTTTTTATTTTTTTGTAAAAATTAAAAAAAAGGGAAAATTTTATTATTTTTTTTTCCCAAAATTGGGGCAAAAAATAAATTTTCCACAGGCTAAATTATATTTTCAGTGCACTGCAATAATTTTTAGAATCCTCCTCCCCTACACACTACACGACACAACAACAATTGACAACCTACCGATCAAGTAGGAATTTATAGTCTTTACGATACCTAAACACAAAACAAGTTCACTTAACAGACACATCTCTTAGGTAGAATAAACAAAAACACCAGACACATTTTAGGTACACAAAAATCTACTATAAATACTAGACCTACTGCGATGTTCTCTTCCAGTCGAGCACTCGACACTGAAGAAGTATGTAAGTCGCAGACGAAATAGGCCTATCTTTCAAAAGATAAGCTATCTGTAGTGGAATTTAACGGAATTTGTTCGCCTTTACAAGTGATAATTTAAAAAAGTGTTTCAGTTTTTTATAAATTTTTTTTTAGAAAAAGTGATCAAGTGAAGTGTTAATTTAAATTTTCCTAGATTTTCAATCACAATCGTTCTACTAATACGCTCGCAAGTGTTTTTTTTAAAAAAAAGTGTTTTTTTTGTAAATAAGCGAAGTTCATGATTTTGTAGAACTTGTCTTCGAAGGACATTCTGAGAGTGTCTGAGCATACTGGCCACTTAGGGAGGCCCTGCGGGATCAGAGTTCCTCCGGGAAAGTGGCAATAATCAAATTTTTACCAAAACCTGGCTTGCGACATATCAAATTTCATGATTTTGCAAAACTTTGTCTTCAGAGGACATTCTGAGGGTTTCTGACCATACTGGCCGCTTTTGAGTTCCTCTGGGAAAGTGGCCAACATCATTTTTTTACCAAAACTATTTCTGACTATACTGGCCACTTAGGGAGACCCCGTGGCATCTGAGTTCATCCGGAAAGTGGGCATATTCAAATCGTTTCCAAAACCTGGCATGCGATATATTAAACTTTATGATTTTGCAAAAATAGGTCTTCAGAGGACATTCTGGGGATTCCTGAGCATACTGGCTTCTTAAAGAGGCCCTGCGGGATCCGAATTCCTCCGGGAGAGTGACTATATTCAAATCGTTACCAAAATCTGGCTTGCGACATATCAAACTTCATGATTTTGCAAAACTTTGTCTTCGGAGCAATATGGATCAATATCCTTTTCCAACAAGGCTGAATCCGGATCCGCGGTGCTCGAAGTATCGGATTTTGAGAGTCACTCATTTTGCACAAACATAATTTACACTATCGAACAAAACAAAAACCAAAACGAAAATCCCGTTTCAACCGCGAAACCACAATAGCTGTTTTGACATTTGCTCTTCTAACTATGCTTGTCTAGGCTATCGGTACATGCCCCAACTAGGCCATTTTTTACAAAAGAATACTGTCGAGCTAGAAAAGACACGCAAATTTTATGGCACCAAAGCGTAACGAAATTCAGATAAAGAGTATGAAGAGGACGGATGGATTACAAAAGTGAGGCAAGGTCTTCTTTGTTCAATATGTCCTATGAGCATATGCAGTACGATAAAGTTTCCTGGAAAATGATTTGGTTAGATATATGGTAAGAAATTCAATAAATGTCCGCCGAAGACAAGGTTTTGCAGAATCATAAATCATAATGATACGTCGCAAGGCAGATTTTGGAAAAGATTTCAATATGGCCACTTTCCCAAAGGAACTCGGATCCCGCAGGGCCACCCTATGTGGCCAGCATGGTCAGACACCCTCAGAAATTGTCCTCCGAAGACATTTTTTTGCAAAATCATGAAGTTTGATACGTCGCAAGCCAGGTTTTGGAAAAGATTAGTATAAGGCCAATTTTCCTGAGGAACTTGGATCCCGCGGGGCCTCTTTTAGTGGCCAGTATGGTCAGAATTCTTCAACATGTCTCCTGATATCCTAGTTTTGCTAGATCATGACTTTTGATATACCGCATACCATGTTTCGCATCTAAAAGTATTCTATCCACCATCCCTGGACAGGTACTTACCCCAGTACTCCCATCTTTAAATCCGAAACTACGGACATTTTCGGAATACCCAGTGCAGGTTCACAAATAAAGATAATTTTGTGATCTATTGCCAAAAACCGCATCAAAATCCGATGGCTAACGATGAAGTATCATTAATTTTAAATTTGAATTTTTCTATCTCTGAGGGGTTGGGGACGTACGTGTTAAATCATGTCTATCTAAGCCCATCCCTTAGCTTTCGAAAAGCGAAATGAACTTATTAAAATCACTTTAGATTTATGGGAACAAGTTGAGAAGTTACAAAAACTAAAAACACAGCATTTAAAAATAAAATGCCTAAAAACTAAAATACATAGGGAAACTGCCCCCATATTAATCTCATTGTTCCTATATTCATCCTACGATGAATCAAACAATTGGGCAGTTGAAGAATCGGTTTCGTTTTCTAATAATGTTTGCTTACGTTAAATAACTACAACAAACATGACTAACTAATCCTGTATATCGTTTTATTTCAAGCGGGATAAATTGCAAACTGTTGAGACTAATATAGGTACATCTTCCCTACATCGTTAATTTTTTGACACGTTATGTAATAAGGGCTAAACTTTTAAGCAAAAATATAAAAAAAAAAACGAAAGACTCTTTGGTCACGAGACCACGAACACCATGAAAAACAAATGTAATCCATGTTTGTATGATAAATATTGCAATTATGGTAATATGTTTGCATTAAAAAAAAAAGTATATTCAATTACCTTTCATTTGCGTACATGACTGATAAAATGAGCTGAGAGGATCAAAAGTAAATTTTTTGGACCAACTAACGCAGAGATGATTACCCTTATGGAGAAATAAAAAAACGGGACAATATTTTTGGATAAGGACTACCCATTATTATGAAATTCTGAGAGATCGTTTATCTTTTTTCTATGGAATTGCAGTATATACCGAAAAGAGAGAGTAAGATCGTGAATTCTCAAATCACACTTTATATAAAGTCATTGTTTTGATATTTCTGCAATAATACAGGAAACTTACAGACACGTTACATTTTACTGTCTCGATTGGCTTTGTTGTGAGTCTGGGTTATTATTTTTATGACTTTAATTCAAGAGACTATTAAAGAAAAACTAACCGATATAGAGAAGAATTTTTAAATTGCCTCAAGGCTACTTGCCTCCTTAAGCGGACCCTCTGCGTCCTACTCTTTTCATAAAACCTTAGCCTTTAATTCTTTGTCAGCGTCTGTCTTAAGTTTCAATTTTAATCAACGTAGTGCTAACTTCATTTTAGATACCGAAAATGAGTGCATTTTACTACCAGTCGTCGGAGAAAATAAAACATTGCAGTTTATTTTCGACAAAACTGCAGGTCTTGGGCTCAACCAAGTTAATCATGTAAAAAACCAGCAAATTTGCTATTTAGATTTTTTATTGACAAATGTTGAGGAAGATTTCTGTGTAGCTGAATCACTTTTTCCATTGTGGAAAAATGAAGCTTTTCACACAGCAATTGAGTTTTCTTTATTTATCCACGAATACAAAAGACCCGACGACTTCGGATATGAAGAGGTCTTCCAATATCATTTAGCAAATTATGATATCATAAGAACTTATCAGAATTAATTGGCAAACCATTTTTAAGAACGAAGCAAATATTGAGACTGCTGTTGAAGTTTTTTATAAATTATTGTTTGAAATAATATTTGAACAAGTACCACTCAAAAAAATAAGGCGACAAGGTAAGTCAAACCAGCCAGTTTGGTATAATAAACAAATAAAAAATTTGAAAAATCGGAAACAAAAAGCACACAAAATATACAAAACATATGGTAACAGTAATAACCTGGCAAACTACTAGAGTATTTACGATGAACTGAATCTAACCATAAAAAATGCATTTGATGAGCACAATTCAAAAACTGAACTTGAAATTAAGTCTTGTCCAAAAAAAATTTTCGATTCTGTTAAAACTAAATAGAAATCTGACAATTTCCCATCTAGAATGCATCTTAACTCAAATGTTGGTAATAACGCGGAAGAAATTTGCAATCTATTTGCAACATTCTTTCAAGAAAAATATACCACATTTGCTGAAGAAGATCGCGATTATGAATGTTTCGACTTCTTCCCAGGATTTTCAAGGGACATTGGAGTTAGAAAAGTCGAATTTCAAGACATCTTGCAAGGTTTGAAAAATTTAGACGTTTCTAAAAGTTCTGGCCCTGATGGAATACCACCCGTATTTATGAAAAACTTTGGAAATTACAGCACCTTTATTTTATATGTATGTATATATGAAGGAAGCCACCATCCTAGCGTGGGCCTTGCCCTGCATGCGGTTCCACTTAACAGAAAGATCATTCTTTGTTACGGTTCTAAATTCAACATACTGCTGTACGAAGGGACAAAAAGGGTTGGACAGGCCCGTAAGCAGAGACACTTACGCGAAACCTGCGGGAATAAGAGAATTTCCTTCCAGCAGTGTGATCCAATAAAACGAATAACAAAATACTCAATTCAGTTAAGCTTTCCACTAGATGGTTTGTATGAAAAAGGCGCGTCAAATTCATTACAATTGTTGGAGTGGAATGTACCAATCATAAATGAAAGACACATCCCCTCCTAGACTCCGGTTGGCTGTCCACTCCATTGTCCAATTGCAACTTCAATGATGCCCTGATGCACCCTCCCACCCCAGTATTGAAATGTTTTAAATCAATGAATTATATTTAGGTTCATGTAATATATGTCAAATATGGAATATAATAAGGAAATATCTTTAAATAGAGTGTATGTCATTTGATACGGCAAAATGGGTAGCCTGGATTGGACAATGTAGTCGAATTGTACACCTCGCATGTCGAATTTTCCAACATGGTGCTTTCCTTTCTGCTGGTTCTATGGAGCAATAACATGTAACAGGACCTTTCAACAAAATAATATCAGACGTACTCTGTGTTAACAGTTAATGTCAAAATGCTGGTCAATAGTTGTCAAAATTGTTAAAATTTATAACTTCAACTGTCGAGCCTGTGAAGAGAAATAATAAACCAACTAGCGTCCGCCTAAATGGACTTTAGATAATAAGTACGTATGTCTGCCGCCGATTCCGTTGCAGCTTCTTGTATTCAAGGCACTAGATACTTCCTAATCACAAAAGGAAGAAGAAAGGATAAAAATAATCATTGGACATATAAAACATAATAATTAATAGGGTATACATAATCTTTGAAGTAAAATTATGTTTATGTTAATATACAAATCATGAAAATACAAGTAATGATAAAAAAGATATGATAATGAAAATATAATCAATACACAATGTCACATAAAATACTATATATAATATCGTGAAGGGATATTATAAAATAAACTGATAATAACATTTCTATTTTAAATTACATGTCTGCAGATTGTTGTCCTGCTTCAATTGCAGAAAAATTTGCGTATCTAAAATTAACTTGAAAATTTACACAATGTGTCATGACCATGAGAAAAAATTTGCATTTAAAATTATTTTTCAAAATTTGGTAATTCCATGGATGACCTGAAATAATATATCATATCAAGAATAGTATATCTTAAATTTTCCTGCTCCGATTCCTTGCATCGCAACTATCATTTATAGTGGATCTAATAGGTACTACAATGATATAAAGAATAAAATTAATTTAAATGTAATAATATACTTTTATAACATAACATAAAAAAATAGAATGACGTAACAAAATAATATTATGAGAACGACAGTTAGCGATAATAGAATGTATATCTGTAAGATAGCTGGTCATCCTCTTGTCCTCTTAACCTTTTTCTGCTACTGTAATATTAACCATTAATATCTAGAAAGATTAATATTTCTATCCACAATAATAATAATAATAATAATAATACAAGAATATAATTAATTAATGTTTCGATCATATCTGACATCCATTGGTCCAAAGGCATCTAATGTAAACGTTATGCTGGAATAATGAAAAACAAATTGAGCCATTAATGCTTGTAATATTGTTCCATGCACATAAGATGAATGGTTTTGGAATGCAAAGATGATCTCAAAGCGTGCTGAAATTATTAATTGAATGTAGATGTTCGCACCCTCTCACTTCGCTATTGTCAATTTGACAACATTGCCCAGGCTACGCCAACCAGCGTCTCCATGTTTCAGCTGGCAGTCTTTTGTGATCATATGACTCGTGGAGGCGTGAGGTAGGAACTTGTGAGGACCAGAGGTCGGTCGCACCCTCCTTCGAAGTTGTCAACTCACCATTTGAAGCCCTGGAACTTACAGCACCTTTATTTTGGCTATTTAATATGTCACTGAAATCTGGGATCTTTCCCAAACTATGGAAAAGTTCCTACCTAGTACCTATTTTTAAAAGTGGAAAAAAAATCTGACATACCAATTGCCATTTTATCTTGCATTCCTAAATTTTTGAAGCAATTATTAATGAAAACTTGTTCACTCAAATCAAAAACAGAATGACTACCAAGCAACATGGATTCTTCAAAGGACGATCAACTAGCACAAATTTACTGGAATTCGTTAACTACTCTCTGATAGCAATGGACAGTGGTAACCATGAAGAAGCTCTTTATACAGACTTCAGCAAGGCTTTTAATTGCATTGACATACCCATACTTCTTTTTAAATTGCGAAAAATGGGAATTGAGCCAGGAATTCTCAAATGGATCGAATCCTATCTCACCAACCGTCAAAAATAGTTAGATTCAAAGGGAAGAAATCAAACCCTATTCAGGTCACCTCTGGAGTCCCCCAAGGCGCTCATTTAGGCCCCCTCTTATTTATTTTGTTTGTAAATGACGTTTCCTTTATACTTAAACACATTAAATTTCTTGTTCATGCTGATGACATGAAACTATTTTTAGAAATAAGAAATAAAGAAGATATCATGACGTTCCAGAAAGAAATAAACGTTTTCTATGTCTAGTGTAACACAAGTCTTTTGCAGCTGAACGTAAAAAGATGTAATTCGATAACTTTTAGTAGGAAACGAAGCACCCCAGACGTAACTATTAATTTAGGGAATCATCCAGTTGAAAAGTGTAAAAGAGTAAGGGACTTAGGGGATATCTTGGATACCAAACTTACATTCAGTGAACATTACAATACTATCATCATCAGAGCAAATAATATGCTTGGATTTATAAAACGTTTTTGTTACAATTTTCATGACCCGTACACAATAAAAACATGGTACATTGCATATGTGAGGTCAATACTGGAATATTGTAGCGTAGTTTGGTCACCCTTTTCAGTCATACAAGAAGAACGAATAGAATCGGTACAGAAGCAGTTTTTACTGTTTGCCCTTCGTAAATTAGGTTGGACAAGGTTACCTCTTCCATCTTATGAAGCACGCTGTATGCTTATCAGCATCCAATCATTAAAGGAGCGCCGTGAATTTGCATTAGTTTCATTCGTAAATGATATTGTTGCGCAACGCGTTGACTCAGAAGAACTTTTATCAAAGCATTCGATTTAACGGATTTCGGTAAAATTTGACAAGTTCCGGTAATTTTTTTACCGGAATACTGTAAAATTTCACCGAAATCCGGTAAATCGGATTACCGAACGTTCAGCTGTTGAAAGTTCGGTAAAAAATTACCGAATACTGTAAAATTTTCTAAGTGTGTGTATACCAAAATTCCATATACCAAGTCATCAAATAGAAACATAATTAAACAAATAAGCTTTAGATTGAAGCTTTTGTTTAGGGATATTAAGAATATAACATACGTACTAAAACTGTTTTATATTTTAGTGTTATAATTAAAATTTACCTTAATGTTATCCTTAGAGGACGGTGGACCCGGAGCATTCGCAGTATTGTTACTACTACTTAAAGAGGAATTCGTGTGAGAATTCGAAGAAAATAAACTATTTGTAGTGCTTGTACTGAAAAGAAATAAGAAGAAGAAAATGTTAGATAAGTTATCTATTCCGTTCGTTTTATTTATTTTTAATTCTCAATGTTTGTTGCAGTATCAAAAATATGATAACTTAGCTAAGGTACAGTGAGATAAGTGAAAAGTATCAGTGCAACTATTAAATCTCTTTTTCCGTGTACTATTTTATGGCTGTCATTTCCCTTGCGCTGAACTGACCGGCTTGTCGTGCCGCAAGGGCTCAGTAGGGATTATTAGTCAAGAACCGAAGCTAAGAGTCAGTTCCACTGTGGAAATATCACATCAAGTAGTTTTTCCACCTGCTACAGAGGATCGTGTACCTGGAGATCACATTGAGAATTTTACTATTCACATTAAAGAATGTGCACACCAAAAAGTAGTCGTCGGAAATGCCCTAATGCAGTCTTCTCCGTGTACGCTTTGCTAATCCGATCACTACTACATGAATATTAATGTATGTGTGCTATGATGAAGACGTCGTTTGGCTACAGTAACCTTTATTCAGTAAAATGGCGTCGAATCAAGAACGCATGCGCGAAGCAATTTTGCACAAAAGAGTGGAAAATCCAGATATGTCGCACGACGATATTGCCAAGTCATTAAAAATCGCAAAATCGACGGTTACTAAAGTGCTAAAAAACTTTCAGCAGCGCTTAACTTTAAAGAGAAAGGTCGGTTCCGGAGGTAACCATGATTCTCGTTTCGTCGCGGAGAGGAAGAAAGTGATTAAAGAATTTAAGAAGAAACCGAATATCTCCGTTCGTGATGTGGCGAAAAAAGTGAAAATGTCTCCATCGTTCGTCCAGAAAGTGAAGAAAAGTGCAGGCTTGAAATCATTCAAGGTAGGTGTTGCTCCAAATCGTAACGACAGCCAGAACAAGAGCGCAAAATCTCGATCGAGAAAATTATATGACACTATGCTGAAGGAATACGACTGCATAATATTGGACGACGAAACATATTGCAAAGCTGACTTTAAGCAGATACCGGGACTAATGTTTTATACCTTGCAAAGAGGAAATGTTGCTGATCGTTTTAAGCAAAAAAAATTGTCGAAGTTCCCAAAAAAATACCTCGTATGGCAGGCAATATGTGGATGCGGTCTCAGAAGCGACATCTTCATCACGACTGGCACTCTAAATGGACAAATTTACGTAAAAGAGTGTCTGAATAAACGACTGTTGCCGTTCATTCGGGAACACAACGGTTCGGTGCTGTTCTGGCCTGACCTGGCATCTTGCCACTATGGAAAACAGGCTAAGGATTGGTACATTGCTAATGGTGTAAATATTGTCCCAAATTATTGCAATCCGCCAAATTCGCCAGAACTCCGTCCGATCGAAAAGTATTGGGCTCTGGTCAAGAGGAATCTTCGAAAAACGAATAGCGTAGCAATTGATGAGAAAAGCTTCAGGCGTAACTGGCAGAAAGCTGCAAAATTGGTGACGGATGACACTGTGCAAAAACTGATGGAAGGTGTCAAACGAAAGGTGCGGGCATTTGGATATAACAAGTCAAATTGACTTAACTGTATATGTTTTATATTTGTATTTTTATGAAGTCTTAAATAAATGATTTACTTTTGATTTTCTCATATTTTCCATTTAATACCACTAATTTCCCGTTGACTACTTTTTGGTGTGCACATTCTTTAGTTTTTTTGTAGCCCCCCTTTAGAACCCCCCCTTCCCCAAACCCCCCCCAAAAAAAAGAAAGAAAATAACGGGAACAGAAGCAAAAAAAAAAAACATCCCCCCCCCCCCCCCGAAGACCGAGAGGACGTGGCCGGCGCCGGTACTGATCTATAAACAGAATGAATTAGTGAACTTGTACATTGAAGATGTAAAGCTACTCCCAAGCTCCATCTATGTGATTCTCTGTGCAACTAAACTAGTTCTGTTCAGTAACGGAGTAGCAACTACGAAAAGCTCGGTCTTTTTGAAAAAGAAAAACAAAACAAAAAATCTTTACCATTTATATCATTATTTGTGTTTTCGTGATTTATATATAAACATAAAATATTTTTTTTAATTTTTACCTAATAGTTTATATACTTTTAATATGTCCAATTCCTATTTTTATCCTTTCTTCTCCTCTTATGATTTAGAAGTATCTAGAGCCATGAATGCAAGAAGCTGCAACGGAATCTGTGGTAGACTTTTGCACTTATTACTGAATGTATTTTTCATTTCCGGTTTGCGAATGGACATTTTACCAAATCTGAGCTGATCTGATTCATGCAGCGCTGTGTGTCAATTGGCTAATGTCTGATTTTTCAGTTCAATCTTTGTCAGTACTTCATCATAACTCCAGGGCTGGTAGCGGATTTGTGGATAAATAATAGTGACTTTAGTGACTAGAATAATAAAAATAGTGACCAAATAATGACTAAAAAGTGATTTCCAAATTTTAGTATTTTTTCAATCTTTTATGGATTTGTTGTATAAGTACAGTAAAAATGAACTACACGGTGTTCAATAAGTTCGGATACACTTTCAAAATTTGTTAAAAAAATGAAAACATGTTTTTTTATTTTTTGGATTTATGTTATTGAAAGCTATGTTTACAAGGAACGTTTACAACATTTCTCTTGGAATGACCCCCCCTTTGTACTCCTTAACGAGCTTCAAACGTTTCTCGAACGCGTCGCAGGCGGCACGCACGGACTGCATGGGCATTTCGTCCCAGATTTTGAGAATTACCGTCTTGAAATGATCCAAAGTGCTGACCTTGTATTCGTTCAGCTTCGCCATCATATAGGACCAAACAAAAAAGTCGAGAGGATTCAAGTCCGGGGAGCTGGGAGGCCACAAAGTTTTGTCCAGAAAGTCGGTTAAATTGTCCCGACACCAGGCTTGAACCACATTTGCCGTATGGGCTGGTGCACCGTCCTGCTGGAACACGTAGTGCTCATCGCCGTAGAGGCTTCGGAGACTGGGGGCAACAACCTTTTCCAAAACCTCAGTTTTGTAGTACGCCGCGTTGATTTTGACGTTTTTTTCAATAAACACCAAGGGTAGCTTACCACGTTTGCATACTGCCCCCCAAACCATCACCGACGCGGCATTTTGGAACCGAGGGATGTTTATATTGGATTCAGGAATGCTGTCCCTCGATGGCGCCCACACCCGGTCATTTTGCACATTGTGCGGCTGCTGCAGCACGAACAGTTTCTCGTCCGAAAAAACAAACTCCTGACCAGCGTGCCGAGAGAGGATCCTCTTAGCTCGATCCAACCGCTTTTTGCTGGTAGCCTCCGAAACGCCATGGACCTTACGTTTTTTGTAAGGCCTGAAACCAAGGTCCTTGGTGAGTATGGTGTGAGCGGTTTCAATGGAAACGTTGAGATCTGCAGCCGTTTTCCGGATTGAGCGGTTCTTTTTGCGCCGAATTCGCTCCCTCACGATCTTGATGACCCGTGGCGTCCTCGCTGAACGCGGCCGACCGGATCTCGCACGGTCATTGGTCGAGGACGTCTCCCGGTATCGCCTGATGGTCGTGTAGACAAAGTTCCGCTTGACCCCATGCGATTTCAGCAGCCGGAATATATCGCCGTGTCGCTCACCGTTCAAAAAACGCTTAATTACGAAGTCCCGATACTCTTTCATCGCGCGTAACAAACAAACAACAACTAACAGAATGTCAACACCGCGCACATTCGGTAGCGTATGAATGAAGCTAAAGCTGACACCAATACCAATGCAGAATATGTACATGGCGCATACCTACGCAATGATGAAAACTTGTATTCGAACTTATTGAACACCGTGTAAGTAATGACCCCCGTTGGCAAAAATGCAAAAAAAAATTTGTAAAGAAGCCTGTAATCAAGCGACTTTTTATATATTTGTTGTATAAGTATAGTAAAAATGAATAAAGTGATGAGCTCCGTTTGCAAAAATGAATAATACTACTGCGCAGTGTCACTTTTTGGTTTTTTTTTTTCTAAAGAAGCCTGCAATCAAGCGACTTTTTATACTTTTGTTGTATAAGTACAGTAAAAATGAAAAAAGTGATGAACTCCGTTTGCAAAAATGAATAATACTGCTGCGTATTGTCACTTTTTGTTTTTTTTTTTTCTAAAGCAGCCTGTAATCAAGCGATTTTTTTTCTCCACGACCTCCTGCCTTTGGTCCGCAGCTCGTTTTTGAGAAGACGGGTCTATACGCACGGTTGAAACACCTTCCAGCATGGCCTGTGCTAGAATTACTTCGGACATATCTTGCTTCTCAATTCCTTTTTTGAGCCGTTGCCATGTGAAGCTGTCCTTCACTACCCGTTAGGACCAGAACAAACCAATTCTCACAGCAGCGTTTTTTTTAATGAAGCAGCTTGAAACTAAATGTATTTTCATTAATATAAATTCATTGTTACAGTAATTCTTCACTTACATTTATAGTTTGCTAATACCTTTCTTTTACAGGTATGTCGAGGATTTCTCCAATGCAGCAAAAGCCTATTCTACGGTTGGATTTTGGGATAAGTTTCAATTAGTTTGATTATTAATTCCTGATCCAACTTCTCCTTCTCGAATGCCAACTCCATTTCGCGTTTTTGTCGCTCCTCTTGTTGTCGCATCAAAAACATCTTCCGCTGGTGCTCGATCCGTTTCTGATGCAGGATTGTTTCAATCTCCAACGCCCGTCTTTCCTCTTCCATTTGCTTTTCGAGTTTTGTCAACTCATCTGTCAGATCGCCCGGCTTCGGATTGACCGCAGCTATTCCGCACTCGTCACAGGCCCAAGAGACATCCTGTACTCCGTCCGTCACACCAGCGCAGCCAAAATGGAACCATCTTTGGCAATGGTCACAAAACACCATCTGGTCATCGGCGCTATCTGGTTGTTGGCATCCCGCACAACTATAACCTGTCTTGTTCAGGTCTGGTCTTGGCATTATAAATTTTCAAGTTTGTTAGGACCAGAACAAACCAATTCTCACAGCAGCGTTTTTTTAATGAAGCAGCTTGAAACTAAATGTATTTTCATTAATATAAATTCATTGTTACAGTAATTCTTCACTTACATTTATAGTTTGCTAATACCTTTCTTTTACAGGTATGTCGAGGATTTCTCCAATGCAGCAAAAGCCTATTCTACGGTTGGATTTTGGGATAAGTTTCAATTAGTTTGATTATTAATACAAATTCAATTTACTTACATCCGAAATAAATCACTTTTCCACCGACTAATATACGATTTTTTAACCAGTGCTCAACCTATTCTCACGCCCAACGAAGCGAAAACAGCATAATTCCTTCAATTTTTATTACAATGAATTCTCAATTATCTTTTCATTTATTATATTTGTTGTTTATTTTGATTTACCTCGCATACCCACACTCTCTCATTGTCGATTCATTTCCCACCCGGTCCTTCACTGACGTTTAGGGCCAACGTCGCTCGAGTCTCGCAGGTACAGCACGTCGCAGGGTATTTCGGTAGTGCTACATGGTGCGCACATACCCCCCTCCCGTAATTCTGGTGAGGGTCCCTCCATGGAACCAGATTTACGATCTTGGACCTCTAGCACCGCCAGCTTTGTTACAGGACGCCTGTACTCTCCTTTCGCCGTCCTCACCAACGCTTGTCTGATCCTTCCATCGGCTCCGGGGTAGACTTCCACTATCACGCCACGTGTCCAACTTTTTCGCATCGTTTGATCTGCGATGTTGACCAGGTCTCCTCGACTGACTGGTTGTATCTCCGCATGCCACTTCGACCGTTTATTGATGGTGGGCAGGTACTTTGTTACCCACCTCTTCCACAGGTGGTCTGCCAACGCTTGTGACCGCTTGAATGTATCACGCAGAGCTTCGGCTTCGTTCGTATTAGGAATCTGTTCCGCTCCACCGGTCATCCTGATACCTTTCAAGAAGTGATTCGGCGTGAGGGCTTCGTTCGTATTCGGTGCAAGGTCACAGTACGTCAAGGGGCGAGAATTGATCAAATCTTCAGCCTCCGCCAACGTAGTCAGTAGCACTTCGTCCGTCAACCGTCGTCCATTGTTGAACACTGTCAGGGCTGCTTTCACCGAACGGACCAGCCTCTCCCAAACTCCTCCCATGTGTGGGGCACTTGGAGGGTTGAAGTTCCAGCGGGTTCTGGAATCTGTCAGCACTTCTTCACATTCCGCCTCGATCTGCTGCACTATCTGCTTGCTGGCGCCCTGGAAGTTGGTTCCGTTGTCCGATAAGAATTCGATCGGCTTTCCTCTTCTGCACACGAATCGCCTGATTGCCATCAGGCACGCTTGGGTCGAAAGACTATGTGCGACCTCAAGATGAATTGCCCTTGTCGTTAGGCACGTGAAAAGGCAAATCCACCGCTTTTCCGATCTTCGTCCAACAGTTACGATCAATGGACCGCAATAGTCCATGCCAGTGAAGCTGAATGGCTGCAAACTCGGAGTTATTCGAGCCAACGGAAGTGGAGCAATTCTCGGGGTTCTCGGTCGACATTTGTTCACCTTGCACCAAGTGCATGTGCTAGCCACGGCTTTCATCTCCGTCCGAAGATTTGAAATCCAGAACCGTTGTCGAATTTCATGGACTGCTGTCTCCGAATTTACGTGAGCTGCTTCTTGATGGTAGTACTCTAGCAACTTTCTAGTGATTGAGTGCTTTCGAGGCAGGATGATAGGAAATCTGAGTTCAAAAGGAAGGAACGAACCCTGAGCAGCTCTGCCCTCCATGCGCAGAACATCTTCGTCGTCTAAAAACGGACTAACGTCGTACAAACTACTGTTCTTCTCCAAGGGGTGCCACTCGTTGTACGGGAGCTTGCGGTTCTTCAACAGGATCTTCACTTCTTCGCCGTAGAACTCGGACTGTGCAGACCGCCACAGATAGACTTCGGCACGTTGATACTCCTCTCGCTTCAGTGGTACCAACACCGCTGGTATAGACCTCTTCACAAGCCGTTGAACGCTAGGTGGAGTAGAAACCACTTCAATCGCTAAGCCTTCTCGTTTCCTGATGCAGTTGGATTTGAACCGGTAGATGCAGGCAACTGTTCGCACAAGAACTTTCCAACGGGAGAAGCGGGTTGCATCTACAACCACCTCTGCTATGCAAACGTTATGGAACGAAAGACATGCTAGTACTTCTTCTGGGGTATTCGGTTCAACGTTACGTTACGTTCAACGTTGTCCTGTTCCGACCATTCTTCTTCCGGTTGATACAAAAATCGCGGACCCTGGAACCAAGGGCTGTTTGAATCTAGGCTGCTGCCCTTCTTCCATTTAGTCAAGTCATCCACTATATTACTCGTCGTTGAAATCCATCGCCACTCGCTGTGCTTCGTGAGGCTCAGAATTTCGCCAATCCGAAACGCTACGAATTGTTTATATCTGCGTTGCTCCGACTGAATCCAAGAGATTACAGTCCTGGAATCGGACCAGATGAACCGCTTAGTCACTTTCAAAGAATGAGCCTCGATCACCGAATTCATCAATCTGGATCCTATGACTGCCGCCTGCAGCTCAAGACGAGGAATCGACAGCATCTTCAATGGAGCAACCTTCGACCTCGCCATCACCAGCGAACACAATGGACCATCATCCGTTAACACACGGAAGTATGCCGCAGCACCGTATGCATCTTTGCCGGCATCGACGAAGACATGGAGCTGTAGAGTACTATAGTCGACAGAAGTGCACCGTCGGAAATAGTAGCGCGGAATCTTAACATTCTCAATTTGAGGAAGTTGACTGATCCACCGGTTCCATTTTTCGCAGCATTCGTCATGGATCGCTTGATCCCAATCGTGGCCACTACGCCATAAATCTTGGATTAGCATTTTGCCATGGATGGTGAAGGTTGCTAACATTCCAAGCGGATCGAAAAGACTCATGACGCAACTCATGACTATCCTTTTGGTCGGTCTTTGCTGTCCCAGTAGATACGACTCATGGCCATCCCGTAATTTCGCTACAAATGTGAATTCGTCACCTTGGGGACACCAGGCTATGCCCAAGACTCGCTCCAGACTGGTTTCTTTTGGTTCGGTAAAATGTACGCACTGATCGCTACTCTGTTCCACCATGCTTTGAAGAAATTCGTCGGAATTGGACATCCAGTTGCGGATTTCAAAACCGGCCTTCGAGTGAACGTACCTCACTTCCTGTGCTCGCTTGACTGCTTGCTCTACCGTGTCCGTGCTGTCAAAATAGTCGTCGACGTAATGGTTTTCCACTATCGCCTTCGCCGCTTCCGGGAACTGTCCTGCATACTCCTTCGCATTGAGATTTTTAACAAATTGAGCGGAGCATGGCGAGCTCGTCGCACCAAACATCGTCACGTCAATGATGTATACGTCGAATTCCTCTGCTGTGCTTCCTCGAAAGACGAATCGTGCCCGCTTATCAGCCTTTCGAACCTTCATTTGGAGGTACATCTCCGTAATGTCACCTCCGAAGCCCACTTCTCGCTCCCGGAACTTCGATAACACGCTTGGAAGTGGAGTCAACATGTCTGGACCCTTCAAAAGCTTCGAGTTCAGCGACACCCCATTTACTGCGGCTGCAGTATCCCAGACTAATCGGACTTTCCCTGGCTTCTTAGGATGTACAACTACACTTAATGGCAAATACCACACCTCATCTAATTGGAACTCAGCTAGCTCAGACTTAGAAGCTACGTGGAAATATCCCTTTTTAGTGTAATCGGCAATCAACTCCCTTACCTTACTGTACAGACCACTGTCTTTTAGCAACCGCCTCTCCAAACATCAGAACCGTTTGACCGCCATTGGATAGCTATCGGGAAATCTTGGGTTATCCTCTAACCACAACAACCCCGTTTCGAAGCGGTCTCCAATCCTTACGGTCGTGCTATGCAGTATCTCTTTTGATCGCTTGTCATCGCTTGATTCAGGAAGTAGTGCTACGGAAACCATGGACTCGACGAGGGCGTAATGACTCCGTAACAGGTCGTGTAGATCTTCGTTGGAAACTACGTCACAGCTATGATGTCCAACTAACCCTGTTTCTGGATCGCTTTCTCCTGTTGGTCCGTAAATCGCCCAACCGAGCTTCGATTTCACGGCGATTGGTTCATCCGGTTTGCCGATTCTGGATTCGATGGGCGCATAAAGATGAATGTCCTTCAGGCCTATGAGTATTTCCGGAACTCCTTTGCGCAAATCGGTCACAGGTATTCCTCGAAGATGCGGATGTTCGTTGATCACCTCTGACATAGTTACGGTTTGTTGAGGTAGCTTCAGGCTCTCGACTGTGTGAGCAGCCATGATGCGGAAACGATGCGACGATCCTCGTGCAGAAATACAGAGCTCCACCCTCCGTGAATCCTTCTCCAAACGGGTCACTCCTGCAGTCTATGTAACTCGGAGAGGTTGTGCGACTCGCTTGGCTTGCAGCATAGCTGCCAGCGACTTTTCGATCAACGTACACGAAGACCCTTCGTCTAGAAAGGCTATGGTATCCACGGAGTAGTTTCCACTGTACAGTGTAACGGGAATCATCCGGAATATTACCGATGGTTTGCGCTGGATAGTATGAACGTTGCAATTAGCTTGAGGCTGATCGAAATGCAGTAGAGGATGATGAGGCTCACTGCATTGACCAACATTGCATCGAAAGTTCAGCTTACAACGGGCATTTCCATGCTCGTTCAAACATAGCCAGCATAGTTTCCATTTTCGAACTGCACCCCATCGTTCCGCAATACGAAGTTTCTTGAAGGTCTCGCAATTTCGGATCCGATGATCGACCTGATCGCAAATTCGGCAAGGCTTCTTCTCTCTCGAACTCGATGGTTGGCATCGGTTGTTGGTTGCTTCCGCATCGTGGGTATGCAGGAATCCCTCGTTCTCTTTTCAACTTTTCCCCTTCCTGAATCCTTGATCAGGAGCAGAACTTGTACGGGGTGATCTCACTTGCGTCTCTGACTATGCGCAAGAGAAAATCAGCTAACGTCGTTAGGGTAACAACTCGAGCTTTCCTACGATAGCGAACCCACTCCAACTGTGTATTCGCTGGAAGTTTCTCTGTCAACTCCTGGATCAACATCGGATTTGTTAGATGCGTAGTAAGTTCGGTAACTTTTAAATGATCCGCTAGCTGTTGAACGACGACTCCGAAGTGAATGAACGAAGCCAACTTGTCTGCTTTCGGGGGTGGTGCCTTCCTGACCTTTGACAACAGCATGTTCAATAATTGCTCAGGTCTGCCGTACAGCATCTTCAGTGTACCGATGATCTGCGGTACCGCTTTCAGAAGGAGCAATCTGCTGCGAACCGCTTCTAGCGCTTGGCCCTTCAAACACTCTTGGAGCCGAGCCAGGTTCTCTACATCAGAAAACCCGCACGCTTCGTTGGATGTTTCATATGCACTAATGAACATTGGCCATTCTTCTAGCTTGCCGGAGAATATCGGCAGCTTCCTCGATAGGAATTGTCGTGCCGATAGCTGGCTCCTTGTTGGCTGACTACGAGCGTTCTTTTGACGGCGTTTGTCCTCTACTTTATCTTCTCTTTCCGACGCACTTCCATCCTCTTCTTCCAATGAACATACTTCGCTGTCTTCCGATTCTGATTTCTCTTTTTCTTCCTTTTCCTCTGATTCGAAACCTTTCGGAGCATCCTCTTCTTCTTCACTATCGCTAGAACTGCTGTCCTCTTCACTGGATTCCTTTGATTCTTTAGACTGCATCTTCCTCTTCTTCCCCTTCACGGGTAGATCTTGATGTTTCACCGGACTTTTATACTTGCTGGAACTTGGAAGGGAATCCGGCATACTACTATCTTTCATGGGAGTAGAAGATTTCGGGTAAGCTCCCCGACGGTCTCCGATGCTTACGTCCTCTGGATCAGCTTTCTCCGAGCAATGTTTCTCCGACTTTGTTTTCTCGGACTTTCCTTTTCCCGGCTTTTTCTTCTCCTTCGGTGCTGGCTCGGCAACATTCTTCTTCGTTTTCCTCTTGCTCCCATCTTTGTCCGTCGATCCTTTTCCATCTTCATCCTGTTTCGCTTCTTCAGGTTCCAATTCAGTAGAATCCATTTCCAACTTTTTCAATTTTTCTTGTACCTTTTTTAGCACCTCATCCCGTTTCTTCCGGTACGCTTCTTTTTCGGCCAATTCCTGATCCAACTTCTCCTTCTCGAATGCCAACTCCATTTCGCGTTTTTGTCGCTCCTCTTGTTGTCGCATCAAAGACATCTTCCGCTGGTGCTCGATCCGTTTCTGATGCAGGATTGTTTCAATCTCCAACGCCCGTCTTTCCTCTTCCATTTGCTTTTCGAGTTTTGTCAACTCATCTGTCAGATCGTCCGGCTTCGGATTGACCGCAGCTATTCCGCACTCGTCACAGGCCCAAGAGACATCCTGTACTCCGTCCGTCACACCAGCGCAGCCAAAATGGAACCATCTTTGGCAATGGTCACAAAACACCATCTGGTCATCGGCGCTATCTGGTTGTTGGCATCCCGCACAACTATAACCTGTATTGTTCAGGTCTGGTCTTGGCATTATAAATTTTCAAGGTTTGTTAGGACTAGAACAAACCAATTCTCACAGCAGCGTTTTTTTAATGAAGCAGCTTGAAACTAAATGTATTTTCATTAATATAAATTCATTGTTACAGTAATTCTTCACTTACATTTATAGTTTGCTACTACCTTTCTTTTACAGGTATGTCGAGGATTTCTCCAATGCAGCAAAAGCCTATTCTACGGTTGGATTTTGGGATAAGTTTCAATTAGTTTGATTATTAATATAAATTCAATTTACTTACATCCGAAATAAATCACTTTTCCACCGACTAATATACGATTTTTAACCAGTGCTCAACCTATTCTCACGCCCAACGAAGCGAAAACAGCATAATTCCTTCACTTTTTATTACAATGAATTCTCAATTATCTTTTCATTTATTATATTTGTTGTTTATTTTCATTAAACCCAACCAAAAAAAAAAAAAAAAAAAAAAATATAGTATGTTATTACAGTGGCGCCCACCCCCCTTAATACAAAAAAAAAACCCCCCCCCCCAAAAAAAAAAAATAAAACAGAATAAAATATAAAAAAAAATCCACGAAATACACAAATATTGTGATATTTTTTTAATTTTTTTTTTCCCCCCCAGCTGAGAAAAAAAAAATCCCCACACAAACCCCGAAACCCCAAAAACCCCACACACACACACATCAAAAAAAAAAATTTTTTTTTTTTTTAAAAACCCCCCCAAAAATTTTTTTTTTTTTTTTCCGCTTCGCATTTATGCATCATCATCCCACAGGGGAGCGTGGGCCGGGAGAACACATTGAAAATTTTACTATTCACATTAGGTTCGTAGTTGCAGCGCGCTTTGGGATCATCCGTGCCTCAGATCCATCCTAATAACATGGAAGGACATTACGGGAAATAGAGGCAAAATACATTTTTTAAGCTTTTTTGTTGTTATGATATGATAGTATATTATTGCATATAAACTGGTTTCAGGATATCGAAATTTAGGATGTACTGTCTTTCGCATGATGTAGGGAAGGTGTACTTATATTAATCTCATCACTTTGCAATTCATTTCAATTTGATTTGATTCATCATTCAATAAAACGATATACACGTGACAGGATTAGTTAGTAATGTTTGTTGTAGTTATTCAACGTAAGCAAACATTATTAGAAAACGAAATCGACCCTTCAACTGCCCAATTGTTTGTTCAACGTAGGATGAATAAAGGAACAATGAGATTAATATGGTGGCAGTTACCCTATTTCAGGTCATCAGGTATAGTAAAATAATTTAAAATTTAAAATTCTTTTTTTTCTCATGGCTGTCATACATTGTCTAAATTTTCGTTTCATAATGGATGCGCAAGGTTGTCAACAATTGCAACAAAACAGCAGTCGGTACACATGTAATTTTCAGTTCATATTATAATATCCCTTCCCTACATACCTTCTGCTCAAATATGAACGAGACTGGTTAAATTAAACACAAACGGTTAATTATTCTTCAATATTTATTTTGTCTCCTTCAAAATAATCACCATCGGAGGCGATACACATAAAGGGTGATACGGTCAAAATTTGGTCAAGGGAAAACGCGTGTAAATCGGTGAAATCGTTTATTTAAAAAATCAAATTAAATTTCTTTTTCAAGTTCAATTAGTATAAAATTCAGGAAAAATATTCAGTTAGGCTTCCGTTTTTCCAAATCCGAATTGCCGGGCCTTACGCTTGACCCCTGCCATCAGATTTTGTACAGCCACCTTGTCCACCTTCTTCGCCGCAGAAAGCCAGTTTGCCTTGAACTGCTGCTCGTCCTTAGCAGTTTTTTTGGTCTTCTTTAGGTTCCGCTTGACAATAGCCCAGTATTTCTCAATTGGGCGGAGCTCTGGCGTGTTGGGAGGGTTCTTGTCCTTGGGAACCACCTGCACGTTGTTGGCGGCGTACCACTCCATGGCCTTTTTACCGTAATGGCAAGATGCCAAATCCGGCCAAAACAGTACGGAACAACCGTGTTTCTTCAGGAAAGGCAGCAGACGTTTATTCAAACACTCTTTCACGTAAATTTCTTGGTTGACAGTCCCGGAAGCTATGAAAATGCTGCTTTTCAAGCCACAGGTACAGATGGCTTGCCAAACCAGATATTTCTTTGCGAACTTTGACAGTTTCGTGTGCTTGAAAATATCTGCTACCTTTCCCCTTCCTTTTGCCGTATAAAACTCCTGTCCCGGAAGCTGCTTGTAGTCGGCTTTGACGTAGGTTTCGTCGTCCATTACCACGCAGTCAAACTTCGTCAGCATCGTCGTGTACAGCCTCCGGGATCGCGCTTTGGCCGTCGTATTTTGTTTATCATCGCGATTTGGAGTCACTACCTTCTTGTAAGTCGATAGTCCGGCTCGTTTTTTGGCTCGATGCACGGTTGTAGACGATAAACCCAGCTTATTTGCGGCATCTCGGAGAGATAGGTTAGGGTTTCGCTTGAAACTACCGGCAACTCTCTTTGTCGTCTCAGCGGCTTCCGGTTTTCGATTTCCCCCCGATCCAGACTTCCTGGCTGTCGACAAACGTTCCCCAAACACTTTAATTACATTTGTAACGGTTGATTTGGCAACTTTTAGCGATTTTGCCAACTTTGCGTGCGAGTAGCTCGGATTTTCGCGATGCGCGAGCAAAATTTTGATACGCTGCTCTTCTTGCTTGGACGGCATTTTGACAACTGAAGAGTGAATTCCAAAATCAAAATAGGAGCAACATTCTACACACACACACCTTCAAAATGAGGGGTGTTCAGGTTTTTTAAATGCAAAATTGAAAGAAATACGTCAAGTTGATATTGACCAAATTTTGACCGTATCGCCCTTTAGCATTTTAACAAGTTCCATTCGTCAATAAGAAGATCATAGTTGACCCGAATCGAAAGAAATTTGGCGATTATCACAACATACTTGGAGCTTTCACTTTATGCAACGGCTGGTGGGTTGAGGCAATGGCAATATTTTATAAACGAGTTCTGCAAACCAGACTTTTGACGTAGGACTACGACTTTGTTTTCTATACTGGGGTACAATTAATAAAAAAAATCGCATTGAGACCGTCACGAAAAGTGGTCAGGTTTTGAGCATATCTCAGTCATTTCTCAAAAGATTTGAAAAATGTTTACCCCAATCGATCGGAAGTATTTCTACGCATCAATTTCAATAGAGAACATTGTTGATTTCGGGCCACATACTACTGAAAAAATCATAAATGTTAAGCCTTGTCTTAAACAGTCTCTTCTTCAGGCCTAAGGGGTCATATATGACCACAAAAGGATAATGGCTGTAGAAAATCACATAGATTGAATAAAAGTGCTGTCTGTCTTTGGCAAATTTGTTTTCCATAAACTCTTCTCTCTGGAAAATATTTAAAAAAAAAAACTTATGAGTTTAAGGCCTAATTGACGACCTAGAACATCTTGAATATGAAGACATTCAGGAAGAAAAAATGAATGCCTTACTAATAGTGTAAGGCGTTGTTTTAGAATATTTTACATATGCATATATATTATTAAATTCTCGTTGATAAACGTTAAACAGTTTTGTATCTTTCTGGGATGTTCTAGGTCATCCAAAATGTACTTGAGTTCAGAACTTCAGATCTACAGTTATAAGGCTATATAAGGTTACGATATGTATTCAAACATATTGAATGAACCTTTTGGAAGGTCAATAGTCATTATTTGATAACTTTGTGATGTTCTAGGTCATCCAAACTTTCCTTGAGTTCATAACTTAAGATTTACAGTAAAGGGATAATATGCATTTAACAATATTGATTAAATAGTGTGGAAGGCCACCAGACATAATGCGACAATCTTGGGATATTCTAGATACTCCAAACTGTCCTTAAGTTCAAAACATAAGATCTACAGCTGTAACAGTAGTGTTTTGAACTATATATGCTGACCATCTGTATTCAAACATATTCAATGAATCTTTTGGAAGGTCAACAGTCATTATTTTATAACTTAAAGATCCTCTAGGTAATCCAAACTGACCTCGAGCTCAGAACTTAAAATATACTTCGGTAACAGTAGTTTTTTGGGCTATAAAAAGCTACGATACATATTCAAACATGTTCAATGAATATTCTGAAACGTCCACAGACATCATAGGATAGCCTTGTTAGTTTCAGTTCATTCAAACTGTCCTTCAAAACATAAGGTTGACAATTGTAACAATAGCTATATGGGTTATGCAAAGTTAAGTTAGTTAGTTTGGCATAGAATATCCCAAGATTATCTCATAATGTCAGTTGGTCTTCCAAGACATTCATTTAATATGTTTGAATACATATCATAACATTGTATAGCGGATGGAGCTACTGTTACAACTGTAGATCTTAAGTTCTATCCTATCTATCTCTCCTTCCCTACATATTATTTTTTTTCTTTCCCTTATTCTAATACCTTTTTTTTTTTTATTTTATCCCTCTCCATGGCTGGATTTTGTACCTGGACGCTGGTGGGAGGGCCCAATCTCATGTTAATGATGCATCTGAGATAGCTGATTTATGATTGATGTCGCTAGGTCATGTCATTGTATGACCTTCTTCTCTAATGAACCATTCATGGGAGAGCCAAAGGTCCAGCCACACAAAGTAGTGATAATATCACACTCGCTCTACTTTCTATTTAATAGCCGCGTCGTAGCACGCATGTATGCAGGCACTTAAGTTGAGTGTGATATTGGCGGGTTGGGCCACAAATCACTAAAAATTTAATCATAGATAGATTTATTCAATTTTGAAAACGTTTAATATTCAATTTGGGGTGGAAGTTTGAGCTGTGTCCTAGAATTTCCTATGCAGTGGACTTCTAGACCGTGACCACAAGTGTTGTGGTTTTGTGGGATGCGGAGGGCCCGTTTAGGAACTCAGAGTATCGTATCACTGGGGTTTGTCATAGGAGGGTTTGTTCAGAATGAAAGAGGTGTGCTACCGGCGGGCTTTGCCGCAATTTACGCTTAGACGAGGCTAGACAGTTTGTAGACGCCTGACATCAAGTAGTTAAGGGACACAGGTGGTGCAGTTTTCAATGGCGTGGCAATTCTCTCATTGTTGTTTATTCATTGATTGTCATTAACTAAACACCAAGTATACCTAAATTGCAATTCTAATTCTTATTCTTATATTGATTATAATTTAAAAATGTGCGGTATACGACAGCCTTTCAGACTTTCAAATTATTGCAAATCATAGAGAGATGTTACTTTGATATAGCAACTTGCAGCGTAAAAACAACATAAAATTTACAGTGGCATCTAAAATAGCCTGGTCACATTGATACGAACTACAGGGAATTACTCGCTCTATCTTTTCGGGATGTGCCGTATACCATTGTAATGTGGAATTGTAAATTAACGATTTTATGATTTTCTTATTGCAGAATTTTTAACCGGTCCAAAACGCCCTACCTTAACCACCTACCCTAACCTATCCTTGTTCCTTCCCATGGAGTTCATGTGGTCTGAATAGACTAGTTCGCCATTACCCCTCCTCCATCATCGGCTTTGGACTGACTTGCGCTCATATTGCCCCTCCAAATGCTGCAAAATGAAAAATGTAAATGAAAATTTTTAAAAAAAAAAAAACACACAACCCCCCCCCCCAACCCCAAATTACATTTTTTTTTTTTTTTTTTTTTTTTTTATTAAAATTAAATTTTTTTTTTTTTTCTATTTTTTTTACTTAAAAATTTTCTTTTTTTTTTACCAAAAAACTAGCAAAAAAAAAAAAAAAAAAGAATTATAATAAAAAAACAACAACCAAGCAAAAAAAGAAAAAATAAAAAAAAAAAATAAATATTTTTTTTTTTTAAAATTTAACAAATCAACTAAAAATTTACTACATCAAAAAATTTGTCGCCGATTAAAGCCTTTTTTATTTTTCTTTTTTAGTTCATCAGAAGGGTTTCTTTTGTTCTCGAGCTCCCCCGAACTGTTCTCCCCACCAAAAAAAAAAAAGATATTATTTTTTTACTTGTGCGTAAAAAACAAAACACACTTCTTTAATTATCCCACCACCCGTGAAACATCCGTCCAGCCTGTTGACCCCCCCCAAAATGTTTATTTTTCAATTTCTTTTTTTTTTCCCCCTTTTTTCACCCCCTTTTTTTTATGTGGTGTTTTTTTTTTTTTTTTTTTATTTTTTCAGTTTTTTTTTCCACTCTTTTTTATTTTATTTTTTTTTTTATGTGCTGTGTGGTTTTTTTAAGGAGTTTTTTTAAATCAAAAATAAATTGTTATTTTTTAGTTGAGATATTTTAATTCAACCAGTTTTAGTAATTTCTGATGTTAAAAGTCTCAGTAGTCCCAACAGTATAATTCTCATGGTTTACTGATGGTGTTACGTTTATATGTTCAAGAGGGAATTTCGTAACTTCTTCAGTCGTTTATAAATTAGTTAATAGATGTCTAGTTCTCATGTGATTTCAGATCATCGATGCATACCTCGTCTTACCACGTTTGATTAACCTATCACTTTGTCCGCCTTAGTCAGTTCTTGTCTTCTGCGTTATTCAGTTAAATTCTATAGTTCTTTTGTAGAAAAATTTACGTTTACTTGTCCGTTCATTGCCTTCTATTTATTTGTCAAATCCTAATCTCTAAGTCGTTTAATTGTTTCAAAGTCTTACTGCACATGCAGCCTAACAATAATTATTTGAGTCTTGCTCAACTATAAGATTCACTTTTCGGTGGCAAAGTAAAGCTTCATCACGCCTATTCCCTATCTATTATTATACAATTCTCGAGAATGAAGCCGTTATAAGATTGTTTGTATACCATTGTTATAATGTGTGGTATTTTTATTATGGCTCTTTGAAGTGAGACATAACAATATCTAGCAAGATTTAGATTTAAGCGTGGCTACGGCTCATCATGTCAGGGAACGCATAAGAAAGGTGTTGCAGACAAGAGGAAATCCCACATCAATATTACTGAGGAAAGAGCCCCACCTGACTGAATCAGCATTCAACGGTCCAGGACAGGATGTCCGTTGGATCACATGTGTAAAATTAGTTCATCAATGTCATCAATGCATCATAAAATGTCCAGAAGACGCCGATTTTCTTCAACAGGAACTACAAGTGTTCGACGACTGGTGCCGGATCAACAGAATGTCCTTAAATGTATCCAAATGCTCGGCTATCTCCTTTGGCCGAAAACGTGCGATGTATCTCCACGAGTACATCCTTCGAGGAACACGCTTGAAACGCGAAACAACAGTCAAGGATCTGGGAGTAATGCTCGACTCCAAACTGTCATTCGAGAATCACATTGCCTATATTGTTTCTAAAGCCTCATCGCAGTTAGGATTCATCTTCCGCTTCGCAAAAAACTTCAAAGACGTTTATTGCCTGAAGGCACTATTTTGCTCTTTGGTTCGTCCTTTTTTGGAGTACTGTGCTGTCGTTTGGTCCCCTTTCTACCAAAATGCAGTCCAGAGGATCGAAGCCGTTCAGCGAAGGTTTATACGCTTTGCTTTGCGACATCTTCGTTGGCAAGACCCTCGCAGATTGCCAAGTTATGAAAGTCGGTGTAAGCTCATCAGCCTGGAATTGTTGGAAGGGAGGCGTATGGTGGCCAAAGCGTGTTTCGTTGGTGATCTCCTTCAGGGAAACATCGACTGTTCAACTTTACTTGGTCTCTTGAACATCAACACTCGACGACGAAACCTACGTTTACAATCTTTCTTTATAAACCGGCACTCAAGGACCAACTACGGCAAACACGAACCTGTGCTAAGCATGTGTCGCGTTTTCAACAGCTGTTATAACGTGTTTAATTTTAATGTATCCCGTGATGTTAATAAGCGTTGTTTCCGAAGATGTATGTGTTAGTTATTGTATGTAATTAAGTTTTATCTAGTTGTCATTGGGATAAACATTTTTATCTGTTGACGAATAAATAAATAAATAAATAAATAAATAAATAAATCAAAAGAGAAGCCACACCTAAAAAAAAAAAAAAAAAAAAAATAAAAACCCAGGAGGGGTGGCCCCCCCCACCCTGATGGCGGGCCCCCCCCCCCCCCCCCCTCCCCACATCCAGGGGAGGGAGATACGAATGCTTGTAGCATTTTTCATTTACATAAATATATACACTATTCTATATACAAATCATGGGCATGGGAGGGACCATCAGGGCACCCGATTGAAGCACCCTGGATGGGGGGAGGGGAAGCCCACCCCCCCCAGCTAACAATTTGTAAATAGAGGGCGGGCTCTTCTTCCCGTCCATTGGGGCATCCTCGTGTTAGATAGCTCGCTCTTATGACCAATTGTTCAATCTTGTTGCTGGAATGAGATTCTTTATATCCCTGTGGAGACGTATAAGTGATGTTGCCTATCGATCCACCCAACCCGTTTTTGGCCCTTCATACCATGGCTTGATTAGGATAATCATGATACATACTATTTTATGGCTGTCATTTTGCTGAAGGAAACATCTGGTCAGCTTCCGTCAGTACTACCGTAATACACATAACGGTCTAGGTATGGACATGATTTTATAGAAGGGCAAGGGCGAATTTTTTAGATAAATAATTTTATACAATTTTCATATTCATTCTGCATCAGAAACTTGTTATTATTGTTATATCAATGTGCCCCCTTATATATCAGAAATATTTTAACTAAGGTTAGCGGGACAGAACTCATTACTCGCGGTCGTCCCGAGGTTAGTGGGAATTACAAGTCATGGGTAGGAAGAGATAGAAAGAATTTGATACATGATTTAAGAAACAATTATACGCCTAACAATTTTATTAAAATTATAAAGAAACGGCGAAAAAGTCGAACCATGAATTTTATACGTACACTTATAAAAAAAAAGTCGGCAGTTATTACTACGTGAAATTAAGGCGACTTTTACCAGAACACACAATAGAAAATTCTGTAAAATATCATGGATAAACTAAGCGTCCAGTAAATACCACGTGAACAATGACGTAAGTTTCATGTGATTGTCTCTTAGAAGCTCGATCTATATAAACCCTACGTGAATTTCAGGGAATCAACTGGATTTGGTAGTGAAAAAAATGTGTTTCACTTGAAAACAACGTGACGATTATGTTAGTATATATAGCATAGTAAATAGGCATTACTCATGTCACCCCAATTTATAAGGTTGCCATCTTCTTGTAGACGGTTCGTATCAATTAGCTAGATTACCGAGGTGTTTATTCTCTTCGCAGATCGTTAAATTGTGTGAGTGCCCTGTATGATACAATCAATGTCACAACTACATACGCAGGACCCCATATGCTGCCCGTGCATATATAGACATCACTATTTATGTTTGCATTATTTTTGGTTTATGCTGATCTGCTCCTCCTTTCCTGTAACACATTGGAAACTCGAAAGAGTTTTTTTTTCTTGAATAAACAGGGGTTCAAACTTCTATCAAAACATGCTTCTTAGCCGAGAAATATACGTTTTGTGTTTAAGTAAGCTAGATAATTCTCATTTTTGGTATACATTTGTATGGGAGCCCTCCCTTCCAGAGGGGGGTGGTTCCTCAAACCACCGTACAATCATTGCCTTCAAAACCACCGTACAAACATGCCAAATTTGGTTCCATTTGCTTGATTAGTTCTCGAGTTATGCAGACATTTGTGTTTCATTTGTATGAAAGCACCCCCCGCCCCCCCCTTTCAGAAATGAGAGGGGTCTTGAATCACTATAGAAACATTCTTGTCTTCAAAACTCCTCACATGCCAAATTTGATTCGATTTGCTTGATTAGTTCTCGAGTTATGAAGAAATTAGTGTCTCATTTGTATGAGAGCCCCCCTTCCTGAGGAAGTAGGGGTCTCAAACAATTATAAGAACCTTCCCCAGCCCCAAAAACCCCTGCATACAAATTTTCCCGTTGGTCGGTTCAGAACTTTCCGAGTTTATAAGGGTTTGACAGACAGACAGACAGACAGACAGAAATTCATTTGTATGCATATAGAAATCTAACCTCCAAAAACCCCCATATGCTAAAAGTGGTTTCATTTACTTGATTAGTTCTAGAGTTATGCATAAATTTGCGTTTAATCTGTATGGGAGCCCTCCCCCCCCCCCTTCAAATCGGGAGGGGTATTGAACTGCCATAAACACATTTCTTGCCCCCAAAAACCTCAACATGCCAAATTTGGTTTCATTTGCTTCATTGGCTCTCGAGTTATGCTAAAAATTATGTTTCATTTTTATAGGAGTCTCCCCATCCAGAAGGCGCAGGGGTCTCAAACCACCTTAGAAACATTTATTTCCTTCAAAAACATCGACATGCCAAATTTGGTTTCATTTGCTTGATTTGTTCTCAAGTTATGCAGAAATTCGGGTTTCATTTGTATGAGAGACCCCTCTTTCAGTGAGCGGAGGAGTCTCAAACCACAATAGAAACATTTCTTGTCTTCGAAAACCTCCACATGCCAAAGTTGGTTCCATTAACTTGATAAGTTCTCGAGTTATTAAGAAATGTGTGTTTCATTTGGTATATGAGCCCTCCTTTCATAAAAGGGAGGAGCTCTAGTCATCTTAGAAACATTTCTTGCCTTCAAAAACATCAACCTGCCAAATTTGGTTCCATATGCTTGATTAGTGCTCGAGTTATGCACAAATTTGTGTTTCATTTATATGAGAGCCCCCTTCTTACAGAGGGCGGAGGGGTTTCGAGTCACCTTAGAAATACTTGTTGCCTTCAAAAACCTTCACCTGCCAAATTATGGCTCCATTTACTTGATTAGTTCTCGAGTTATGCAGAAACTTGTGTTTCATTTGTATAGGAGCCCCCCCCCCCCCCCCCCCCTACCAGATAGAGAGGAGGGGTCTCGAACTACCGTAGAAACATTTCTTGCCTTTAAAATCCCCGCTTGCCAAATTTGGTTCAATTTGCTTGATAAGTTCTTGAGATATGCAGAAACTTCTGTTTCATTTGTATGGGAGCCTCCCTTCCTAGAGAGGGGAGGGATCTCAAACTACCATAAAAACATTTGTTGCCTCCAAAAACTTCCGCATGCTTAATTTGGGTTCCTTTGCTTGATTAATTCTCGAGTTATGCAGAAATGTGTGCTTCATTTATATGGGAGCCCCCCTTTCTAGAGATGGGAGGAGTCTAAAACTATCATAAGAACCTCTGTCGGCCCCAAAAACTCCTGCATACAAAATGTCACGTCGATTGGTTCAGTAGTTTCGAATTATATAAAGTTCACACGGACAGACAGACAGACATTCATTTAAATTTCAGTTTCATTTGTATGAGAGCCCCCCTTCAATGAGAGAGGAGGGGTCTCAAACCACCATAGAAACATTTTTCGCCTCCAGAAAACCCCACATGCCAAATTTGGTCCCATTTGCTTGATTAGTTCTTGAGATATGCAGAATCTTCTGTTTCATTTGTATGGGAGCCTCCCTTTCTAGAGAGGGAAGGGGTCTCAAACTACCATAGAAACATTTCTTGCCTCCAAAAACATACGCATGCTAAATTTGGGTTCTTTTGCTTGATCACTTCTCGAGTTATGCAGAAATTTGTGCTTCATTTGTATGGGAGCCCCCCTTTCTAGAGAAGGGAGGGGTCTCTAACTATCTTAAGAACCTTCCCCGACCCCAAAAACTCCTGCATACAAATTTTCACGCCGATCGGTTCAATAGTCTCCGAGCCTATTAGGGTCAGACAGACAGACAGACAGACAGACAGACAGACAGAAATCCATTTTTATATATATAGATAGATTATTTGGAATATTTTTCATACAGAATGCTCCTCATGAAAATTTGTGAGTTCAAAACTAGTTAAGCGACTACCATAATTGCGTAGTTTACTAGAGAATCTACTAAAAATAAAAATAAATATTTTAAACTTTTTTTTGTGAGGTAACTAGCTGTACGCTGAATAGCGTCGATTTACAAGGCCTTTTGTACACGGAAAAAATTCGTTCCCAAATCCGTGAACTGCAGTAATGAATTCGAGAACAAGCAAAAATACACCGTGAACTGAATCACGTAATTATGAAGTAGATCACGTTTCTAGGTAAAAATCCTGAAAACGTGAACTTGTTCACGGTCCATTTTCGTTTTCGGGAACGCTTTTGTATTTGTGTATAGAACAGATTACGTAGCCCTTTCGAAGCAGTTCACCAGCCGTAAATTAGCAATGTCACCAAAGAAGACGTTGTTCTGTACTGACTCAGAAGGTTATATTGACAACTTGTCAACTTTTGTTAATTAATTCAATATCGTTCAGTTTGATCGGTGTTATGTACTTTACACGAACTTTTTCATTCGTTCAGTATCATTCAGATTTACATTAGATTTCATTATTTACGCACTTATAGTTGTGAAGTTATTATGCAATTTTGTGGTTTGATTAGTTTATGTTCCTAGTTATTTATTTTATTTGTTGTTTATTAGTTGTTTTATTTTATTTGTTTATTTATTTATCAACGCAAGTGTTGAATTTTATATAAATAAATCCCCGAGTATACATATATTATACATACCTACATACACACGTACATACATATAAACAAGTACAGCAATTCCATAGAAAACTGGTAGTTTTGTTCTTTATCGAAAAATATTCGACCCATATTTTTTAAATTTAATTAATTAGGGTGACCATTTCTGTGTAAGGGAGGACCGATTTTTTTTCATATGCATTTTTTCAAAAATTCATAGCTTTTGAATCACTGACCCGATTTGGACAACTCAATACGCAAATGAAAGATAATCCAATACACTTTTTAAAATATGACAAGATGGATTATATTTGTTTTTCATGGTTTTTTTCATAATCTCGGGACCAAAGCTCCCTCGTTTTTATATTTTTTCTTGAAAGTTTACATTACATTTCAAAAACTTGGCGACGTATGTATTTTAGTTTTTGAGCTACTTTTTTTTCAAAAATTATGTTTTTAGATTTTGATGATTATCCTACCACCTAGGATAGTCATCAAAATCTAAAAACATAATGTTTGAAAAGATGCAGCTCAAAAACTAGAATATATACATCGTCTATTTTTTTATATGTTAACGTAAAAAAGTCTAAAATTACAAGAAAAAATATAAAAATGAGGGAGCTCTTTGCTCTCGAGACCATAAAAACCATGAAAAACAAATATAATCCAGCTTTTCATAATGAATATAGCAATATAGGTATCATTTTTTCTAATAAGTGTATCGAACTATCTTTCATTTGCACATTTAGTTGTTAAAATATATAATAAAAATACATAAAATAATAAAGTTGTACAAAAGTTATGAATTTTTGAAAAAAAATATGTATTTATTTTATAAGTGAATTTTTTGGACCACCCTGACGCAGAATTGGTCACTCTACTGACAAAATATAAAAAATACGGGAACAAAAACTACGATATATGATGAAATTCGGAGAGATCGTATATCTTTTTTCTATGGAATTGCTGTATACACAAATACATGCCTACATACATCGCATAGCAATTAATTTGCTTTAACCCTTTCCTTCCCATGGTAGCACAGGTGATCCACAACATTCCAGACCCTCTCACATTCATCAATTTACCATCAAACAGTCAGAACTTTTAGAAATTTCATTGTACACTCCTTAGTCTCGTCAATACGTGCTCTTAGAAGTTAACTGAGTGTTCAGAAGTCAACTAAGTGTTAAGGGAGAAGTCAACTGAGCAACTATTGAAAAACCATTAAATCACTATTTATTTTAAGGAAAAACTTATTTTAATGGATTCGTTAAGTTTTAACTGTATGCTACATACGTTGCTCAAACACTCCTTTCAAAAACACATCTCTGTTCCTCAAAACAACCGAAAACCTTCTAGGACGGAAAGGGTTAAAACAAAATTTAGTTCAAAGAGGTTGATTTATATAGATGTGAGATCTTATGAGATTCATTTTAGATTTATTTTATGGGACTGTTTTGTTTCTTTGGTCGTTTAATTGATTAGTTTAATTAGTATATTATTTAATTTTATTCGTATTTATTTAATAGAGTTATACAGTTTACATATAGTTTAGGATGAGGAAAATTGAAGTCATTTTCGTATAGCTTTTTATTAAATATATCTGGAATGTATTTCATGGAGTTAACATTGATCATTCTACTTGTAAATCTTAGTTAATGAGTTTAAATTAATAATGAAATTAAGTAATACTCTTTTAGCTTCACAATTTCAGCTGGAAACCTCCCAATATTAACTTGTATCGTGTTCCGAAATACTTTCAATGCTTTGTTTTGGGACTCTTTAAAGTGTTACATTCGATTATTCTTTACATATATTTATAATGAGTTGGTTACCTTGTTATTTTTTATGTAGATTTTTTTCTTCTTCTTTGTTATGGAGATTTTCAGCGTAGGGCTTGTCATCTCCCGGTGAAAAAAATATATTCGTAATTCAACCAAAACGAACAGTGAAATCATAAAGTCTCCACGTGTCTTGTGTTAGATGTAGTGAATATAATCGATCTCCTCCCAAAATTTGTGATGGTCGGTGGTTTTTTTTTGTTTTTTGTGCTTCGCCCCCGCACCTGGAGGAAGAGTTGATGTCAGCTTGGTTGTGTTTGTTAGTGCTGTTAGTATTGTGCCACGTGGACATAAATGATTGAATTGGAATATTTTTCCGCTTTTTCGCGAGTAAATTGATGATTTTAAGCAGTTTAGAAGTCGATATAGAGTCGCCTCGTAGCGGGGGATTTTGATTATTGACAGAGTGTGGAGAGAGAAAAAATAAAACCAGTGCAATATAAGGAACGGCCATTTGCTGGTCAGAACATAAGCAAAGAACGAACCTAATGCGCTTGCGCGCGTGAGTGGCTGGCATATAGTTTCATTTGCATTCACCACGTGGTGTACAGATGGAGAGCTGTGAAGTTTTTTTTTCTTTCGTTGTACAATGATTGTGATTTTTCAAGTGTTTTTTTACCTGTAATTTTCATTGTATTGCATTTGTGCGCGAAGTACTAGTTGTATTTGGGCTGTTCCGTTCGAAAAGGATGATATGAAAATATTTGCCGAATAGACTTCTGTAGAGACATAAATGCATCCTCTGGCATCACAGGGAGGACGTCCAAATGAAGACTGTACATACGCAAAAATTTCCGGTGAGATCCATCTGATTATAACTGAATTTGAACGATACTTCTAAATACGTGCCATCCTCAAAACAATAAGATTTGATGATGGAAGTGTATGCACAGTACCTATATCCATTTGATGCTTGTAGTGTGTTTATGCGGGGCTTGTTGTAAGTGAAAGTGACCTTTGAATGGACATGAGTAACCAGTCATTCTGAAATGGGTAACTGGAACCCAACAGAGCTATCACCTTCCAACTCCCGGCCTAAAAATGTTTGTCGAATCGAAAACAGTTCGTTTAACTTCAAACACCTTTCTTCCACAAAAACACTGCCGGACGGTGTGCGTTGAATTGTCATAGGACAATACGACGATTCCACGAAGTTCCTGCTTTATGGATAAATCAAAATGAATCGAATTGCCTAAATCAGATAAGCATACACGATTGGAAATATTCGGCAAAGTGCTGACATCCTGTGCTATGTACAAATGGAACAAAGTCATGATGCGAGTTTAAGGATTCAACTCAAGGAGCTTCTCAATGTTTTCGATCACCTGGAGGTTCATAACTTCGCACCTGATGAGGAGTCGGAGATATAATTCTGTAAACCGATCCGACAGTGGCAACATGCCAGTCAGCACTTCAAGACTCATAGTATGAGTCGAGTGCATGCAACCTTACGCGATACGAAGACACCGATACTGAATACGTTCCAATGATGTGCGACCGAGCCGCTGACTGAAAACAAAAACTACCGTATTCTATAACCGACAAAATCGTTGTCCGGTACAACCTTAGAAGATCTTGCGGATGTGCTCTCCGCCAGGTTCCGGTAATTGTTCGAAGACAGTAAATCCTTTGCTGGCACTTTCGCTTCAGATACTCAACGTGGGAGCTCCAGGTGCACTTAGAATCGAACCAGACCCCAAGATATTTAAATGACATAAAATGCGTTATTGGTTTACCCCAAATTTGAAACTTGGGTTGTGCAGTGTTATGCTTTCTAGAAAAAACTACCAACTCAGTTTTCTCCGTAGAGAATTCGATACCTAGCTCGAGAGCCCAAGTAGACAAATTGTCTAAGGTATCCTGTAAGGGTCCTTGCAGATCGACCCCATTGGGCCCCGTGATAGACACTACGCCTTCACATGCAGGTGTTTCAACGTACAGTTGTCACTTAGACAACCGTCAATGTCTTTGACATACAAATTATACAAAAGGGGGCTTAAACATGATCCCTGGCGGAGACCCATGTAGTTTAATCGAGAAACTGTAGAGTTTCCATGAGAAAAGCTCATATATTTTTCTGATAGCAAATTGTACATTAATGGCGAAAAGCCACAAGTGTGGAGTTTATCTGAAAGAACTTCTACAGATACTGAATCAAAAGCCCCCTTATTATCCAAGAATACAGAAGCCAGTGGCTCTTTTTTTAGCAAAAGCTAACTGAATATTTGAGGAAAGCAACGCGAGACAGTCGTTTGTTCTCTTACCTCTGCGGAAACTATATTGAGTATCTGAAGGTAGGTTTTTCGTCTCAACTCATTTGTTCGGACGGCAAAGGATCATTTTCTCCAACAACTTTCGAATACAAGATAACACCGCGAAGGGACGATAGGAGTTGTGGTCGGACGGGGTTTACCAGATTTAACTCTCATAACTCTCACCCATCTCCAATCATCCGGAACAATGTTGAGTTCCAGAAACTGATTAAACAAGTGCAACATGCGCCTTTTAGCGACGTCTTGGAGGTTTTTATGCAAGTTGAACTTGATCCTATCAGCCCCTGGAGCCGTATTGCCACACGAAAGAAGAGTGAGAGTTCTACCATTGAAAAAGTTTGGCAAAGCTCATCTATCGAATTCGTGGTTTCACGAAGAATGATCCGTGCCGGCACCGAATTTGGACAAACTTTTTGCGCGAACTTGAAGATCCATTGGTCCGAGATCACAGCAAGCCGTGCTTCGAAACTAACGTGTTTTGTTTTTGCTGCGTCGTTTTCGCGAAAAAAAATCAAACAATAATTCGTAATTTAACTTGATCTAACAGTGAAATCATAAAATCTCCGCGTGCATTGTTTAAGGCGTCGCGAATACAATCGATTCCCTTTCGAAATGTGTGAGTCTCTTTTGTATTTTCCCGTTTTTTGTTTTGTTTTTTTGTGCTTCGTCCCCGCACCTGGAAGTAGAGTTACATCAGCTTAGTTTTGGTTATTAGTGGTAATATTGTGACACTCGAGCATATAATAAATTATTAGTTTAGAGTGTTTTTCCACTTTGTCGCGAGTGAATCGATGATTATTAGCAGTTTTGAAGCTCGATATAGATCATAGCGGGGATTATTAGCAGAGTGTGCAGTGAAAAAAAAAGAAGACTAGAAGGCAATGTGGCGAACGGCCATTTGCTAGTCAGAAGCGGCAAGCGAAAACAACGCGCATGGGAAGATGAAAAGCTTGCACATAATTTTAGGTGCATTCACCACGGGGTGTACAGAGTTTTGTTATGCAGGTTGCATATCCAGCGGGCGGTTTAGAAACGTTAATTTTTGCGCTTATTTAATCACGAGTGTATGAAATTAATTACGAATCAACGTCGAAAATATTTATTTTTATGAATGAACAGGATAGTGTGATGAAGGATGCGGCCATAGGTGAGATCGATCTAATTATAACTATATAACAATAATCTCATTTTCAAATAATCTACATACGTGCCTGGTTGGGAAATTTAAAATTTCCAAATCTGGAAGTGTGTTGCAGTGCCCTTATCCAAATGATATCGGTAATGTTTACATGCGGGGCTTATTGTATGTGAAAGTAACCTCGGAATGGGCGTGACTCCCCAGACATTCTGAAATGAATTGCTTGATCTGCACTAGAGCTATCACTTTCTAGCTCCCGGATTAAAGCTGCTTCCAATGGTCACGTGAATGATTGTTATAAACAGATTTCTTCCATAATACCATTGCCGGCCGATGGGTGTTAGATTGGACACACCCACACACACACACACACACACACAACTTGAGGATCCATTGTTCCGAGTTGTCCAGCGGTTTATATAGGCCAATCCCGTCGAATAATGAAAGTTCGTCTGAGGGAACACAAAAACGCCGTGGACAATGGAAGGGAAACCGAATCGAGCGTAGCTGCACACTCAGGAGCATAATCATGCAATAGACTGGGATCGCGCTAAACTGAAAAAATGTGCCTGAAAAGTATCCCAGTTGAATGCATGGGAATCAATGTTCATCGCCACAACTGAGCAGCCGCTGACGAATGAGGATGATGCCCCAATATCATCGTCCCTTTTCCACTTGACGACGAGGAAAATAAAATGATTCCTTCTATATGTGACGTGTACTATATCTAGTATGAAGCTGTGGTCGTTCTCTTCGTGTAATCAGTTGGACATCGTCCTGTAGATGGGCAGCATCGGGCCCGAAACCGGTCGACATTAAAAGGTAAATTTTATGTTCCTTTTTCGTTTGTAAGAACCATGAGTGTTGTGTCCAGTCTCATGTCGTGTTTTCATTAGTGGTCCGAGTACTCCTCGCTCTCGATGTTCGTAGTTTGGTTACTTAATCTTCGCGCCGTATTCCAAAGAGTATTCATTGACTTTTCACGTGATAGCCCGTTCACGAATTGTCGCCAGTAACCGCGTTTCTTGGCCTTGATTGGCTCCTAAGTTCGCGTTGAAATGCCGTGTATTTTTCGAGTGCTCAGTTGTTCTACGTCTACGGAAAACTTTAAACGCATCAGATTTTTTACAGTAAGCTTCGGTGCGTTGCTGATCCTACCATGGAGAAGGAGGTTTCTTGCGAAATGACGTTCCTGGATCTGGATCGAGTTTGAGCTTGAAGCGCGCTATCCAAGCTCAGGTTATAAGGAAGTTATATTCCTCCAGCGGGGGAACCGTCTACCGTCGTTACGGCTTCATCTATTGCTGTCCTGAACTTTGTTCAATCAATATTACGAGTTAGGTCATACGCGACGTTGAAAGATTCCGACGGATTTAACCTGATGGCAACCGAAATTTTAATAGTGATCACAACCGTGGGGATCCTGGATCCGTTTTTACGTGCAGTCAAGGCCTAATCTACTGCCAACTGAGGATGGACCAACCAATGGTTTAACTTCTCCATTGTTAAGAACTGTCATATTGAATTTGTCATCAAGGAAGACCGGTTGCCATCGTAAAGTTATCTCCAGCCTGTACCGTGAGAGTTAAAATCTCCAATGTTCAACCGTGGAGTAGGAAGGACCGAACAAATGTCTGAAAGTTGTTTTCGGTTAATCTAGGCTCTAAGATGAATATACACAGAAGCAATGCAGAGGCTTTTATTTTTAATAACAGCGTGACATGCGACAACTTCAATACCTGGAATTGGAGGAAAATTCACTCTATAGAAGGGGTAGCACTTTTTGATCCACAAAAGCGCTTCTCCTCCACGAGAATCCTCACGATAAAGACGAATAATATTGAAATCATGAAACGGAAGAACGATTTCGGAAGAGAGCCATGTTTCACAAAGAGCGAATGCCCCACAACCGGTATTGAGAGCTAAAAATTTGAAAGATTCTAATTTAGGAGTAAGGCTTCTAAGTTGCCATCGGGTTAAATCGCCGAAAGAAATGATAGCCACAAAGTGGGACCACTTAATTGTCAATTGCTCCAAAAATGTTTTCACAATGGGAAGCATTGCCAAACAATGCTTTTTAGAGGGTCAGAAATTTCGAGGTACTATTGTCATCAAATGAGAACAAACAGCCCAGTCAAAGAAGGGCCTTCTATTCTTAAAATCAGGGCATCAGGTGTTTTGGATGTCCCCGGAAGAGATGGAAAGTCCAGGGTGTAGTTAGTACTACGAAAAACCAGGTGGAATTGGTTTTTCCTTTCTTCCACCTTTCCTTGAAATGGGCAGGCTGATTTGGGGCTGCTGTTCAGTAACTTTCCGTGAGCGAACGCGTCTTCGCTTCCGTGAAGCACCTTCCGGAAAGCAGAATGATGTTCCCTCTTCAGCCAAATCAAAGTTAGACTTGTCATCTGACAGAGGGGAAAAGGGATTTGTATTCACATGGGTAATGAGGAAGCTTTTTTCACCATTTCCGCGAAAGATTGCCTGGAACGTTGTTCAAGCGAGTGTTCTAATTTTTCCTCGCGTTGCTTGTACGCCGTTCACGGCCAGAGATCATGAGGAGGAGAACCCTGGCAGAAAGCACATTTTGGTTAGCTGTCTGCGCAGGCGCTATCCACATGTTTCTCACCGCAATTCGAGCAGCGTGCTTTATTGTCGGAGAGGTCGTATGGCAAATCTGCTTGCATTTTTGGCAGATCATGACCAGAGGTACAAACAACCGCACAGGTAGTCGAAGTTTCTACAACTCGACGTATTGAGGGACGGCTGGACCAGAGAAGGTCACACGAAACGAGTCTGACGGTCCAAACTTCTTTTCACCCTTGGCGATCGATATTGTGCCTAACTTTTGCACATCGAGTATCTTAACTGGAGAGAGCAGATGGTTCTTAAAGCGACCAACCACCTGCTTCAGCAGGATCTCAGGGGTCAAACTTGTTTCGGTGACCACACCTTCAATTTCAATACCCCGAGCTGGCATATACCTCGGTCACGGCCGAGAATCGTTTCGTCAGATCATTACGGCTCTGATAAACGTTCAGAGGTTTCGTTTTGGGTTGAAAGTAAAAAACCCATGGACCAGCTGACCTATTTGGATAAGCACGTGATTGGGTAACTTTATGAGTGACCTCATCATTTCGCGAAGAAGATGATTCATCTTCCAGCAAATCATCCATGGCTTGCTCGTGGGAGCTTATGACGCTCAAGCGCTAACGCAATTATAAATTATCAAACACAGATAAACATACTAAAGCTAAACACACAAAAACACACACCATTGCCACCGATAAATTCCACTAGCTGAAAGCTCAACAGTGCAGCCATCAGCTCCAGCGAGGAACCGTGGCGTGTTGAATAGGTGCCACCTTCGTTTTTGCGGCGACTAGTGCGTACTTAATGGATCCCTTCATCACTTGCTTCCACAAAAACATCGTACATGCATTTCAAAAATAACAGCGCGGAATGTAAATTGTCTCAACTTTGTTGAATAATGCGATCCATTTCTTCCAGCGATTGTTAATAAAGGGTGATACGGTCAAAATTTGGTCAAGGGAAAACGCGTGTAAATCGGTGAAATCGTTTATTTAAAAAATCAAATTAAATTTCTTTTTCAAGTTCAATTAGTATAAAATTCAGGAAAAATATTCAGTTAGGCTTCCGCTTTTCCAAATCCGAATTGCCGGGCCTTACGCTTGACCCCTGCCATCAGATTTTGTACAGCCACCTTGTCCACCTTCTTCGCCGCAGAAAGCCAGTTTGCCTTGAACTGCTGCTCGTCCTTAGCAGTTTTTTTGGTCTTCTTTAGGTTCCGCTTGACAATAGCCCAGTATTTCTCAATTGGGCGGAGCTCTGGCGTGTTGGGAGGGTTCTTGTCCTTGGGAACCACCTGCACGTTGTTGGCGGCGTACCACTCCATGGCCTTTTTACCGTAATGGCAAGATGCCAAATCCGGCCAAAACAGTACGGAACAACCGTGTTTCTTCAGGAAAGGTAGCAGACGTTTATTCAAACACTCTTTCACGTAAATTTCTTGATTGACAGTCCCGGAAGCTATGAAAATGCTGCTTTTCAAGCCACAGGTACAGATGGCTTGCCAAACCAGATATTTCTTTGCGAACTTTGAAAGTTTCGTGTGCTTGAAAATATTTGCTACCTTTCCCCTTCCTTTTGCCGTATAAAACTCCTGTCCCGGAAGCTGCTTGTAGTCGGCTTTGACGTAGGTTTCGTCGTCCATTACCACGCAGTCAAACTTCGTCAGCATCGTCGTGTACAGCCTCCGGGATCGCGCTTTGGCCGTCGTATTTTGTTTATCATCGCGATTTGGAGTCACTACCTTCTTGTAAGTCGATAGTCCGGCTCGTTTTTTGGCTCGATGCACGGTTGTAGACGATACACCCAGCTTATTTGCGGCATCTCGGAGAGATAGGTTAGGGTTTCGCTTGAAACTACCGGCAACTCTCTTTGTCGTCTCAGCGGCTTCCGGTTTTCGATTTCCCCCCGATCCAGACTTCCTGGCTGTCGACAAACGTTCCCCAAACACTTTAATTACATTTGTAACGGTTGATTTGGCAACTTTTAGCGATTTTGCCAACTTTGCGTGCGAGTAGCTCGGATTTTCGCGATGCGCGAGCAAAATTTTGATACGCTGCTCTTCTTGCTTGGACGGCATTTTGACAACTGAAGAGTGAATTCCAAAATCAAAATAGGAGCAACATTCTACACACACACACCTTCAAAATGAGGGGTGTTCAGGTTTTTTAAATGCAAAATTGAAAGAAATACGTCAAGTTGATATTGACCAAATTTTGACCGTATCGCCCTTTACTATCATTGACGAGCTCATCCCAGTGTTCCTTATTCATTTTATTCTTGAAACATTGTGCGGCGAATGGCAGCATGTTGCTTCAAAAATTGTCCATCCATTGTGACATTCGAATTCACACCAAACAAAACCTTCATACAAAGGTATAAACGAACAGACTCAATAATGTCGATCTGATGAAACATCTTCTTAATATCATTAGAGACTGCTACTGGAAATTGTCTACCGAAATAGTACGTGGGGTAGTTATACTAGCTGTACTGTGTGTACTACTGTAATGAAATATCTAATTCTTTCACTGCAACAAACCGCACTAATTGAACATTTTCAAGCTTATCAGGGTTCGTTATAGCATTGAAAGGAAGATACCTCACCCGTTCGAAAGTAATTCCTTTTTAGTTGTTCGATGGCGTACCCCTTCCGTTTTTCGGTTGAACTAAAGGGTGTATTTGTGGAAAACGGTACACCAGAATTTGTCTGCATAAACCGTGAGTAAAAATTCGGGAAATTTGAGCAAAACTGGTTCAGTGTGTATTGAGTCTGTCAAGTTTCATAACAATCCGTGAAGTACGTACGGCCATGGCTTCGAAACAGTAAATGCTGCGTGAAAAAACTGTGAACACTCATACTGCCAATCCGAATGCATCCCATAGATGGATCGTTAAGAAACTTGGTATAGCTAATACCACCGTGTCTAGTGTGATCAAAACCTTTAAGAAGCGTTTAACTGTTAAACGGAAAGAAAGAAGTGGTGATAGAAGTAGCCAGGTTAATTCCAATATGGCAAATTTGGTCGTAACATAATTCAAGTGCCGGCCAAACATAACGATCTGAGAAGTCTCTGGAGAATCGAAACTAAACATGAATAAGAATTGAAAAACTAGGAAAATTTAAATCAACACTTCACTTGATCACTTTTTCTAAAAAATAAAAATAAAAAATTTTAACACTTTTTTAAACCATCACTAGTAAACGCGAGCAAATTCCGTTAAAATCTTTTGAAAGATAGGCCCATTTCGTCTGCGACCCACAGACCTCTTCAGTGTCGAGCACTCGACACTGAAGAAGTCTGTAAGTCGCAGACGAAATAGGCCTATTTGTCAAAAGATAAGCTATCTGTGGTGGAATTTAACGGAATTTGCTCGCGTTTACTAGTGATAGTTTAAAAAAGTGTTTCAATTTTTCATTCCTTTTTAGAAAAAAGTGATCAAGTGAAGTGTTAATTTAAATTTTCCTAGTTTTTTAATTAAAAAAGTTCTACTAATACGCTCGCAAAGGTGTTTTTAAAAAAGTGTTTTTAAAAACAAGTGTTTTTAAAAAAAAAGTGAAATAAATAAGAAGCCAAATGTCGCTTCTAAAACCCGTGCCCGGAAGCCTTACACGCAGTTACACAAATCCACATTGCATGTGCTATGTAAGAATTCTTAAAAAAAGCTCAAAAGTCTGGATGAAAAATGCTGTTGTGCAAAACTTAATGTATGGAGTTAAGAGAAAGATGCAACCATTTGGAATGGGGCAAGAAACCGAGTGAAATAAATAATAAAAATCAGAGTTTAATAGTAATTCTTCATTTTCTTTAAGTTTGAAAAGATTCCGATAAGAGAACGAATTTTGGTGAACATTTCTGTGTTTACCATTTTTCGCGAATACACCTGAAACGTCAAGATTATTAGCGGTTCTGATTTCAGTCGAGACATGTTACAATTGACATGCCGTACAATTCAGGCACATCGGTGCGATTGGTCCTTGGATACCTAATTGTCCTTCAATGTTCTACTAGAGTTTTCGAAAACCCTTCATAGAGAAAGGCGAGCAATTTGATAGACTTTGACTCCCCGTGGATAGTGACGGGTATAATCCAGTACTAAATCGACTGCACTCTCAATGGTGGTGGGAGTGGTTTTTGGAAGACAATAACAGATTAGAAACATGTTTTGTGTGTAGGTTAATAAATTTAACAAATCAGGCAGCTATTTTGACAACTTATCGCTATAACGATTGATCAATTTTTCTTTTCATCTATCTTGTCCCTATTTTGCTATTCCTCAACGTTACTGCAGCTCTGTCACAACGACGGATGCTAATCACTAGTAATGATGGTCTAAAAACTCTGGTGAACTATCGGAAGCGTTGCCAGTAGTAATGTTGGTAAAATTTAATTTTAGATAATTGGTTTTAAACTCACAAAACAAGGTGATTTAAACCTTACCATCTTGGACCCAAGCGTTATCATTTTGACCTGAGCGTCAATCGGACCAACCAGCAACATCAAGTACGTTACATTCTGCCCGCACAACCAACAGCAAGCTACTGCCGAACCTAATTGGAAAACATTCGTTTTCGGGCGCGGGTATTTTCGATCTCACACTGCACACAGCGTCCTTACTACTCCTACTGAGTGCTATGGTCCGACGGGTGGATGCGACGATCCGGCAGGTGAACGCTACGGTCCTAACTGTTGGACACGGTCCTAACTGGTGGACCGGCAGGTGGACGCTATAGTCCAAATGGGTGGACGTGATAGTCCGGAAGGTGGTTGCACGGTCCAAACGGATGGACGCTCAGGTCCATTTGGAGTGGTGTTGGGGATGGTTTGATCATCCACGTTGTCCAATCTTCCACAGGGTGTCCGATATCCTGGTCACGGCACCAATGTTTCGTCGAGGGTTTAACCTGGCCCTACGTTGTGATTTTTAATGAGAGACACGACGATGACAAACGAATGAAACCAAACGGACTTTGTCGATCATCATTTATTACCACCTAGAGGCAGCGTTGGGTACTTTTAACAACACGATAGAACACCAGTAAACCATATGAAGCGATGTGTCCCATTTATTGGGAACACGAAGTACGGATAAATAGTGCCGTTCACACTGCATCATTACAATGGTGCATAGATACGGCGCGCCGACAGTGATGTTCCACGCTTCCCATTTTGGCTACAACAATAAGATCAGGCGCTTTGCTTGCTAGCCGCTCTCGAAGAGTAGAGACAACACATGTTGCTGGGGAACGCGTGCTAGTTGCGGTTCACACAACAGTAAGGACGCTGTGTGCAGTGTGAGATCGAACTCATGTTTCGAACGTGTTTCTGAGAAATCAGTTACTTTGCTACAATCACTTGAATATTTACACACCACACAGAAAAATGGTTTTCTCTTCCGAGTTTGAGTACATTTTACAGCGAATCTTTACTCGATAGTTGAACTCTCACTAGATGAGTAAGGAACCAATAGAGTACTGCAGGTAGGAGCAAAGCCCCTTTCTATCATATTCGTTTTTCCATAAGTTAGAAAGGGACCTTTCACCGACATGTAGTACTTTATTGATTGGAGACTTCGCTCGGATCTTCGCTCACAACTTTGAGACGATGGCGGAAACGCACTACAGACTTAAGGCTAAATTAAGTAGGAATAGACTTGCCATTATTGCGTCAAAGAGTAAATACATGAGGAGATGATCCTCACGAGAGAACAATTATAGTCTTCCACTACGAGTACAGTCTGACGGTGATGAAATCGAAGTGATAAACGAATTTGTGTATCTGGGCTCATTGGTTAACGCCTGATCGGATTATTTTCAACTTCGAAGGCGGTGATCAAGCTGAATAAAAGATCGAACTTGTGATTGACTAACTCTTCTTCCAGTTCCTTACCCAGCGTCTTCAATAGCATTTTATGCGTTGATAGATCTATCTTAACATATGACAAATCACCTGACATTTTTTCGATACTGAGATTAGCACACACGGATCTGTTAAGACGTTTCTATCAAATTAAAACAAGTGCAGTACACGATCCTAGTATTAACAGCGCATAGAGCAATTATGACGTCTCTGAATACATGCATAACGAATTCCCCATTATCGCAGCATTATTGTAGCTTTCGTCAAGTGTTTTAATGTCTGCTTTTAGTCTAACATTTCTTTTTGAATATATTTCGAAACAGATCTGTCTTGGCACTGAACATATTTGCTCCCAGTTGCCAATTTCTTTGACGACGACAGAAATATTAAGACATAAAATACTAGTGAAGACACCGGGCTAGGTATCGAATGGCACTGTTCGTACTGGAACGGTCTGGCAGGCGGAGTGGACTGTATTCGGCAGGAGCGGGTGAAGGAAGCAAGCGTCAATCTCAATCAACTCTTTGAGCTCTGAAAAGAGCTGACTGACGTTGTTCCAAGTCACAGGCGGAAGATGATCGGGAATGATGAAAACAACAAGCTACATCAATTAACTGTTTTATTTTCCCTCTTTATTCTATAAATTTGCTTTTGCTTCAGCTGCTGCTGCTGCTAACGGGTGCGCGGTTGGGATAAAACTGATACTGTGCAAGCTACCACATGCCGCTTTAATAGAGGCAGCGCCCCGTGCGCTTTGATGTGTCGGTTGCTGATTGGTGGATAGTCTTATGGATGGTAGTAGAGGTGGTTGGTTCATGTCGTTCGAATTGGTACTTGAGTTTTGCATGATGTTACGTTCGGCGGAGATGGAACATAATACCCCTGGTTGGGGTAACTGAACAACTATGATGATGATGGTCCCGCCACTTACCCTTACAAAGGTTTGAGCTAGACGATTTATCTATTAGATAATTTATTTTTAAAAGCAATTCAACCAGTTATGCAAAAAAAAACGAACTGATTTCATCTACAGATGTAAACTTCTTCAAAAAACTGTTCATTTGCTTTACAGCGATATAATTGTGAAAAGCTATTGATGTCAACCACAAATGTTCGCAAGTATTCCCAGCGATCAGGAAATCCCATTACAATTCAAATCACAGAATCCCGTATAAGGACATTATCAAAAGACAAGCCAATATTCAATCCTGCCCGCTACATAGCCAATGCGGTTCCAATACGAATGGAGCCACCAGCTTAGTTTTGGGCTGACCAAGGATATCCCCAACCAGGGAGATCGAGAAAATTTCCAAACCGAAAAAATCCTGGACCGGCCTTAGTCAAACTTTTACATTCAACCACAACAGAATTGACAAGGAATTCCCCGAAAATCAGCCATTATCAGGCGGTTGACCATTCTCTTCTATGGACAGAATGGACACTTTGTTGATCGGCCGGCGTTATGTGATACCATTCGCGGTGACGTAGACTGCTCGGACCAGGCCGTCGGCTCCAGGATAGACAGCCACCATACGACCTAATTTCCAATTTAGTGGTGGTTGGTTCCGATCGTGAAGCAACACGATCATATCTTCACGGATATTGAGCATTTCCTTTTGGTTTTTCTTCCGAGGCAGCAGGGTGTTCCAGGCTCCAGGCATGCCAAAATTGCTCGCGCAGAAGCTGGAGATGCTGCCACCGTGTCAAACGATACGCCTTGACATTCTCCAGGGATGGCTCAGCTGGGGCGATGAGCGGTCGTCCGATCAAATAGTGCGCCAGAGTTATCACCAGCGGGTCCGCAGGGTCGTTGGAAACAGCGTACAAAGGACGAGAGTTTAGAACGGCTTCGATTTCGGCCAGGATCGTACAGAGTTCCTCGAAGGTCAGACTGGTGTTCCAGACGACTCATTTGATATGGGTTTTGGACGACTTCACGGCCGCCTCCCATAAGCCTCGAAACTCAGGTGTATCTGGCGGGATGAAATGCCACTTGATCTCATGATTGTGGCAGAACGATGCGATGGTCTCAACGGTTTGCTGGTTACGAAACTGCTGGTAAAGGTGATTCAACTCGTGGTTAGCTCGTTTGCCCGAACTCGCTTGATTTCGTCGATGAAATGTATATGCTGCACAACATGCATGATGACTTCAGTTGAACGGCGTAGCTCTCGGACAGTCAAATGGGGGCTTCGCTCACGTTCGGACGGATTCCTTTTGCGGCAGTTGGCCACAACTAGCAGGAAATAACCCACAACTCGTTCAACCTTACAAAAGTGGCTGAACTTGAGGAAAACCGATATAAGATTCACACTCACATCAGGTACAGCCACCAGGGATTTAATTTTCGGAAGCTCATCGCCTGGAACCTCGTCGGGGGTATCTGCGTCGTACTCTACTCTCTGGAGGAATTCGGGCCCATTCCACCAAAGGCTGTTGTTCTTCAGGGACTCAGCGAGTTGGCCACGAGATACGATGTCTGCTGGGTTACTTTGGGACCGGATAAACTCGTAACGATATTTACCGGCGCGTTCTTGAATTACATCGATTCGATTCCTAGACAAACAACTGCAGCTGGTTGAGAGGTTTCTTAATCCACACTAGCACGACCGTACTGCCGCACCACAGCATAATGTTCCGGAACGACATATCCATGGCTGGTAATACCTTTTGTCCCGGGTTAACCGGGTTAACACCAGTGCTGCGCACAGCTCTTTCCGTGGGATGGCAGTTCTTTACGGGAAGCCAACTTCGACTTTCTGGTGAGGAGACATAGCTTCGCAGAACCATCGATAAAGATACTTCGCAAATAGATGCAGGCTCCGTACACCTTGTTAGAAACATCTGAAAAGCCACGCAGCTCGTCGGTGACCACGTTGTCGAATGTCATACACCTTGGAATGTCGATTTCATGAAGATGCGACAAGGAATCTTGGAGTTCTTGCCCCTGCTGTGCTGTGTCGTCGTCCACTGGATCGTCCCAACCGGTCTTCAGATCCCTGCACTAGGAGCTTCGCCAGCACAATAACAGGAAACCAAGGGGTTGAAAAACTTTGCCGATCTCCGACTACATCATCCTTTTCGTGGGTCTTTGTGACTTTGACGGATTTGGACGATAGGCGATGAGCATCGCGTCTGCTAATGGAACCCAAACAAAGCCAAGCACTCGGATGGCGCGATCTTTTAACGCGACCTTCTTCTCTTGTTCTTTTACGGGTATGTGCTCTAGGAATTCTTTCGATTTTGAGCACCACTTGTGTATGGGAAAACCTCCACGTCCAAGGAGTTGCTTCAGTTGTTGTTGCGCATCGATGGCGGCTTCCACCGAGTCTGCACCAGAGATTACATCGTCCATGTACGTCTCTTTCTACACTATGCGAGCGGCGACAGTCTATTTCATTTTCTTCTGCGAGCTGCACCAAACACCGCATTGCTTGGTAAGGTGCCGATGCTGTGCCGTAGGTAACGGTACAAAGTTCCAGAACTCGTATGGGTAATGATGGGTGCTCTCTCCAAAATATTCGCAGGAAACGGCGGTCCGACGGGGCTTCGAGTATTTGACGATACATTTTGGAAATGTCTCTGGTGAAGGCAACCTTGAATTTCCGGAACCGTAGCGTAATGTGGTTTACGTCGTTCTGCACTACCGGACCAACTTGCAGTACATCATTCAGCGAGAGTTCCCATGGTAACGTCTTGGCGCTTGTTTCAAAACGCAATACTGCGTGATGTGGCAAATAGTAGGCTTCCTGTGGGTTTGGATCTTCAGATTCGTTGATCTCGCGGCAATAGCCGAAGATCTCGTACTCTCGAATGAAGTTCACGCACTGCGCCTGCAGTTGAAGAATACGGACCAGTCGCTTCGCTTATTTTAGGAACCTCTTCAACGTTAAAGGGGGCGGCAGTTATCCAATTGCGAAAGATTATCCTTGAACGGCAGTTTCACAAAGACGCGTCCAGTTTCGTCTCGCTGGTATGTAAAAAGGAAGTGGGCTTCGCATGCTGATTCTTCCGTCGACAGCTTGGGAACGTCCGGCACCTCCTCAATCTTCCAGAATTGGTGCATTCTTTCCTCGATTTCTTGAACGGATGCGTGGGAGTATCGGAGCGAAACATTCCACACGGGCGGGTCGATTATGACACCAGCTACGATCCACCCCAAGTAGGTATCTCGCAACTGTGGAAGGCCTTCGGCTAGGCTCAACTTATCAGGTTTCAGGATGTCGAAAAGAGCTCGCCACCGATCAGCATATCCACTTTATCGGACGTATGGAACATGGGATCAGCTAGCAAACTCCAGTAGCTCAGATCTTATCAATTCTCTGGCCGGGGGTGAGGTTGTACAAGACCGAGCGCTGGACGTTGCGATGGGAACCGCCACAAATTTCACACACGCTCGTCAGTTGTGATGGGTTGATCGATGCTGCATGGCTCTTCGATGGTGGAATTGCTTGGTTCGGTTTTGATGGTTTAGCTGGAAACACTGTCTTGCAATTCTCGAGGATTTGGGACCTCGACTTCAGGGCAATTCTCGAGGATTTGGGACCTCGACTTCAGGACGGCGATGGTCGAATCGTATTTGGGAAGCTCTTCTTTCTTCTGGGTCCCTTCCCAGGATTTGCGGGTTGATTTGTCGAGTGCAGAGACAATCTGGTACCCTACCATGTGCTCCGATACTCCATTGATCTGCTGTTCGAGGAACTTCCGGCTCTCGACATGGTGTGTAGCTTCGGTAAGCAGAGCTCTCAGTTTTTAATGGGACTCCGACGACATCTCTAGGAGCGAAAACAGACTACGGATGTGGGTTTCTTGTCGCTTGTTTTCGTAGCGATCCTCCAAGATGGTCCAAGCTTGTTGGTAGTATCCGTCCCTCAGTACGTTGGTATCCAGCCCACCGGATGCATTTCAGATAAGCGCCTTATTGAGGTGGTACAGTTTTATGGCGTCATTATCCCCCGGAATGTGCCATCAGGTTTTGGAAGACGGCTTTGAATTTTGGCTCCCCAGAGTAGTTGCCGTTGAATGTTGGAATCGGTGCTAGGAGTGGCTGCTGTTTGATGACCACCGTCGATGTGACATTTGAACATGCGGTGCTGCATTGTTTTTTGCCTCTAATAGCAGTTCTTCTCCTCCTGATCGTCAATCGGGGTGGCGAATGTTGCAACGGCATTTTCACTTTTGACGTAGACTATGTCTTACGGTAAGGGTAGGGTGTCAATTGAAAATCTAAAAATAAGCGATCGTCACGAAATATCGTTACAAATAAAACGCTAATAACTTAAAAAATGCTCAGAGGATTTTCAAGATATTTACATCAATCGGTTGTAAATTTTCCCGCGTATCAATTCAATTATCAAACATTATCCGTTAACAAATTCAAGCTATTGAAAATAACCAAAATATGAGGTGATGTCTTATAATGCCGATTTTTCAGAGTAAATTTACTAGATGCACTGTACTTTACTATCACAGATTTCAAATGTAAGCAAGCGAGGTCTCATATGCAGCAGTGAACGATATAAAAAGGGTACTCCTTCGCAAATTTACTCATTAGTGTCGCAGTACAGGAGTTGGGTAGACCAACGAACCATCGAAGATCATCAGCTGGCGATGGCATAAGCACTGGAGGCAACCTCGATGGCACGACGCCTTATAGTGCGGAGCGGCAAAGCGCCAATGTGGATTTGGAAGGTGGTGGTTGCACGTACCATAGAAGGTGCAGTGGCGACCAACCAGTGGACAGGTATCTGATTGCGGTGCAGGTTGTTGCTAGCAAGACCGTTGCTAGGCAGCCACTTAAATGCAGTGGTGTGCTAGGCAGTCGGTTGCTAAGCCGGTGATGATTTGTTGTCAGCCGGTGGCCACCACCAGTAGCGAAATAACGTGCTTGAGTGTGTGTGATATACTTGGTAGCCATCTTTATCTATAGCACAACGTGCATAGCAGAAATAACTTGCTTCGTGAAAAGACCGAGAAAGTTTCAATGCTAATGCGGAATATTTCAAATCCGTCCTTTTCAGGGCGACCAATACAATTTTGAGAGTTTGTTTAATTTGAATTTATATAACAACTCATCAAATGGCAGACAGCGGTGGCTTTTACAATTTTAGTTTTCTCTTCGTTGCATAATTTGAGCATTGTGCGCTATTTACAAATGGCTGCCGTCATGAAAAATTTAAACATCGGTCGTTAATAATTCAATCGTTTCTTAATTGATTTAATGTTGAGCTGAGATTTTTGCGCTAATCTAGATGTTTTTACGATTGTCATTTTATTTACTGAAGTATTTAAAATTTAATTTTACAAATAAAAGATGAATATGTTTTGCGTACATATTCATCAATCGGTGTTGGGAAATTGTAAGAAATGTTGCGTTCCTGCAAGTATTAAGAAAATCCCTATTACGGACAACGTTTTAATTCTCGAACCTAATATTCCGTACTAAAATTCTTTGCACATTCGAATTAGTACTGTTATGAATAGTTGTTCTGTTGTGTTAACGATTCGCGTTGGATAAGAGTTTTATTTGTAGGTAGAAATAAGTATTTAGAAACTGAAAGTGCGAATAAGTACGATGCCTAATTTGATTTGATGTTAACCGTATGCGCAAATTTCGAAAGCGCGGTAAAATCGAACAAATAGAAAACCCTCCGAAACGAAAATGTACCTATCCTCGGAAACAGTACCTACATTGCAATGTTCCGCTATAAAACTAAAGAAACTAATCAAATGGTTTAACGTAGTCTACGTCAACCGGTCGTGTGTTATACACAACCCCACTGATTTTTTCTACTCACTACGCTTTCACAAAACACAAATTTGTTTTGATTTTTCAACGCGCACTCGCTTTTTGTTTCGCGCTCGAGTCGCAACCGTAGCAGCAGGAGCAGAGCAGTTTTTTTTCGGTTGGGTGACTCCAAATCGCGACGATAAACAAAACACGTCGATCAAAGCACGATCGCGAAAGTTGTACACGACGATGCTGACGAAGTTTGATGAAACTTACGTCAAGGCAGACTTTAAACAGCTTCCTGGACAGGAATTTTATACGGCAAACGGACGGGGAAAGGTGGCAGATATTTTTAAGCACATTAAACTGTCAAAGTTCGCGAAGAAATATCAGGTGCGACAGGCCATCTCCCTTGGCTTGAAGAGCAAAGCTTAAACTACCCCCCGCACCGCCAACCAGGAAATTTATCTGAGCGAGTGCCTACAAAAACGTCTACTCTCTTTCCTGAAACGACACAATTGTTCCGTTCTATTTTGGCCGGAATTTGGAATCTTGCCATTACGGAAAAAAAAGGCCAAGGACAAGAACCCCCCAACATGCCAGAGCTCAGCCAAATCGAACAATATTGGGCCATCGTCAAGCGGAACCTTAAGAAGACTCAAAAAGAGGTTGTGAGCGAGAAACAGTTCAAGGCAAACTGGCATTCCAGGTATTGAGGTTGTCGCATGTCAGGCTGTTATTAAAAATAAAAGCCTTTGCATTATTACGTATTCCTCCTAGAGCCTCAATTAACCAAAAACAACTCCGGTACAACGTTAGAAGATCTTGCGGATGTGCTCCCCGCCAGGTTCCGGTAATTGTTCGAAGACAGTTGATCCTTTTCTGGCACTTTCGCTTCAGATACTCAACGTGTACAGTAGTTTTTCAGGTAATTTCCAGACGGCGGCTCGGTCGCACATCATCAAACTGGAACGTATTCAGTATCGGTGTCTTCGTATCGCGTTAGGTTGCATGCACTCGACTCATATCATGAGTCTTGTAGTGCTGGCTGGCATGTTGACACTCTCGGATCGGTTTTCAGAATTATATCTCCGGCTCCTCACCAGGTGTGAAGTTATGAACCCCCAGGTGATCGAAAAAGAAGCTTCTCGAGTTGAATCCTCAACATAGCACAGGATGTCAGCCCTTCTCCGAATATTCCCAATCGTGTTTGCTTCTCCGACTTTGACAATTCAGTTCAGTTTGATGTAATTAATTATGATTTATATAATCCCAGAGCATCATCATCCTATGATTGCTCCGGTGATATTTGGTGCAAAGTTTGGCCAAGTTGATTCCACCAAAACGTTCTTCTTTGACGGGTCATTGATTGAGGAGTCCGCCGGCATTGGTAAGTACAATGAAGTTTTAGCGCCAAATGTAAACTTCAACCTCCTTGTTCTGTATATGTCGCTGAATTAGCAGCAATACACTTTACGCTAGAAATTATTGCCTCACTAACACCGACTCAGTACTTCATTTTTACGGATTTCTATAGAGGCTATTCGCTCCATGAGGCCGGTAAAGCACTCCTCGTATTTTTTTCATGAAAATCCAGGAGCTTCTAAGTGCTTAATCTTCACGTTATTTTATCATCACCTTTGTATGGATTCCTTCTCATTGTTCGATTCCGGGCAATGAAAGAGCGGACTCGCTGGCAAACGTGGGCGCTATGGAAGGCGATATTTATGAATCGCATTCAATGACTCGTCAGCTGGCTGCATAAATGGAGTAAATGAGATTTGGGGTGATGGCAACATTCTATCATCCCTAAGGTGTCGAAATAATCTTTGTTTGAGGGTATGGATGTGGGTCGAGACTTCCTTTGTTTGATGTCTCAACTCATTTCCTATCATTATTCTTTGAACGTTCATTTATACCGTGTTGGGCTGAGTGACAGCAATCTCTGTGAATGTGGACAAGGTTACTAGGACGCCGATTACGTAATTTGGTCTTGTGCTGAGCATCGTGGTGCCAGATCTGAGCTTTATGATTCCCTTCGGGCTCGAGGTAGACAACCTAATGTATCGGTTTAAGATATGTTGGCTGTACGTGAGCTGGAGTTTATGAAACTCATTCATGTGTTTTTTTTTTTTTTTTTTTAATCTTTATTTTACGTCGGCCTATTTCCTCACATGGTGACAATCACCGACGCCAGGAAGACGACTCCACCACCTGGACCCTACCTAACGACTCATGAATGAACCGCGACCAACGGCTTTACTTCCCTTCCGAAGGAAGACGTGACTAGATTTTTTCGCCTCAGAAAAACCACCGACGTCGACTGGGATTGAACCCAGACCCACTGGGGTGCCAAGTAGCAGTCACGCTTACCACTACACCACCGACGCCGGCTTCATGTGTTTTTGACTAGCATTAACCTTAGATTGTAGTTTGTTTAACCTGATGTTTACTATTAGGTTGGGTTTTTATCTGTGTTTGTGTTTTTTTTTTCTCGAAAATTTTCATTTCAAAAGTAAATCAAAAATTTGAAAGAAGTTATGAGTTATTATTGGACGACTTAGAATTTACAATAAATCTCGAGTGATTCATGTGAAGGGCCTATAAGCCATTTGTAAACAATGACTTAAAATGTCGATTTCCCTTGAATCTTAAATTACTCTCGTGAAATGAAATCAGCATCTGCTAGAAGAATGTTAGTTCTACCATATGGAGTAGCAGGATATAGTGGGATTTTCGTGATTCGTGAGAGATCAACGTTCAAAGTCATTGTTTACAAATGGCTTTTAGGCCCTAATCATGAATTACTCGAGAAATGTGTTATGTAAACCATACTTTACATGCCAACCCATCTTCCCATCCGTTAAATTGTTATTCCTATTAACCTTGCGACGGTCGGGAGTAATCGGTTCTATCCTCCTTACTTTAGTTCTAAGATAACTGATGTATACAGTGTGTCTCACAATAGGTGTCACCTTTTTTCAGTGTTGGTTTATTTCAGCTGGGTAATTTTAACAGCGGAATTGATTATACCCGTTTTGAGTGTATTCTTTTGACAGCTTATTGCTGAAGATAAATAAGCGATTCCATTTATTTATATTTATCAGCTACCATGGAAGCCATACGGGAGCAAGTTTTAAAATTACATTTGCAAAAGCTTAGACCGTGTCAGATATTTAATAGCCTCAAGCAGTTCGGAGTGAGTAAGCGTTTTGTTTTTCGTACCTTGAAACGGTTCAAGGAAACTGGAAATGTCCATTTTCAACACAAAGGAGAGTCAGAACGAAGAAAAAGATCAAATGTGTGAGGGAGCGAATAAGACGTAATCCGACCGTATCGTGCCGTAAATTGAGCAAACAATTTCAAATGTCCCCTGCTTCAATGAACAGGCTCCTCAGACATGATCAGGAATGCAAGCCGTACAAGAAACAACGGGTTCACGGGTTGACGGAGCGTCAAAGCAAGCCAGAGTCCAAAGAAACAGAAATCTTTTGGCTCGGCACGGTGTCTGCGTGATTTTATTTTCGGATGAAAAGCTCTTCCTTCTTCAGGACAGTCATAATCAACAAAATGATCGTGTGTATGGCAAAAGTCTTGCAAATAATCCTAGCTGATAAACTAGCTGTAGAACGCTATCAAAATGTATCGAAAATCGTGGTATGGGGCGCCGTTTCACGAAAAGGAAAACTTACTCTTCTGTTCATAAAACCTAACGTAATCAACACTGAATATTACATCGAGCAGGTTGTGAAGAACCATCTGCTTCCTCATGCTTCAACGCTGCATGGGAATACACCATAGTGTTTCCAACAGGACTCAGCTCCAGATCACAAGGCAAAGAAGACACAAGCGTGGTGTGCGGAAAATTTGCCCGATTTCATCACAAGCGAAGAATGGCCTGCATCTTCACCGGATCCCAACCCACTTGACTACATTGTTTGGGGTTATATGCTTCAACATATAGGCCCTACGAAAGGGGTTACTTTAGATCGATTCAAGAAACTTTTGGTTGATATTTGAGACCAAATTCCTCAGGAAACCGCCCTCCCGGCCGCGGGGGGTTAACAAAGGGTTAGCGCAAAGAAAACAAAAAAAAGGACGAGAGAAAAAAATAAAATAAAAAAAAATTATTTTTATAAAAAATATTTTTGAAAAAAAAAAAAAATAATTTGATTTGGTTTTTTTTTTTTTTTGCAAACCCTTTTTTTTTTTTGTGACACGTATTGTGAGACACCCTGTATAAATATGGAAACTTGGCTCTTTAAAGTTGATTCAATTAAGCTTGTATGATATGTACTACCACCCATTGTAGCACTGAAACTAAGTCCGACAGCAATGGGCTCTCGTCTCTGTTAGACTTGATCAAGCTTTAATAACCACTGATTATCCTTATCGTGTCATTGTATGAAGGGCCAAAACGGGTTGGGTGGATCGATAGGCAACATCACTTATACGTTTCCACAGGGATATAAAGAATCTCCTTCCAACAACAAGATTGAACAATTGGTCATAAGAGTGTAACATTAGGATGCCCCAATGGGCGTGGAGAAGAACCCGCCCTCTTCACAAACTGTTAGCAATGGGGAGTTTGCATTCCTACTCTCCCCATACAGAGTGCTTCAATCGGGTGCCCTGATGGTCCCTCCGATTCCCATGAAATATTTATATAATAGTGTAAGTATATATTTATGTAAATGAAAAAAAAACCTGCAATCATTCGTATCTATTATATATGATATCCATTTGGTTGATCCTGAAATGCAAGAAATGTTGTAGTGTTAAAGTGTAGAGTTCTGTGGTTTCGCGCTTAAGCACGTTTTCGTTCGTTTTCAGCGATAGCAGCAACAATCCAAAAAAAAATAAAAAATAAAAAATATTAAAAATAAATATAATATATTATAATTCCCCCTCTCCTTTAAAACAACACCCCCCAAAAAAACACCAAACAACAAAACAAAAAAAAAAAAAAAAAAAAATTAAAAACAACAAAAAAAAAAAAAAAAAAAAAAAATAATAAAAAAAAAAAAAAATTATAAAAAAAAAAAAAAAAAAAAAAAAAAAAAAACTAAAAAAAAAAAAACCACCAAAAGCCACCCCCCCCGCATAACCCCCCACCCCCGGTGAAAAACCCTTCCCCAACCCCAAAAAAAAAAAAAATACACAAAAAAAGCAAAAAAACACCCCAAACCCCCCCCCCCTCCTCCCCCCAAAAATTCCAAAACAAAAAAAGGGAAAAAAAAGAACAAAAAGAAAATTTTATTTAAGAAAAGAAAAAAAAAAAAAAAAAAAATTTTGTAACCTATTAGATAAAAATTATAATAATGTTTGTATGTTAATATATAAATCATGAAAACACAAGTAATGGTAATGATCAGCCATGGTGAAAACACCAAACCATTCTGCACGAGAGCCGAACTTGACTGCAAACACAACACCATGTGGCTATAATTTACCACTTCAGTTTCGTGCTTATAGATGAACCCGCAACGCAATGGACGCGACACGAGTGTACACGCTCGTGTTTTGCTTTAGACACCGTGTCTTGATTTTTGGGAAAACACCCGAGCCGAGTGGTTACGATCACAAGAAAGCTCTCAACATACACCCAGTATGACACTGGTTACCACGGATAGAGCATTGCTCGTCGGATGTTTTCTTGGCTGTTGGGTGACGGGCGCATAAGTTGATTGAGTTTAACAAGCACGGCATGGGTAGAAATAAAATAATTTAACCACGCGTGTATTCCGCAATCGGATACAATCGGAAACACTCGGCTGTGGTGTTTTCCGAAACATCATACACGGTGTCTGAAGCCAAAACACGAGCACTGGCATTGGTGTTGTACCAACCGCGTGGCGTGTAAGTCTGGAAGCACGAAGTCAAAGTGGTGAATTCAATACACGCGCTAGCGTGGTAAAAAATAGCTCGGCGTGCAGTGTAGTGTTTGGACATGGCTGGTAATGATGATGATAAACATGAATGGTAATGGTAATGAATAAACTATGTCATATAAGACAATATACCTTCTGCTCAAATATGAACGAGACTTTATGAATAAAACGGTCCGCGGATGACATATCGTCATTTTTTTTTTCTCAAATTGGTAGGACTGTTATACGTTTACATGTCAAATTTGAGCACGATCAGTCACGAAGCCTTTTTTTTACGGCACTATAAACAAGTCACCCTCCAGTGTGTTTTTCGAATTTTACTATGGAATCAAACGATGCATTGAAAATGTTGCAGAAAGCCTATGGGGAATCTGCTCTATCGCGTGCACGTGTGTTGGATTGGTATAAGTCGTTCAAAAAGGGTCGTACATCAGTTGAAAATCTGCCTCATGATCGTCTTCCAGCAACATCAATAAACGAAGAAAACAACGAAAAAGTGAAGAAAATTGTGCTGCAAAATCACCGTGTGACGGAGAGAGAGCTGATGAGCTCAACATATCAAATGGATCCGCTCATAGCATTATACACGATGTTTTGGGCATGAGACGTGAGTCCGCGCGTCCTGTTCCAAAATTGTTGAAAAAAAGAGCAACGCAAAACTGTCGCTAAGGAAATGCTCACAATGAGTGATACGGACATCCAGCACATTATACCTGGTTACGAGACTTGGGTCTTACAGCAATCATCGAAATGGCGCTTCCAAAATGAGCCGAAACCCAAAAAACCGCATCAAAGTCGATCGAAAATCAAAATTATGCTGAGTGTTTTCTTCGATAGCCAAGGTGTGGTGCACTCGAAATTCCTTTCGGAAGGTCAATCGGTCAATGCTGAATATTATTTGGGCGTTATGAAGCGTTTGCGTGAGAATATTCGTCTCAAAAGGAAAGAATTGTGGGACAACAAGTCAAGGTTTTTACATCACGATAATGCAACAGCTCACACATCACGTTTAGTTCGCGAATATTTGACCAAAAACAACGTTAACATCGTTCCTCAAGCGCCGTATTCGCCTGATATGTCACCATGTGACTTTTTCCTCTTCCCCAAACTCAAATTGCCGCTTCGTGGTAAACATTTTCAGACGATTGAAGTCATAAAAGAGAATTCGAAGAGGGAGCTTAAGGCGATACCAAAAGAGGCGTATGAAAAGTGCTATAAGGAATGGAAAAAACGTTGGCATAAAGGGCGATACGGTCAAAATTTGGTCAATATCAACTTGACGTATTTCTTTCAATTTTGCATTTAAAAAACCTGAACACCCCTCATTTTGAAGGTGTGTGTGTGTAGAATGTTGCTCCTATTTTGATTTTGGAATTCACTCTTCAGTTGTCAAAATGCCGTCCAAGCAAGAAGAGCAGCGTATCAAAATTTTGCTCGCGCATCGCGAAAATCCGAGCTACTCGCACGCAAAGTTGGCAAAATCGCTAAAAGTTGCCAAATCAACCGTTACAAATGTAATTAAAGTGTTTGGGGAACGTTTGTCGACAGCCAGGAAGTCTGGATCGGGGGGAAATCGAAAACCGGAAGCCGCTGAGACGACAAAGAGAGTTGCCGGTAGTTTCAAGCGAAACCCTAACCTATCTCTCCGAGATGCCGCAAATAAGCTGGGTTTATCGTCTACAACCGTGCATCGAGCCAAAAAACGAGCCGGACTATCGACTTACAAGAAGGTAGTGACTCCAAATCGCGATGATAAACAAAATACGACGGCCAAAGCGCGATCCCGGAGGCTGTACACGACGATGCTGACGAAGTTTGACTGCGTGGTAATGGACGACGAAACCTACGTCAAAGCCGACTACAAGCAGCTTCCGGGACAGGAGTTTTATACGGCAAAAGGAAGGGGAAAGGTAGCAGATATTTTCAAGCACACGAAACTGTCAAAGTTCGCAAAGAAATATCTGGTTTGGCAAGCCATCTGTACCTGTGGCTTGAAAAGCAGCATTTTCATAGCTTCCGGGACTGTCAACCAAGAAATTTACGTGAAAGAGTGTTTGAATAAACGTCTGCTGCCTTTCCTGAAGAAACACGGTTGTTCCGTACTGTTTTGGCCGGATTTGGCATCTTGCCATTACGGTAAAAAGGCCATGGAGTGGTACGCCGCCAACAACGTGCAGGTGGTTCCCAAGGACAAGAACCCTCCCAACACGCCAGAGCTCCGCCCAATTGAGAAATACTGGGCTATTGTCAAGCGGAACCTAAAGAAGACCAAAAAAACTGCTAAGGACGAGCAGCAGTTCAAGGCAAACTGGCTTTCTGCGGCGAAGAAGGTGGACAAGGTGGCTGTACAAAATCTGATGGCAGGGGTCAAGCGTAAGGCCCGGCAATTCGGATTTGGAAAAGCGGAAGCCTAACTGAATATTTTTCCTGAATTTTATACTAATTGAACTTGAAAAAGAAATTTAATTTGATTTTTTAAATAAACGATTTCACCGATTTACACGCGTTTTCCCTTGACCAAATTTTGACCGTATCACCCTTTATGTGTATCGCCTCCGATGGTGATTATTTTGAAGGAGACAAAATAAATATTGAAGAATAATTAACCGTTTGTGTTTAATTTAACCAGTCTCGTTCATATTTGAGCAGAAGGTATGTAGGGAAGGGATATTATAATATGAACTGAAAATTACATGTGTACCGACTGCTGTTTTGTTGCAATTGTTGACAACCTTGCGCATCCATTATGAAACGAAAATTTAGACAATGTATGACAGCCATGAGAAAAAAAAGAATTTTAAATTTTAAATTATTTTACTATACCTGATGACCTGAAATAGGGTAACTGCCACCATATTAATCTCATTGTTCCTTTATTCATCCTACGTTGAACAAACAATTGGGCAGTTGAAGGGTCGATTTCGTTTTCTAATAATGTTTGCTTACGTTGAATAACTACAACAAACATTACTAACTAATCCTGTCACGTGTATATCGTTTTATTGAATGATGAATCAAATCAAATTGAAATGAATTGCAAAGTGATGAGATTAATATAAGTACACCTTCCCTACATCATGCGAAAGACAGTACATCCTAAATTTCGATATCCTGAAACCAGTTTATATGCAATAATATACTATCATATCATAACAACAAAAAAGCTAAAAAATGTATTTTGCCTCTATTTCCCGTAATGTCCTTCCATGTTATTAGGATGGATCTGAGGCACGGATGATCCCAAAGCGCGCTGCAACTACGAACCTAATGTGAATAGTAAAATTCTCAATGTGATCTCCAGGCACACGATCCTCTGTAGCATGATGATGCATAAATGCGAAGCTGAAAATAGCATAACAAATATTGTGAAGGGATGTTAAAAAATAAAATGATAATTATTTGTAATGTCTGCATGTCTGCAGATTTTGGTCTTGCTGCAATTGTAGACGGACTTGCATTATCATAGCTACGAGGGAAAATACAGTTCAAAACTATCACACAATACTTGCGAATTCCATGGATGATTTGAAATTATATACCGTAGAATACTTCCATTTTTCGTGGTAGGATGAGATTTCAGCATACTAAAGGGTGTCCACGATGAAATTGCCACACTATGAAATTGCTCTAACTTTTTAACCGTTGGGTAGAATTTAATGAAAATTTGGGTGGATTTAGTTCATAGTGCATTATTTACATCCTGCAAGTTTTAAAGTCCTGTGATCAAAACTCGCGGAAATGGAGTCGAAAGAACAGCTCGTGCGTGATAAAATATTGCGCATTCATCACGAGAACAAGGATCTCTCGCATCGTTCCATCGCTAAAACGTTGGGAATCGCGAATTCCACGGTGTCGCGAGTGATTAAGCGGTTCGAGGAACGGTTGACCACCGATCGGAAGCCCAGAAGTGAAGGAAAAAGTATTCCGTACAACACCAAAAATCACAACCGCGTAGTTGGGGCCTTCAACCGAAATCCGAACGCCTCCGTTCGGGATGTGGCTAAGAAGCTGCACCTAAGCCGAAGTTTTGTCCAGAAGGCCAAAACTAAGGCTGGGCTTCGAACGTTCAAGGTACAAAAGGCCCCTAATCGCGACGAAAAGCAGAACAAGTCCGCCAAAACCCGTGCCAGGAAGTTGTACCTCAACATGCTGACGAAAGTTGAATGCTGCATCATGGACGACGAAACATATGTGAAGGCCGACTTCAAACAGATCCCCGGCAACCTGTTTTTCACGGCCAAGGATAAGTTCAGCGTTCCGGAGCATGTCCGCACTCAGAAGATGTCCAAATTTGCGAAGAAATTCCTGGTTTGGCAAGCCATCTGCACGTGCGGGAAGCGGAGTGCACCTTTCGTGACCCAGGACACGATGAACGGACAGGTGTACATAAAAGAGTGCCTCCAGAAGCGGCTGCTTCCTCTCCTGAAGGCCCACAACGTCCCAACAATCTTCTGGCCGGATTTGGCCTCATGCCACTACTCCAAGGACGTGCTGAAGTGGTATGCGGACAATAAGGTCAATTTCGTGCCGAAAATGTTCAACCCTCCCAACACTCCGGAGCTCCGCCCCATCGAGAAATACTGGGCGATTATGAAGCAGCACTTTCTTAAACGACCTAAGGTAGTGAAGACAGTCGAGGAACTGAAGAAAGTATGGGTTTACATGCAAAAAACGGTTGATTCACAGGTTGTGCAGAATCTTATGGCCGGGGTTAAGGCCAAGGTGCGGGCATTTGCGTATGGACTGTAAATAAAATACGAGTAAAATGGTAAAATGAAGTTTAATAGTTATTTCTCAATCCCTAAAAATTTGATGGCAATCGGATGAAAACTCGAGTTTTGCGAATCAATTTTGTGTGTGGCAATTTCATCGTGGACACCCTTTACCATACCGGGGTCGCGCTGCTTACATCGCGTTGGTGGGACTGCCACCTTAGGTAGAGCTGACACGATACAGCGTTTCTTACTCAGCCGCTGCCAATTTTTTCCAAGCCATTTCATCCACAAACAGTGTAATGCAGTTAATGGTTGAAAAACAAAGCAAGGCTCTTGATGAAATAAGGAAGGAAATCGCACTCAACACTACTAAGATCAACACAATCCTACAAAGAACGGCGGCTCAAACAACCCCACGGGTTCGTAGGAATCAAGAATTAACAATTTCGAGAAAACGACCACGGCTTCAACTCCCTGATGAACCAATGCAACAAACGAATGCAGCCGAAGGAACTAAAGACATCGATCCGGGTGACGCAATCCCGCTGGCCACAGCACAAAGAGCAAACCTACTTTGGTTGTATTTGTCTGGGTTCGATCCTCAGGCAACAGTGCAGCAGATAGAAAAACTGGTAAAAAAACGTGAATACCGATGAGGATATCAAATCGTTAAACTTGTTCCGAAAGGGAAAACTCTGGAGCAATTAACGTTTGTTTCTTTCAAAGTTGGTATTGGCTTGCATTTGAAGGACATCGCCTTATCTGGTTCAACATGGCAAAAAGGAATTCTTTTCCGCCAATTCGATTTCGAACAACCCGCTTCCACTCGACCTATGTTTCACTTTCGAGCCACATCAGCTGACAATACCACACAGTAACGCCGAGCCGATAGGCTCAATACTCTGCAATAACCGTAACGAAAACTCCTCTATATGCACGTTTTACTATCAAAACGTACGTGGGCTCCGTACAAAAACAAACGATTTGTTTTTGGCCTTGTCTCAATGCGATTATGACGTCATTTCTCTCACGGAAACATGGCTCAAGAACGACATTCTGAACTCTGAGCTCACACACAACTACACAATATATCGTTGTGATAGAAACGCACAAACCAGTCGTTATCATCGTGGCGGTGGAGTTCTGATTGGTGTTAGGAACGGACTGCAAAGCGTGTCGGTTTGTGTTCCCTGCCGAATTTCGATATGATAGTTTGCTCGATATATTTACCTCCCAACAGTGAGCTTGGCAATTAAAAAAAACAGCACGCTGCATGTATACAACAACTTCTCGATATGACCGATGCTCGCAGCTTAGTGTTGGTTGTTGGCAATTACAATCTACCACCAATTACCCCCCCCCCCCCCATCTTTTTTCTTTCCCCCCCACCAAACACACACCCTCTCCCCCATCCCAAAAAAACCATAAAAACAAAAAAAAAAAAATCCCCCCCCAAACACCCCCCTCCTTTTTCAAAAAAAAAAAATACTCGTTTCTTCCTCCACTCCTAAGATTCCTTTCATTTCACACGTCCCCAAAATCATTTGCCGTTACTATTTGTTCTATCCGCCAACGATATCCCAAGTAACAATTTCAGTTCTATTCCAGCCGTATAGCACTCCTCCCGGCTTTGTTGATGACACTACATTCAAAACTGTTTTGTCCACCAACACCTCCTCTATGCATCTTTAAAGCCGAAATGTGTACAAAGTGGACCACTCTATAGATGGTTGTGAAAACAAATTAATAAAACCTTTCTAAGACCATAAAGATTTTGAAAATGTTCTAGTGAAAGATGTTATGACCACTTGAGAACCATCATAAAACCTATTGACCGCCATCAAAACCAGCATAGGGCTGAATGGCCACAGCTGTCAAACCTCACGGCGATATCGTGATTGGTTTTTGTTGTTTTGCTTTGTTGCTCTTCTGATTCACTCAACAGCAAATAATGGCTCAGAAAAAAGTTCTTCTGTTGCGGGAAATTATGATTGATAGCAAAATATATAAAACAAATTGAGTTTTTTTTATGGCGTATCATGCTCCAAATCATATGCGCATTTAATTTTATGGTGAATATTGGCACGATAAGAGCTGAAAATTAATGCGCCTTGGAAATTATGCAAGTTTACAACTCCAAAAACAAAATTGAAAGAATTATATTCCGTAAATTAATCATGAAACTCCTGAAAATTGATGGAATTCAATAAGGTTATCTAAACGAATACCGAAGTTTGTCTCAGATCTAAAGTCCAATTGTATTACATTTAAAATTTGGTGTATTTATTTTTTCACATTTCAATTATTTCATATATTTCAACATGGCGATTGCAAGAAATCACAGTTTTGCCAAAAAGCCAATTTATCTTAGCAATGGCTACTATAAAACTATCTGGTCGCTTGGTAGCTTTCCTCAATGCCAGTTAGCCGTTTAATGCATTTACTGGAGGCAAAATGGTTTTAAAATGCTTTTTCAACTGACCATAATAAGATAATATGAATGAGTCCTAAAACGGCATTTCAAAACAGCATTTTATGAGTTAATAAAGTCAAAATAAAACCTTTGATAGGAGTAAAAGGAATTTTAGAAGTCAAGGTTTTAAGATCGTTGTAAAGAAGCTGTGTAGGTTCTTATAAACCTGACCAAAATTTGAAACCTATTGGCATATCTTGCTGCCATAATAAAGCCGAATTGATTATTAGTGGCTTTCATAAAACTTTAATAAAACTTAATAAAGCTGGATGGTTTTGGCAATGTTACTTGGGATATGCCCCCCCCCCCCCCCCCCCTTCCCTCTCCTCCCCCACCCCCTTTCACAAAACCCCCCCCCCCCCCCCCCAAATTCTCTCCAATACACACCACCCCCAAAACTGGAAACATATCGTCTGGCTTTACAAAACGAAACACGCAGCAGTTTGAGGACGTATACTGTATGATGTATGATGTATGATATGTACTACCACCCATTGTAGCACGGAAACTAAGTCCGACAGCAATGGGCTCTCCTCTCTGTTAGACTTGATCAAGCTTTAATAACCACTGATTATCCTAATCATGCCGTTGTATGAAGGGCCAAAAAGGGGTTGGGTGGATCGATATGCAACATCACTTATACGTATCCACAGGGATATAAAGAATCTCCTTCCAACAACAAGATTGAACAATTGGTCAAAAGAGCAAGCTATCTAACATGAGGATGCCCCAATGGGCGGGGAGAAGAGCCCGCCCTCTATTCACAAACTGTTAGCAATGGGGAGTTGGCATTCCCACTCTCCCCATCCAGAGTGCTTCAATCGGGTGCCCTGATGGTCCCTCCCATTCCCATGAAATATTTATATAATGGTGTATATATTTATGTGAATGAAAAATACTACAAGCATTCGTATCTATAATATATGATCTTCATTCGGTTGATCCTGAAATGCAAGAAATGTTGTAAAATGTTAAAGTGTAGAGTTCTGTGGTTCGCGTTTAAGCACGTTTTCGTTCGTTTTCAGCGATAGCAGATTTCACCAAAATTTTGATTTGAAGTATCCTGAAAAAGTTTATTGAACCTATTGAAATTTTACAAAACTAACATTTATACATTTTAATTTACTGTTGCCATGGTCACTATTTGCTACTTGATGCTGATTTTATAATAGCAATACGCTTTTATTTTTGCTGACCTAATAGTTATTGCTACCGAGTTAGGAGTGGAAAGATTTAAGAGGAAGGGAGTTAAAGATAAATGGGCATAAAACAATAAGTAATGTTTTAATCATCTTTGAAGTAAAATCAATTAAACAATATTACCAAATATAATGATATTGTGAGTTATGATCAAATAATGACAAAGGTTGAAATGTAAAATCAAACACTAGCCAAATGGCACACAGCGCTGCATGAATCAGATCAGCTCAGAATTGGTAAAAAGTCATTTGCAAACCGGAAATGAAAAATACATTCAGCAAAAAGTGCAAAAGCCTACCACAGATTTTCAAAAGCCTACCACAGCTGTAATTTTCGGCGTTATATACTGGACATATAAGGAATGCTAGATGTCATAAATTGAATGTATGTTTCGTGTTTAAGCCAGATACCGCCTAAATCAGGTTTGTTGCATGAAAATGTGAAGGTGGAAAGGTGGTTGCATGAAAATGATATGATGGAAATAATACGATGTTGTAAAGAAATACTACATAATGTACATATAATAATTTAATGCCGCTATTTGCCTCTTCCGCTGCGATTTTAGATGATTGAAACTCTAAAAAAGCGAAAATTCCAACGTGATATAATGAAATAAAGTTGATCACCTGGCATCCTAGCAAAATAGCAAAGGAAATTTAGGCAAATAAATTTCATATGAGTATGATTACTGCCCAAAAACGCAAACTCAATAAATACAAAACAAAAAAAAATTAAAAATGAATGACAGGAAATTCTTCGATAACTCTTTTTTTCCTACTGGTCCCATAAATGATTCTTTATGTCTGTAAAATAGAAAAGGTAGGCTCATAAACAATGTTAGTTTTTGAATTAACTAATTTGGACGACGAATATTTTTTTTTTTTTGTAGAATTTGTCGTATATAATCCTCTTTCTAAAAAAAATTTAAAATCCATCCTATCTTTTCAAATACACAACGTGAGTTAGGTGGGCCAAAACTTAGAACGATGCAAATACGAAGCTGAAAATAGCATTGAATAATATTGCGAAGGGATGTTATAATATAAAATGATAATAACAATTATATTTGTAATGTCTGCATGTCTACTGATACTGCTGCAATTGTAGAAGGACTTGCATTATCATAGCCACGGGGGAAGAAAACAATTCAAAATTATTATACAACACTTGGGAATTCCATGGATGATCTGAAATTATATACCGTATAAAGAATACTTCCATTTTCCGTGGTAGGGTAAGATTTCAGCATGCTACTTTACCGGGTCACGCTGCCTACATCGCCTTGGTGCGGCTGCCACCTAATGTATAGTTGACGCGATACAGCGTTTCTTACTCAGCCGCTGGATGCCAGGACAGACGCTGTTTGAGCCGCACCTCCTTGGTTGACAGACGCTCGGCACGCACCTCCTCAATCTAGCTGAAGTCAGAAGGACAACAGTGCCCAGGCTGCAATACCAGCTAAGTACGCAACCCTTAGCTGGCGGTCTTTGTCATCTCTTGACCCGTGGAAGCATGAGGTAGGAACTTGTGAGGACCATAGCTATGTTGCGTGGACGCACGCTCCATCCCAGGTGTCTACTCACCATTTTGCAGCCCAGTTTTAAGATAAATGATGTATATAAATATGAAAATTTGGCTCTTTAAAGTTGATTCGATTGAGCCTGTACAAATAAACGATTATTAAAAAAAAAAAAAAAAAACTATTGTAATTACAAAGCCTATTGAGATTATTCATGACTACTCATGATTACTTGATGATTACTTATGGTTTCTTGCGTGATTATTTGATTACTAAGTGATTACAAATATTATTGAGTTTACTGATGCTTATGTATGGTTACTCATGATTATTTGTGATTACTCATGATAATTTGATTATTATTTTTGATTACTTGCGTGATTATTTGATTACACAGTTATTACAAAGGTTATTGTGATTTCAGATGGTTACTCATGATTACTTGACGATTACTTATGATTACATGCGTGATTCTTGATTACTTCCTTTAAATTGGAGATTGCTACCCAAAAAAGGGTTATTTACCCTTTTTACCCTGGATGACCAGGGTTGGCAATGGTTTATTTTCGACCTGAAACAATCTTGACCATGAAAAATCACAGATTCTCATCGAAAGACTTCCGCTGTTGCAGCTTCAATAGCATTAAGATCTACTAAGATTAGAATTTGTTTTCACAATAATAGTCAGAGAACAATAAGCGTAGGTACAAGATATATATGACATCTACTTTTTTTTTTTTTTTTGAAAAATAAAAATTAGTTATGTAGGTATTAATATCCTAATAGTCTTGGAGAAACTGAAAACAGCTAACAATAAGACGAAATAAATTTCATATGGGTATAAATAATGAAAAAAACTTAATTTCATTTTCATTTTCATTTTGCAGCATTTGGTGGGGCAATAAGAGGGCAAGTCAGTCCAAAGCCGATGATGGAGGAGGGGTAATGGCGAACTAGTCTATTCAGACCACATGAACTCCATGGGAAGGAGCAAGGATAGGTTAGGGTAGGTGGTTAAGGTAGGGCGTTTTGGACCGGTTAAAAATTCTGCAATAAGAAAATCATAAAATCGTTAATTTACAATTCCGCGTTACAATGATATACGGCACATCCCGAAAAGATAGAGCGAATCATTCCCTGTAGTTCGTATCAATGTGACCAGGCTATATGAGATGCCACTGTAAATTTTATGTTGTTTTTACGCTGCAAGTTGCTATATCAAAGTAACATCTCTCTATGATTTGCAATAATTTGAAAGTCGGCTGTCGTATACTGCACATATTTAAATTATAATTAATATTTGAATTAGAATTAGAATTGCATTTTAGGTATACTTGGTGTTTAGTTAATGACAATCAATGAATAAACAACAATGAAAGAATTGCCACGCCAATGAAAAGTGCACCTCCTGTCGTGTCCCTTAACTACTTGATGTCAGGTGTCTACAAACTGTTTCTAGCCTCGTCTAAGCGTAAATTGCGGTAGCACACCTCTTTCATTCTGAACAAACCCTCCTATGACAAACCCCAGTGACACGATACTCTGAGTTCCTAAACGGGCCCTCCGCATCCCACAAAACCACAACACTTATAGCCACGGTCTAGAAGTCCACTGCATAGGAAATGCTAGGACACAGTTCAAACTTCCACCTCAAATTGAATATTAAACGTTTTCAAAATTGAATAAATCTATCTATGATTAAATTTTTAGTGATTTGCGGCCCCACCCGACAATATCACACTCAACTTTAGTGCCTGTACACATGCGTGCTACGACGCGGCTATTAAATAGAAAGAGGAGCGAGTGTGATATTATCACTACTTTGTGTGGCTAGCCCTTAGGCTCTCCCATGAATGGTTCATTAGAGAAGAAGGTCATACAATGACATGACCTTGCGACATCTATCATAAATCAGCTATCTCCAATGCAGCATTAACCTGAGATTGGGCCCTCCCACCAGCGTCCAGGTACAAAATCCAGCCATGGAGAGGGTATAAATAATGCAAAAAACTGAATATTAATAAAACAACAAAAAAAAGGACTTTTCCGAAAACTTTGCCTCGACCCATAAATTGTAGTCTGTCTGGACCCATTAATGATTCTTTATGACTGTGAAATAGGAAATTAATGATTGTAAACTGTTAGGTTTTGAATGATTATATATTTTGGGTGGAGAAGGAAAAGCTGTGTTGAGTAGAATTTGTCGTATATGATCTTTTCTCAAAATTAATAAATAAAATGAGTTAGATGGGCTTTAACTTACAAGGATGCATATATGCGAAGCTGAAAATGACATATCAAGTAGCATACAAAATATGGTGAATGGATGATAATTAACCTACAATAATATACAATAATATGATAAAAACTATTTTATTTGTATTTACATGTCTGCAGATTGTGGTCCTGCTGCAATTGAATACGGACCCTCACAACCACCATGAAAATTTAAGCCAAAAATATAGCGAAATAAATTTATGTTATTAGTATGATTTCTTCCCAAAAGCGATAACTTAATAAATTCAAAAAAACAAAAAAAGAGAAAGGATTGGAATGCTCCGACAACCCTTGTTTCCTACTGGGTCCATAAATGATTCTCTGTGTCAGTGAAATAGCAAATGTAGGATCATAAACAATGTTAGTTTTTGAAAAAAAAAAAAATTTTATGATGGAAAACATCTTTTTTTTTTTGTAGAATTTAAAAAAAAACGTCAAAAAAACATAAAGTGATGAATCCTGGAGAGTGGGAGCTTTTCAGTCGAGTATTAGTACACGAAACTAAAGAAGTCTGCACATTGTAGCCGAAATACGCGTATCTGCCAAGATAAGCAATAAAGGTAGTTTGAATTAAATGGAAATTACTAATCTTTCTTCTCATTTTCTAGTTACTGAGCGTGAGTTAGGTGGGCTAAAACTTACAACGATGCATAAATGCGAAGCTGATAATAGCATTCAAAAAAATTGTTAAGGGATGTTGTAATATCAAATGATAATAATTTACAACACTTGTAAATTCCATGGATGATCTGAAATTACGACCGTAGGACCGTTTGAAGAAAACTTCCATTTTTCGTGGTAGGGTAAGATTTCAGCATGGGGCAATCGCGCAGCAGTTTGAGGACGTATACTGTTTGAAAACGCTCTACTGTTCACTTGTACGCAGTGTACTTGAGTATGGTGTGCTTGTGTGGGCACCTTACCATGCTGTCCAGAGCAGTCAGATCGAGCGAATCCAAAAGAACTTTTTGCGATACGCTTTGCGAATGCTACCATGGAACGACTCTGTCCGTCTGCCACCTTACGAACAACGATGCGCCCTAATAAGATTGCCTTCTTTGGCAAACAGGAGAGTGTTACTGCAACGTCTTTTCGTGTTTGACGTCTTGCACAACAATGTAGACTGTCCTGTGCTGCTGAGCAAAATTCAAATCAACGTTCCTCGTAGATCAACTCGGCGTGCAGATTTTATTCGACTTCCATTGCATCGCACCGTTTTCGGACAAAACAACCTATTTGAAATTTGCTGCCGTCGTTTTAATGAAGTGACTGTGCAATTCGATTTAAATGAAGTAGGAACTTGTGAGGACCAGAGCTATGTTGCGGTGACGCACGCTTCATCACAGTTTGTGCAAGCTTGTGCAGATAAATTAAATTATTATAAAAATGCAACATTTCCCTCTTGCCACCAGGAACAACAACGTTTGCATTAAAAAAAAATGGACTACTTCGGATGGTGATAAAAAAAAGGTAAGACAGATAATTGCTTTTGATAAATTTCTCATGGAAGGTAATTATTTAAGCTTACTTGCAAAATAATTCTACGCTCTTGCGAGCGGCCTTCCGGCAGTTAACCGGAACATTCACCATGGCAGATGACAACATGCGTGTAGCTATGTTTTTGAGTTCTTTTCCGTTTTATTTATCAATTCCTCCTTAGTTTTCACGACAAAATTGTTGGAGTAGATCTTACGCCTCTGGTTGGCCCAGAAATTCTCGATGGGACGCAGCTGGGGGACGTTGTGCGGGTTCACCGACTTGGGTACCACATCGATATTCAGCCACTCCATCTCCTACAACGATCGCTTCGAGTAGTGCGCCGACGCCAGATCCAGCCAGAACCCGCGTCTTCACCATTATGGTATTTCTTGATGAACGACGCAACTTTCGGCAGGCATTTCGTACTATAAATTTCACATCCCCTTCTCGCTGATTGTCAGCCACAGTAGCACCTTCTTGGGGAACTTGGTGTGTGAAATGAACTTCACATCGGAGCTCACTTCCTTCGTGGGGGAAGTAAAATACAAAGTGCCCTGCCAGTTGTTGCCATCCAGGGTGAGATAAGTACGTCGTCCATCACCACCGCCCCGTCGCGAATCGCCGGGAAAATCGAGTTGACCATCTTATTCAGCCGCTGCCGCTGCGTCATTGCCTGCAGCTCCGAAACCAGTGGACGCGACTTCCGCTTCCTGACATGTATGTTCATGTTCGCCAGGTACTTTTTCACTGTTTGGCCGGTTGAACCGACCTCCCGGCCAAGCGCACGCAGCGATGTAGCCACTTTTCCCTCAGTCTTCCTCTTCAGCATCCTTTGGAGCTTCTTGTCGCTCAGGGTCGTCAGCCGTCCGGAACCGGACTTTCTTTCGATGCTCTGATTGTTGTCTAATAGTGCTAAGATGCTGTAGATGGCTGAACGGGCGTATCCAGCGTCCACAAAGTGCCGCACGATATCCGTTTTCGACGCGGCGGGGTGCCGTTCTTTGAACGCGCACACTTCTGAACGGACTTGCTTCACTGTTTTTGCCATCACGGTTAGAGTTCGTCTGATAGAGCTGTCAAGTTTTGTCTGCTGACTCATGGGTTACTGATTGATGCTGCATGGGTAGTTTCGTCAGTGCGTGGGAAGGTAAACCCATGAAAAATCGGCAATTTTATTCCATTTTTTCAAATGCAAACGTTATCTAATCTAATCTAATCTCACACTAACGCAGCCAATTCTTGAAAGCATCCTGGAAAATGACGTCTTCTGGAATGCATCATTTTTCTTGTCATCGGCCAGGCCAACTGCGTAGTGTGTGCCGCAGAGAGGATTCCAGAAAGAGTGTCTGAAATCGCTCTACTACTTCGAATCAAGGGAAGGAAGAAAGCGTGGACCTCCCGTACCAAACGCCTCCATATAGAGTTAAATAATGTGATAATTTGTATTTATCGTTGGGAGCATAGATGCTAGAAAGATTAGTTTATGCTCCTTTTGCCTGTGGGTGGACTTTTGGCATTTGAACCAAAAGTCTGGCAATAATTTGCCAAGGTTATAGCGCCTTATCTCGCTCACTGAAATTTAGATTGAAATTTAAAATTTACAGAATAATACACTGTGCTTCCACTATATACAAGCTCATCGATTTAGAACCACCCGGGGGAGACTTGGTCCTATACCCAATGATTTCATTATCTCCAATCCGCTCAACCAATCGCAATGTTTTGTGATATAGTGGACGGATTATTATAATTTGAGATAACTCAATGCAGACGTCTTCCATATTTGGCAGATCGACAGGCAATCGGTGGAGACCCACCTGGTACCTCATAGCAATATGCTTAGAGGCGGACCGGAAGATTTGATGAGCTACCTCCCCCATTTTTTAAAAAAAAACATAAAGTTTAAAAAAAAAAAAAAAAAAAAATAATAAAAAAAAACTTTTAAAACCCCCCACCAAAACATTTTACACCAAAAAAAAAAAAAAAAAAACACCACCAAAATAAAAAAAAATTAATAAAAAAAAAAAAAACGGAAAAAAGAGGGGGCAACCACGCCCCCAAAAAAAAAAAACAAAACAACGGGACACCTCTTCTCTTTTTTAACAAATTTCCCCAACAGGGGGGGGGCCTTTTTTTGGGTTTTTTTTCTAAAAAAAAGGACCACTTTTATTGTGTGGGGGTGAAAATCTCCAAAAAAAAAAAAAATTCCCCCCCTATTCCCCGGTTTCCCCTAAGTGTTTCTCCTTACGGACCCACCCAAACGTTTTTGGCCCTTCATACACGATCCTGGCGATCACAAACGACGATAGAATCCTGATCAAATCGTTTGTCAGATTATTGCACTGCTATGGAAAGTTACCTTGCTACAATAGATGGTAGTATTACATCATTATCATCATCATCATTTTGGATTTTTTGTTTTCTTTGAAGCGGTTTTATGTCCTATCTTGCATCCATCTAAAAATAACATGCCTCACTAACACAAAAACTATCCTTCCCTTGGTAATTATGGAGTGGTGATCACGATCACTAATAACAACCATTGTCAAAATAATCCTCCTTCCCCCCTCCCCCAAAAGACCTTGAGGATGTGGCCGGCGCCGGTACTGATATATAAATAGAAGTGAACTTGTACACTGAAGATGTAAAGCTACTCCCAAGCTACATCTATGTTGTTCTCTGTGCAATTACACTAGTTCTGTTCAGTAACGGAGTAGCAACTACAAAACGCACACAACTACAAACGGTCTTTAATAAAAAAAAAAAAAATGTTTACATATACATATATATAGGACACATCAACTATTGAAATGCTTTTATTTTACTTTAATTTATGTTTTCTGTAGCCTAAATGAAGTGGGTACTTTATTTTGTCACTGTTTTTTTTTCAACACAAATTGATTTTTTTTTTCTTTAAGTAAAACTCCTTTTTTTCAGTATTCCATAAGTGAAACTAAAAAAGAATATAAAAAATAAGATAATAAAAAAAATACAGTGTGTTTACTTTAAATTGAACAAAGTAAATGAGAGAAATTGAAAAAACGAAGAAAAAGTACTTGTTGTAAGCTAGCGATAGCTCACCGTATAAGACTTGATGCTTGTTTTGAAACTCATTGAAGACGGCTCGATATTTTCGCTTGGTTGGCTTAGCAAACAAGATCCACCATTTGATAAAGAGCCATAATTTCTTCGCTGTCGGGTCCACCATTGAAACTGGTATTGGAACCCGACAACATTTTCGTCAGTTTGCAAGTAGGGTCGAAGAGAACAAAGGCGCCATGGCTGTTCTCTTGTCTAAGATGGGTAAGGCGAAGTCGGAATGTTAATAAGTCGGTAAATGAGCAAACGTGTGCGGGTGAAGTTCGCAGATTGCTCGCGTAGACCACTGTTTACAAAAATACGGTCTAGACGTGAATGAGCGTTTCGACAGATGTAGGTGAATCTTGCTTCACGTGGATATAGTTTTTCCCAAGAGTTGTGGAGCTGTAGTTGTTAGACAGCAGATTTAAGGGCTGGACTTGTATTCGGGCTGCTCGAGTCACATGCTCGAAGGATGAAATTAAAAGCGCCAACCAGCATTAAATTCATTGTGCGGTGGCGGAGATAGTAGGCAAACTATCCATTGAAGAAGTAATCAAAAACCCTCGAGCTGCGTGATGTGAAGAGACAGAAGGAGCGTACACATTACAGATCGTTGTCTTGGACTCGCAGCACAAGAAGGCGGCTATCCAAGCTCCTCTCTACGCGAATGACCTGGATGTGGTCCTTCATAACTGCTGTACCTCTTCTCGTGTGGTCTTTACTAAAGAAAACGATGTAGCCAGGCAAGAAGAGCTGCTCGTTCTTCATTTCGTGCAAGCACAATATATCAAGGTTATGGTCATTGTTAAAGGTACGGAAGACGTTAAGTTTCGTGGGGTTTGTTATGGTGCCGATCTTGAACGAAATGGTGTACGACGTGAGAGCTATATGCGCGCAAAAGCAGATTATTCATCAGTTTCGTTTCCGTTGTAACTTTTACTATGACCTTCACAGTCAGCGGATCGTCCCAAGACAGTTCACAAATCGGAATTATTTCGCCAAAAGCACTTTTCAACCTTCTCTTCGAAGGTTCTGGATATCTCTTCAGGGAGGCCATAAACCTTCTTTTTAATACTGTCATCTTCCAACTTAATTCGAAACTTGCGTTTCATCCCGTCATACTACACTTCATGCTTCTCGTCCTGTCCCGTAACGACTTTTATTGCGAGCGTCAACTCACTGACATTGAAGGATCCACTTGCACCATCGGTGGCACTGTAGTCTTTGTTTTTCCTATCCAGACCGAGAATCGATCGACAAAAACTATCGAGTTCCTCAACAGACGGCTTAACGGAAAAATTAGAATCTTGAAAGTTGCGGCAACTAACGCAGGGTGGCACTGTAGGATTAAAAAAAGCAACTGTAAAGGCTTCGCTTGAGAAAAGGTATCGGGAAAAAACCCCTGCACGTCTCGTAAGCTGAGCAACAACTGCTTCGTGTATCATTCTCGGATTCCATACCTTTCATGTGTGGTCAACAAAAAAAAAACGGTTAAAATATAAGTTTTTGGGAGTGAATCACAGTCATTGGACATTTTTTACTCTTAATGGGGGAAAGGGAATTGGTTTCCAACGTCAAAACCGCTGACGTTAAGCCAAATTTCTAGTATGGAGATTATCTGAAACTCGTGGACTTTTTCTTCAAATATTCCTCATTTCACCGAACAAACTTGTACGTTTCATTCCTGCCAGTTAAAATAATGCTATACGTAATAATAATATGTTGAACAAAGTGTACCTTCAGTGATATTTTCACTAAATAATAAACTCCGCCATACATTCCCAAATAGATTTTCCTCCAACCCATGCGAGTTTCATGCCATCGAGTAAGTACTATCAAAAGCAACGTAAAATGATTCTATTACGTTAGCCCGAATGACACATTCCCGAACGTCACTAGCCCGAATCAAATGAAAATAGTCTGATTTGGAATATAGTGTTTAGACAACTACAAATCAAAATGTTACACGATACCTAATGAACTTTCAATAGTACTGCGCTCTTTTATGAATACTGGTCCACTTTTTCTTATTAACAATTTTTTCATTAGATACTCTAAAAATTAAAATCCCCGGCGAATCTTAATCGATCTTTAACACTCCTTTTTTGCAAGTAGAACGCAATAATCATCAATTCGCTCGCTACAAAGCGGAAACACACTCTTTTATTATTTCATTTTGTGACACGGAAGTTGGTGTGTGTGTGTGTGTGTGTGTGTGTGTGTGTGTGTGTGTGTGTGTGTGTGTGTGTGTGTGTGTGTGTGTGTAATCCAACGCCCACCGTCCGGCAGTGTTTTTATGGAAGAAAAATGTTTGCAGTAAAACGAACTGTTCTCGACTCGACAAACATTTTTAGACCGGGAGTTGGAAGGTGATAGCTCTGTTGGGTTACTGTGACCCATTTCAAAATGCATGTTTACTCACGTCCATTTCGAGGTCACTTTCACTTACAACAAGCCCCGCATAATCACAGTACAAACATCAAATGGATATGAGACTGTGCATGCACTTCCATCATCAAATGATATTGTTTTGAGAATGGCACGTATTTTGCAGTATCGTTCAAATTTAGTTATAATCAGATCAATCTCACCGGAAATTGTTGCTTATGTACAGTCTTCACTTGGACGGCTTCCCTGTGATGCTAAAGGATGCATTTATGTCTCTACAGAAGTAGCCCTCCGCTATTCGGCAAATGTTTTATTTTGTGACACTGAAGTTTCTCCGAAAATCGACAAGGAATGCACAAATTTCCCCACCCGTTCAGTTGGTTGCACTTTGGTACACTTTTAATATCAATTTCAGTCGAAAACATGATATTTTTTTAAATTTTAATAAGCGTCTTATTCGCTCAAAAGCCCAGCCTTCTTTATCTAGAAATGCCAGGAAAATGAAACATTATAGAATGGTAGTTCATGTTAATAAAAAACAATCTAAAATAAAAATATTTTTTTAATTTAGTGTCAACAATCAGAATAGAGCAATATAACTCGAAATATGTTGTCCAAACGAAGGAAAACTCTATTAGGAATGTATATGTTTACGAAGCGCCAGCCATATGACATATTTAGTCAAGTCCAATTGAAATAAAAAAAATAAAAAAAAATAAGACCTTATGTCCGTCGAATGGGCTCCGTGAAATAGGTATTTTGTTTCCGTGAAATGTCGTACAACCTTTCAGTCAATCAATCTACGAAACAACCATTCTTCTGGGGGTGTATTGGTTAACATCCATACTTCTCACGCAAAAGTCACGAGTTCGAATCTCACCACCGCACAGTGGTCAAAAAGTCGATTTTAACGCTCTCAACTCATAGCTCCCTAAATAGTGGAGCTAGAGTGATGGTGTCTTTGGCAAAGTTGATGGATATGAGAAGCTTCTTATTTTGACGGCATGACTTTTGTGATCAATCCCCATAAAAGTAAGATAAAAATTCAACTTTTCAAGGATTTTGAGAAACATGTTTTTGTTTTAATTTTAAGGACAATATAATGTTCTGCAAAGTTATTTGAAATATCAAAATACAAAACTTTCTAGAACATACTATACCTGCATTATTTCAGTGGGATGAGTTATTTAGCGTTTTTTTTAGCCGTATTTTCGACGGCTGTACCACACTTATGAGCAGGTAAGAGCAGATAGAGTTAGCTGCATCTAATAGTACATTAAAAGAGCTTTCAAGTGGTGGTTAGTTAATCCGTCCACGACCGTTTGCTGGGGAGTTATGCTCAAAACAAATATCGATGGTTTTACTATATATCATGATTCAAACAGTATAAAAAAATATCGTAGTCATACCACAACTTCAAACTCATTATTTCCAGATAAATTTTGTATTTTGTTTTTGTCATTATTTATATTTATTTCATGTTACTATAATTAAACCGATTATTATTTCAATTATTTTTAAACATTTATATTTTCAATGCCGTTTTTAATGTCAACCGCTTCTTTTGCTAGCAGGTGCTAATCATCGCCAGACAATGGTTTCTTATGCTTTTTGGGCAAACCACGAATGCTTGTATCTATCAATGGATCCAATGATACTAGAAGCCAGTTCAGAAAATCGCGATTCGTAGCTTCAATACCCGCAAGTCTCGAAGTCTATTGAAAAAATAAAGTTTTATAAATTTATTCGTTGGTATCAGTATAAAATGCATAAACCATTTCTTATCCTCTTGCCTCTTGAGCTTCTTCAGATAGCTGACCGATTTAAAAAAGGACATGATTAATCACGGCCGATCTGTTTCAATACTCTATGAACATACAGTACCAAGGCTAGTATACCAAGGGCATAAGCTGACCAGCAAACGCGCAGCTTCATTCCAATAGTCGTGGTCGTGTTAATCTTACATGTACCAAGGCTTGCAATATTGAACCGCAACGATAGAAAGCAATACGGTCAAGACATGCAATGTCGACAAAAAATGTTGAATTTGAATGGACGCGTATAATTTCCTCTCCTCCAAAGTTAGCCAAAGCAAGCGTAAACAAAGAAATTATTTGCAATGGTTCAGTCCTCATTCAGGCTAAATTTACATCAAATATCCCATGAGTTTAAGCCAAATGTAGCATTCCATATATGTGCATTAGAAAACGCAGAAAACTACACGTTTTTTCAAACTGTTCACGTTTACAAAAAAAACTTGCGTGCTACATTGCCATCATTGAATGTACCAGCTCTCCCAGTGCCAGGTTTATTAACTTTCTTGCCCAGTACGATTTTGAATCGGTTCTGGATATTTTTTTTCGTTCAGCTACTTTATTCTTCTCCGCGAACTTGCCAGTTCTGTATTTAAAGTTGATACGCCACGTGTAAAAAATATCCAAAACATCGAATCCACATATGAAATGTAGATTCAAAAAAAAAAAACAACTAAAAAAACAACTCCAGTGAACGCCAATGATTACAATTATTACATTATAAATATGACCTTCGCGATGTGATGGAACAATGCAAAATGTTTTACTTTTTCCTAATGCATTAAGAAGGTTACACCCCGTTCGCACTTCATAGCGGATTTATGGATAAATAATAGTGACTCAAACGTGATTTCCAAATTTTAGTATTTTTTTGAATCTTTTATACATTTGTTGTAAAAGTACAGAAAAAATTAACTACGCGATCACCCCCGTGTGCAAAAATGAATGATACTGCGACGTAATGTAACTTTTGAGTTTTTTTTTGTGAAAAGCGACGTAATCAAGCGACTTTTTTTCTCCACGACCTCCTGCTTTTGGTCCGCAACTCGTTTTTTGCGAAGACGGATCTATGCGCACGGTTGAAACACCTTCCAGCATGGTCTGTACTAGAATTACTTCTAACATATCTTGCTTCTCAATTCCTTTTTTGAGCCATTGCCATATGCAGCTGTTTTCACTACCTTAATCACCTCAGGGTATTTAGGCTCACCTACAGCCGTTTTCTTAGTAAAAACTGGTTCAAATACTCCTCAATTCTATACTCTGTACTCTAGGTTCGATTCGTCAATAAGAAGATCATAGTTGACCTGAATTGGAAGTAACTTGGCGATTTTCACAACATACTTGGAGCTTTCATTGGATGCATCGACTGGTGGGTTGAGGCATTTGCAATATTTTATAAACGAGTTCTGCAAACCAGACTCCTGACGTAGGAATACGCTATGTTCCATACTGGGGTTCAATTAAGAAAAAAAAAAAAAAAATTAGATTTCAGCTCAACGCTGGAGAGCCAACTTGGACCGATCTACACCAACAGTACGGATGCCGCTGGAGTCCCTTACAAAATGGGACAGTGACTTATTTGCTCCAAGACAGGGTGGCCCGACGAGCATGACGAACGAATAATTTGGATCACAATTAATAATGTACCTCACCACCGACCGATCTTACCCAGCGAACCACGACTTCCGATGCTCACTCGATCATTCGCGCAACGAACAATAGGCAACCGAAACAATAGGCAAAACGCTACGCCCGATAACAAAGTATCGACACAACCGATTCAACCGATGGTCGACGCAACCTATTAAAAGTAAATTTTATTAATATAGATACATCTTAATTTAAAAATTCCCGCATTTTTGCCTAATTTCCCGACTGGAAAATTAAGTGAATATAAGTGGATTTTTAGTTATTTTTGCAGTTTTTGAGGAAATTGTTCAATCTGGAATGCTTCTGACTGGTTTCAATTAGGCAAAATGACGGATAACAGCTGCAAATCGCGCTTCTTACGTATTGCAAAACCTGTCTCGCATTTTTCAAACGAGAACAAAAAAGGTAGGCATTTGCGGTTTTCGTGTACAAAATGATGCAGACTAACATTGTTGATTTCGGGCCACATACTATTGAAAAATTCATAAATGTTAAGCCTTGTCTTAAATAGTATTTTAACTCATTCAGGCCTAAAGGGTCATATATGACCCCGAAAGGATAATGGCTGTATACAATCACACAGACTGAATAAAAGTGTACACTGTCTTCGGCAAATTTGTTTTCCATCAATTCTTCTATCTGGAAAATATAAACAAACCTATGAGTAATTGACGACCTAGAACATCCTGAATATGAAGAAGTTCAGGAAGAAAAAATAAATGCCTTATTAAAAGTGTAAAGCGTTGTTCTAGAATATAGTACATATGCATAAGTATTATTTAATTCACGCTGATAAACGTTTGATATTTTTGTATCTTTCTGGGAAGTTCTAGGTCATCCAAAATGTACTTGAGTTCAGAACTTTAGATCTACAGTTGTAACAGTAGCTTTTAGAGCTATATAAGGTTACGCTATGTATTCAAACATATTAAATGAACCTTTTGGAAGTCATTAACAGTCATTATTTGATAACTTTGTGATGCACTAGATCATCACAACTGTCCTTGAATTCAGAACGTTAGATCTGTAGTAACTATAGCTTTTTGGGCTATACAAAGTTACGCTACGTATTGAACCATATTCAGTAAATTTTTTCGAACGTTAAAAAAACATCATGAGATGAATGGGGATAATTTAGGTCATCCTAACTGTCCTTGAGTTCAGAATATAAGATCTACAGTTGTAACAGTAGGTGTTTGGAGTGTGTAAAGGGACAATATGTATTTAACAATATTGATTGAATAGTGTGGAAGGCCAATAGACATAATGCGACAATCTTGGGATATTCTAGGTACTCCAAACTGTCTTTCAGTTCAAAACATAAGATCTACAGTTCTACAGAAGTTTTTTGAGCTATATATGGTGACCATCTACATTCAAACATATTCAATGAATCTTGTTGAAGGTCAACAGTCATTATTTTATAACTTTGAGATCCTCTAGGTAATCCAACCCATCCTGGAGTTCATAACTTGAAATATACGGTAGTAACAGTAGTTTTTTGGGCTATACAAAGTTATGTCGCGTATTCAAATATAATCGGTTAATATTTTCGAACATAAAAATACATCAGAAAATAATCTTGGGAGGGTCTAGTTCATTCAAACTGTTTTGGCGTTCAGAACTTAAGATTAACGGTTGTAACAGTAAATTTTAGGCAACGCTACAATAAATATTGAAACATATTCAATTAATATTCTTAAAGTCAAAAAACATTATTAAGCAATATGACATGTTCTAGGTCATCCAAACTATCCTTGAGATCAGAACATAGGACCTACAGTTGTAACAGAAGCTTTCTGGGCTTCGCAAAGCTACGATGTGCATTGAAACATATTCATTGAATATTGTGGAGGAACAACAGACATTATGAGATAATCTTCGGATGTTCTAGATTAGCCAAACTTTCCTGGAATTCAACACTTAAAATCTTCAGCTGAAGATTTTAAGTTATGAATTGTAGCTTAAAATCTACAGCTTTTTGGACTAAAGTAACAATATGTACTTGACCAAATTAAGTGAGTCTTTTGGAAGTTCAACCGATATAATGAGATATCTTGGGATGTTGAGGTTCATAAAAACTGATCTTGAGTTAAGAACTTAAGATATACAGTAGTAACCGTTGCTTTTTGGGCTATACAAAGCTACGATAATATTCAAACATATTCAATGAAACATTCTGAAACGTCCAAAGACATCATAGGATAATCTTGCTAGTTTCAGTTCATTTAAACTGTCCTTCAAAATTTAAGGTCTACAATTGTAACAATAGCTTTATTGGCTATACAAAGTAAAGTTAGTTTGTTTGGCATATACTATCCCAAGATTATCTCGTAATGTCAGTTGGTCTTCCAGGACATTGCATATGTTTGAATACATATCATAGCATTGTATAGCGGATAAAGCTACTGTTACATTTGTACTTCTTAAGCTCTGATCTCCTAGGCAGTTTTAACGACCCAGCAAATCTAAAAAAAAAATTTCCTACTGTTTTCAATCATTTCTATGTTTTTTTTTTAACTTAATTGTTTATTTATAAGGCTCAAGCGCCATAGGCATAACGGAGCCGAGTTCTTTTTCATATTTACAATGATAATAACTTATTAACTAGGTTAGTTTTGGAAAGCCGAAAAACTCACGGCTTGGTCGAGGTTAGGGATTACAATGATTCGGGTAGGAATGGGGAAGTAGGAATCTTAACGTTGGCTTTCAATAGCAGATGGCGATGCGATATTGTTGCTGTAGGTCTGGCGAAGATGTTGCATTGTGTTAATCTGTAACGATACAATAGAAGCGGTATTACGGGGGAGGGGAGGAGGTGGACATGTTAAAGCGACAGCTAAGAGAGGATCAAACGAATACATCTATTTGTTTCAAGAACTTGTAAAGTAGCCCCACATAGTCCAAGTCCAGCTTACCCAGCACGTCTCTGATATCTTCCTTCTCTGGTTTCCCTCGGGCCCGTAGGGATGCGCAAAGATCAAATCTGGCCATTTCGTAATCAAGGCAATGCCAGACAACGTGGTTGATGTCCTGATAACCTGCACCACAGCCGCATTGATTGGTGTCTGAGAGACCTATTCGATAGAAATGAGAGCCTAACGAGTAGTGATTGGACATTAGACGACACATTACCTTGATAAAATCCCGGCTAATATCCAACCCTCTGAACCACGATTTTTCCGATACCTGTGGGAGAATGGAATGTAACCATCTGCCCAGATCCGCTTCATCCCATTTTTGTTGCCAGCTGATCAAGGCTTTTTGACGGAAAATAGCAAAAAATTCGTTGAAGGCGATTTGTCGTCCATAAATATCGCCTGCCATAGCGCCCACCTTGGCAAGTGAGTCCGCTTTCTCATTACCCGGAATGGAGCAATGGGAAGGGACCCAAACCAAGGTGATGGTGTAGGAATTGTTTGGTAGCGCACTCAAAAGAGACCGTATTTCGCTAACGAAAAACGGTGAGTGCTTTGCCGGCCTCATTGAACGAATAGCCTGAAGTGAGCTGAGACTATCCGTAAAAATGAAAAATTGATCAGAGGGAAGAGAGGCAATTCGCTCTAATGCATAGTGTATAGCCGCCAACTCTGCGACGTATACGGAGCAAGGATTTTGAAGGAGGCGCTATGAATTTCGTTAAAAACACCAAATCCAGTGGAATCATTTGTTTTGACCCGTCGGTGTAAAACTTTCTGTCACTTCTGATATGGCCAAACTTGCTTGCAAAAAATGATGGAATGTACTCCGAACGGAGTGGATCTGGTATTCCACGAGCTTCTTGCTTCATGGTCAGATCAAAAACTACAGTAGCACAAGAGAAGTCTTGGGAGTAATCACGATTAGGAACATTCGAAGAAGGGCCCACCTCCAGAGTCATGTACCAATGGTACAGTGTCATGAACTTAGTTTGAGGATTTCGTTCGATTAGCTTTTCAAAATTTTCAATTACCAATGGATTTAGCACCTCACAGCGGATGAGGAACCGGAACGATAGCTCCACAAAACGATCTGATAAAGGAAGAATTCCTGCTAATACCTCCAAACTCATAGTATGAGTTGAGTTCATGCAGCCTAACGCGATACGAAGACAACGGTACTGGATTCGCTTCAGCTTCAGAATATGAGTATTCGCGGCGGATTGAAAACAGAAGCTACCGTACTCGAGAACCGACAGAATAAAATTAAATTTAGATTAGTTAAATAAGTTTTTTTGAAGGTTAAAAATTGACCGATTTAGAGCAACTTTTCCCTCGTCAACTTAGGGTGTGTTCGAACGAGTTGTAGAACTTTCAAAGACGCGTATTTTGATATATTTATTCTGCCGCTAGCTTTTACTTAGCTTTTATCAATAGTTATTGAAGTTTTTCTTCTAAAACTATCACAGATTCAAATGTAATTTTCTCAAGATACAGAAATAACATATCTCTAGTTTTCACATATGTTGAACAATATGAATTGCCCTTCAAAATGACGTCTTTAACTTTTTTTTTGTTTGCCCCAATCATAGAAATCAACATTTGAAAAGGGCGTATTTTTTTTAGAAAAACTGCAATAACTATTGAGTTATTGAAGCTAGCGGCAAAATTTCTATACCAAAGTATGCGTCTTTAAAAGTTCAAAAACTCGTTGCAATACATCTGTACGGTGGGAATTGAAATAAAAAAGTTAGGACAAAAAAAAACATTTTTTTATGGTACACCCTAAGTTGATATTTTCCCTCATCAACTCTAAATCGGTAAATTTTTAAGCTACAAATTTTTTTTACATGAAATGTCCATGAAATTCTTTGCGCTACAACTTTGTTAGAGAATGTAAACGTCAATTTCAGCAAATAAAAAAGTTAGTTTTTGTATTTCCTTGAAAATGAGGACCACCCTAATTTTATTCAACATAAAAAAATGGGCCTTAGTGATAATAAAACAAACTTTCTATAAAAAAAAAAAATAAAAAAAAAAGGATGAGGTTTTATCCCAAAGGAAATGTGTGGACCAGAAAAGAGCGAGAAGGGGGAACGCACCACCTCCAGAAAAAGAATAAAAAAAGAAAGAAAAAAAAAAAAAAAATTTTCTAAAAAAAAAAAAAAAAAAAAAACTCTTTTAAACTATCACTAGTAAACGCGAGCAAATTCCGTTAAAATCTTTTGAAAGATAGGCCCATTTCGTCTGCGACCCACAGACCTCTTCAGTGTCGAGTGCGCCAGTCGAGCACTCGACACTGAAGAAGTCTGTAAGTCGCAGACGAAGTAGGCCTATCTGTCAAAAGATAAGCTATCTGTAGTGGAATTTAACGGAATTTGCTCGCGTTTACTAGTGATAGTTTAAAAAAGTGTTTCAGTTTTTATATTTTTTTAGAAAAAGTGATCATGTGAAGTGTTAATTTAAATTTTCCTAGTCTTTCAACTAAAATCGTTCTACTAACCGCTCGCAAAAGTGTTTTTTAAAAAAGTGTTTAAAAAAAAAGTGAAGTTCAGAATATGAGTTTTCGCGGCGGATTGAAAACAGAACCAACCGCACCCGAGACCCCACAGACCCGTAATACGATACAGCTTTACCCAATTTCCCGGAGGGGCGCCCCCCCCCGCCCCGGGGATAGAACCCATAAATTTTATTCGCTCCTGGCGTTTTTGTTACAGATACATATTTTACTTCCCCCCCCCCCATTAAAAATCAACCCACCCCCCCAGTTTTTATAAAAACAAACTTTAATTTTTTTTTTAACCCTACCGTTGAGGGGGAACCGGTGCTGAACCCCCCCCCCTAGAAAAAACAACTAACTCAGTTTTCTCCGGGGAGAATTCGATACCCAGCTTTACACGGTGTTCAATAAGTTCGAATACAAGTTTTCATCATTGCGTAGGTATGCGCCATGTACATATTCTGCATTGGTATTGGTGTCAGCTTTAGCTTCATTCATACGCTACCGAATGTGCGTGGTGTTGACATTCTGTTAGTTGTTGTTTGTTTGTTACGCGCGATGAAAGAGTATCGGGACTTCGTAATTAAGCGTTTTTTGAACGGTGAGGGACCCGGCGATATATTCCGGCTGCTGAAATCGCATGGGGTCAAGCGGAACTTTGTCTACACGACCATCAGGCGATACCGGGAGACGTCCTCGACCAATGACCGTGCGAGATCCGGTCGGCCGCGTTCAGCGAGGACGCCACGGGTCATCAAGATCGTGAGGGAGCGAATTCGGCGCAAAAAGAACCGCTCAATCCGGAAAACGGCTGCAGATCTCAACGTTTCCATTGGAACCGCTCACACCATACTCACCAAGGACCTTGGTTTCAGGCCTTACAAAAAACGTAAGGTCCATGGCGTTTCGGAGGCTACCAGCAAAAAGCGGTTGGATCGAGCTAAGAGGATCCTCTCTCGGCACGCTGGTCAGGAGTTTGTTTTTTCGGACGAGAAACTGTTCGTGCTGCAGCAGCCGCACAATGTGCAAAATGACCGGGTGTGGGCGCCATCGAGGGACAGCATTCCTGAATCCAATATAAACATCCCTCGGTTCCAAAGTGCCGCGTCGGTGATGGTTTGGGGGGCAGTATGCAAACGTGGTAAGCTACCCTTGGTGTTTATTGAAAAAAACGTCAAAATCAACGCGGCGTACTACAAAACTGAGGTTTTGGAAAAGGTTGTTGCCCCCAGTCTCCGAAGCCTCTACGGCGATGAGCACTACGTGTTCCAGCAGGACGGTGCACCAGCCCATACGGCAAATGTGGTTCAAGCCTGGTGTCGGGACAATTTAACCGACTTTCTGGACAAAACTTTGTGGCCTCCCAGCTCCCCGGACTTGAATCCTCTCGACTTTTTTGTTTAGTCCTATATGATGGCGAAGCTGAACGAATACAAGGTCAGCACTTTGGATCATTTCAAGACGGTAATTCTCAAAATCTGGGACGAAATGCCCATGCAGTCCGTGCGTGCCGCCTGCGACGCGTTCGAGAAACGTTTGAAGCTCGTTAAGGAGTACAAAGGGGGGGTCATTCCAAAAGAAATGTTGTAAACGTTCCTTGTAAACATAGCTTTCAATAACATAAATCCAAAAAATAAAAAAACATGTTTTCATGTTTTTAACAAATTTTGAAAGTGTATCCGAACTTATTGAACACCGTGTACAGCCCAGGTAGACAAATTTTCTAGGGTATCCTGCAACGGTCCCTGTAGGTTGTTCGCCTCTGGTCCTACAGTTGAAATAACGGCGTCATCCGCAAGCTGTCTTAGCGTGCAATTTTCCATGAGGCAGCTATCGATGTCTCTGACATAAAAATTATAAAAAAGGCGGCTTAAACAAGAGCCCTAGGGAAGACCCTTGTAGCTAATTCGTGAAGTTGTCGAAGGCCCATGAGAAAAGCTAATATGTTTCTCAGACAATAAATTGTACAAATAGTTGTTTAATAATGGTGAAAGGCCACACTCGTGGAGTTTGTCTGAAAGGACGTCTACACAAACTGAATCAAAAGCCCCCTTAATGTCCATGAAAACTGAGCCCATTTGCTCATTTTGAGGATAGGCTAGCTGTATTTCTGTTGATAGCAGCGCAAGACAATCGCTCGTTCCTTTGCCTCTGCGGAAACCAAATTGTGTATGAGATAGCAAGCCATTAAATTCAATCCATTTGTCGAGCCGATGGAGAATCATCTTCTGTAGCAGCTTCCGTATACACGACAACATCGCAATTGGACGGTAAGAGTTGTAATCCGACGCGGCTTTCCCGGGTTTTTGTATAGCTATAACTCTAACCTGCCTCCATTCATCCGGAACAATATTGCTTTCCAGGAACTGATTAAATAAGTTCAGCAAGCACCGCTTTACGACGTCTGGGAGGTTTTTCAACCAGTTAAACTTGATTTTATCCATTCTTGGTGCAGAATTGTTGCATGAAAGAAGAGCAAGTGAGAATTCGAGCATAGAAAAGGGCGCATCCATTTCGTTAAGATAAGTTTGAGTATCGCGAGCAATTCTTTGCACCGGAACCGAATCTGGGCACACTTTCTTGGCGAACGCGTAGACCCACCGGGAAGAGCTTTCCTTGTCTTCATTCACCGACGACGCATTTCGCATTCTTCTCCCGACGGTCCAAAGAGTCCTCATCGACGTTTCACGCGATAGCCCTTCGACGAACTGACGCCAATATCCGCGTTTCTTGGCCTTGGCGAGGCTCTTAAACTTACGCTCAAGAGCAATGTACCGCTCATAGTTATCTCGCGAACCGCGCTTCCGATATGCTTTAAACGCGACTGATTTTTCACGGTAGACAACAGTACATTCGTCATCCCACCACGGAGTGGGCGAACGTCGGCGAATTATTGATCCTGGTACCGGTCTGCGCTGTGCGTCGATCGCACATTTGATGATTAACCCGGATAAAAACCGATGCTCTTCCAACGGAGGAAGGACTTCGACCGATTGCTCGCCATCGATGATCGCTTCAGCGTATTTACCCCAGTCGATGCACTTCGTGAGGTCGTACGCAATGTCGATCGAGCGAGATTGACACGAACCATTGGTGATTGAAATTTTGATAGGCAGGTGATCACTACCATGGGGATCTTGAATCGCTTTCCACGTGCAATCTAATGATAATGAATTCGAACAGATTGAGAGGTCTAATTTGCTTCCAGGGTTTGGAGGTGGAGCCACGCGTGTTACTTCCCCAGTATTCAAAATAGTCAAGTTGAAGTAGTCCATGAGGTCTAGTATCAATGCAGAATGGTTGTCGTCGTACGGTGACCCCCAGGCTGTACCATTAGAATTAAAATCTCCTAAGATCAACCGTGGCTCTGGCATTGCGAGGCAAATAGTTGAAAGGTCCCTGCGGGATATTGCCGTATTCGACGGCAGGTATAGGCTGGCTATACTAAAACTTTTGCCTCGAATAGTCACTTGGCATGCAACTACTTCAGGGCCTGTCATCGAGGGGAGATCAATTCTATAAAAGGAGTGGAGCTTATTAATCCCCAACAGCACCCCTCCATATGAGTCCCCTCGATCCTGCCGAATAATGTTAAAATCGTGGAAAGAGAAATCTTTATCAGAAAAGAGCCATGTTTCACAGAGAGCAAATACGTCACAATGCGACTTGTGAACTAAAAACAGTGGTTTAAAACCTGGAAGAGGAACTTTTTTTGCAGTGCCACCACTTCTTGAATTGTTCAGAGGAGGTTGGGGAGCCTGTTCTACAGTCAGCGCGTTTTGAGATGCTTGCTGACGGTGCCGTTGACGTCTTGCGGTAGCGCGCTTTCTCTTCGCTCCCGTCTGAACAACAGAGTACTCCTCAGCATCCTCAAAGTCTGAGCCATGATCATCAATGGGCAGGGAAGAAAAGATATTGTTGTCAGGTTGGGCTGGTGGAACAGCGGCCGGTGCGATCTTTTTAAGTATTTCTGCATAAGAGCGCTTTGACCGCTGCTGCAACGAACGAATTTCATGTTTTTCCCGCTCTACATACTTCGGGCATGCAGAGAGATCATGTGGAGCTTCCCCACAGCGTATACACTTGGGGTCCGTACTGCAGGGACCCTCCACATGTTGCTCACCGCATTTGCCGCATCGTTCTTTGTTCCAGCAGTAAGGTGCAGTATGACCAATCTGCTGGCAATCATCACGGTGCATGACCGTCGGTATACAGAGGCGAACAGGTAACCAAAGCTTCCCCAACACGAGGAAATTCGGGAGGGCAGCTCCAGAGAAGATCACACGATACGAATTTGAAGGCCTTTTTTTGCCGTCGGAGGACGCATGGTTCATTTGCCTGACATCGAGAACCTGAACGTCGGCGAATTATTGATCCTGGTACCGGTCTGCGCTGTGCGTCGATCGCACATTTGATGATTAACCCGGATAAAAACCGATGCTCTTCCAACGGAGGAAGGACTTCGACCGATTGCTCGCCATCGATGATCGCTTCAGCGTATTTACCCCAGTCGATGCACTTCGTGAGGTCGTACGCAATGTCGATCGAGCGAGATTGACACGAACCATTGGTGATTGAAATTTTGATAGGCAGGTGATCACTACCATGGGGATCTTGAATCGCTTTCCACGTGCAATCCAATGATAATGAATTCGAACAGATTGAGAGGTCTAATTTGCTTCCAGGGTTTGGAGGTGGAGCCACGCGTGTTACTTCCCCAGTATTCAAAATAGTCAAGTTGAAGTAGTCCATGAGGTCTAGTATCAATGCAGAATGGTTGTCGTCGTACGGTGACCCCCAGGCTGTACCATTAGAATTAAAATCTCCTAAGATCAACCGTGGCTCTGGCATTGCGAGGCAAATAGTTGAAAGGTCCCTGCGGGATATTGCCGTATTCGACGGCAGGTATAGGCTGGCTATACTAAAACTTTTGCCTCGAATAGTCACTTGGCATGCAACTACTTCAGGGCCTGTCATCGAGGGGAGATCAATTCTATAAAAGGAGTGGAGCTTATTAATCCCCAACAGCACCCCTCCATATGAGTCCCCTCGATCCTGCCGAATAATGTTAAAATCGTGGAAAGAGAAATCTTTATCAGAAAAGAGCCATGTTTCACAGAGAGCAAATACGTCACAATGCGACTTGTGAACTAAAAACAGTGGTTTAAAACCTGGAAGAGGAACTTTTTTTTGCAGTGCCACCACTTCTTGAATTGTTCAGAGGAGGTTGGGGAGCCTGTTCTACAGTCAGCGCGTTTTGAGATGCTTGCTGACGGTGCCGTTGACGTCTTGCGGTAGCGCGCTTTCTCTTCGCTCCCGTCTGAACAACAGAGTACTCCTCAGCATCCTCAAAGTCTGAGCCATGATCATCAATGGGCAGGGAAGAAAAGATATTGTTGTCAGGTTGGGCTGGTGGAACAGCGGCCGGTGCGATCTTTTTAAGTATTTCTGCATAAGAGCGCTTTGACCGCTGCTGCAACGAACGAATTTCATGTTTCTCCCGCTCTACATACTTCGGGCATGCAGAGAGATCATGTGGAGCTTCCCCACAGCGTATACACTTGGGGTCCGTACTGCAGGGACCCTCCACATGTTGCTCACCGCATTTGCCGCATCGTTCTTTGTTCCAGCAGTAAGGTGCAGTATGACCAATCTGCTGGCAATCATCACGGTGCATGACCGTCGGTATACAGAGGCGAACAGGTAACCAAAGCTTCCCCAACACGAGGAAATTCGGGAGGGCAGCTCCAGAGAAGATCACACGATACGAATTTGAAGGCCTTTTTTTGCCGTCGGAGGACGCATGGTTCATTTGCCTGACATCGAGAACCTGAACGTCGGCGAATTATTGATCCTGGTACCGGTCTGCGCTGTGCGTCGATCGCACATTTGATGATTAACCCGGATAAAAACCGATGCTCTTCCAACGGAGGAAGGACTTCGACCGATTGCTCGCCATCGATGATCGCTTCAGCGTATTTACCCCAGTCGATGCACTTCGTGAGGTCGTACGCAATGTCGATCGAGCGAGATTGACACGAACCATTGGTGATTGAAATTTTGATAGGCAGGTGATCACTACCATGGGGATCTTGAATCGCTTTCCACGTGCAATCCAATGATAATGAATTCGAACAGATTGAGAGGTCTAATTTGCTTCCAGGGTTTGGAGGTGGAGCCACGCGTGTTACTTCCCCAGTATTCAAAATAGTCAAGTTGAAGTAGTCCATGAGGTCTAGTATCAATGCAGAATGGTTGTCGTCGTACGGTGACCCCCAGGCTGTACCATGAGAATTAAAATCTCCTAAGATCAACCGTGGCTCTGGCATTGCGAGGCAAATAGTTGAAAGGTCCCTGCGGGATATTGCCGTATTCGACGGCAGGTATAGGCTGGCTATACTAAAACTTTTGCCTCGAATAGTCACTTGGCATGCAACTACTTCAGGGCCTGTCATCGAGGGGAGATCAATTCTATAAAAGGAGTGGAGCTTATTAATCCCCAACAGCACCCCTCCATATGAGTCCCCTCGATCCTGCCGAATAATGTTAAAATCGTGGAAAGAGAAATCTTTATCAGAAAAGAGCCATGTTTCACAGAGAGCAAATACGTCACAATGCGACTTGTGAACTAAAAACAGTGGTTTAAAACCTGGAAGAGGAACTTTTTTTTGCAGTGCCACCACTTCTTGAATTGTTCAGAGGAGGTTGGGGAGCCTGTTCTACAGTCAGCGCGTTTTGAGATGCTTGCTGACGGTGCCGTTGACGTCTTGCGGTAGCGCGCTTTCTCTTCGCTCCCGTCTGAACAACAGAGTACTCCTCAGCATCCTCAAAGTCTGAGCCATGATCATCAATGGGCAGGGAAGAAAAGATATTGTTGTCAGGTTGGGCTGGTGGAACAGCGGCCGGTGCGATCTTTTTAAGTATTTCTGCATAAGAGCGCTTTGACCGCTGCTGCAACGAACGAATTTCATGTTTCTCCCGCTCTACATACTTCGGGCATGCAGAGAGATCATGTGGAGCTTCCCCACAGCGTATACACTTGGGGTCCGTACTGCAGGGACCCTCCACATGTTGCTCACCGCATTTGCCGCATCGTTCTTTGTTCCAGCAGTAAGGTGCAGTATGACCAATCTGCTGGCAATCATCACGGTGCATGACCGTCGGTATACAGAGGCGAACAGGTAACCAAAGCTTCCCCAACACGAGGAAATTCGGGAGGGCAGCTCCAGAGAAGATCACACGATACGAATTTGAAGGCCTTTTTTTGCCGTCGGAGGACGCATGGTTCATTTGCCTGACATCGAGAACCTGAACGTCGGCGAATTATTGATCCTGGTACCGGTCTGCGCTGTGCGTCGATCGCACATTTGATGATTAACCCGGATAAAAACCGATGCTCTTCCAACGGAGGAAGGACTTCGACCGATTGCTCGCCATCGATGATCGCTTCAGCGTATTTACCCCAGTCGATGCACTTCGTGAGGTCGTACGCAATGTCGATCGAGCGAGATTGACACGAACCATTGGTGATTGAAATTTTGATAGGCAGGTGATCACTACCATGGGGATCTTGAATCGCTTTCCACGTGCAATCCAATGATAATGAATTCGAACAGATTGAGAGGTCTAATTTGCTTCCAGGGTTTGGAGGTGGAGCCACGCGTGTTACTTCCCCAGTATTCAAAATAGTCAAGTTGAAGTAGTCCATGAGGTCTAGTATCAATGCAGAATGGTTGTCGTCGTACGGTGACCCCCAGGCTGTACCATGAGAATTAAAATCTCCTAAGATCAACCGTGGCTCTGGCATTGCGAGGCAAATAGTTGAAAGGTCCCTGCGTGATATTGCCGTATTCGACGGCAGGTATAGGCTGGCTATACTAAAACTTTTGCCTCGAATAGTCACTTGGCATGCAACTACTTCAGGGCCTGTCATCGAGGGGAGATCAATTCTATAAAAGGAGTGGAGCTTATTAATCCCCAACAGCACCCCTCCATATGAGTCCCCTCGATCCTGCCGAATAATGTTAAAATCGTGGAAAGAGAAATCTTTATCAGAAAAGAGCCATGTTTCACAGAGAGCAAATACGTCACAATGCGACTTGTGAACTAAAAACAGTGGTTTAAAACCTGGAAGAGGAACTTTTTTTTGCAGTGCCACCACTTCTTGAATTGTTCAGAGGAGGTTGGGGAGCCTGTTCTACAGTCAGCGCGTTTTGAGATGCTTGCTGACGGTGCCGTTGACGTCTTGCGGTAGCGCGCTTTCTCTTCGCTCCCGTCTGAACAACAGAGTACTCCTCAGCATCCTCAAAGTCTGAGCCATGATCATCAATGGGCAGGGAAGAAAAGATATTGTTGTCAGGTTGGGCTGGTGGAACAGCGGCCGGTGCGATCTTTTTAAGTATTTCTGCATAAGAGCGCTTTGACCGCTGCTGCAACGAACGAATTTCATGTTTCTCCCGCTCTACATACTTCGGGCATGCAGAGAGATCATGTGGAGCTTCCCCACAGCGTATACACTTGGGATCCGTACTGCAGGGACCCTCCACATGTTGCTCACCGCATTTGCCGCATCGTTCTTTGTTCCAGCAGTAAGGTGCAGTATGACCAATCTGCTGGCAATCATCACGGTGCATGACCGTCGGTATACAGAGGCGAACAGGTAACCAAAGCTTCCCCAACACGAGGAAATTCGGGAGGGCAGCTCCAGAGAAGATCACACGATACGAATTTGAAGGCCTTTTTTTGCCGTCGGAGGACGCATGGTTCATTTGCCTGACATCGAGAACCTGAACTGATGGAACGGCACCAGTTCCATGAGCCTTGATGTCAGCGCACGTCAAAAACGATTCGGTGATCACTCCGGCTATTTCAACTACGTGCGAGGGAAGATACACATGGTATTCTAAAGAAAAGAGCTCTGAGGCAACAATCCTGTTAGCTTCTTCGCGATCACTTAGAGTGACGCGCAGCTTACTGCGACTGGAAGAGGATGCTCCGAAACGACTTTGCCAGATCTTTTTCAATTTGGAATTTATTCAACGGTTTACTCTTGGGCCGAAACAAACCAGAAAAGGACCTTTAGATCCGGTTGGATAAGCTTTCCGGCGGGGGAACTCGGAGGAGGATGTACCAGAAGGTGCTTCAGTTAATTTTGGTTCCGACGCATTTTCTGTCTCCATTAAAAAAATATTAGGAAAAGGTTGTAGAATAGGAGGAATATCATCATCAGAACTATTAAACTCCTCCGAGCCCCGGCTCGGATTATTTTCATCCATCGTGGGGACTTAGAACGCCCACGAGGAGAATAAAACAATTGTGTTCAATTCAATATAAGAAAAAATAAAATAAAAAACAAAATATAATATAAAAATGTAGAACACAATAAAGATTTTCGTACCTAGAACATGCTCAAAAAAATCCACATACACAGCTCGTATCACAGAGAAAAATAAATTAAAAATGAGATTATATCCACTTATAGGTGGATTAATCAATAATTTGAGGAAAAAAAGGGGGGAAATACAAACCAAAATAATAATAATAATAATAATAATAAAAATATATTTCTATAATACTAAGAAAGGTTTCCTGTTATCCGTGAGGATTAATCAACAATATTCTTCGTCAAACAAAATTTTAAACCGAAGAAAAAAAAATATTTATATAAAAAAATGCAATAAATTTTACCGGAAAAGTACTTCTGCCTGCAAGGGGGATTATCCTCTATCTTCAGTCAGTAGTGGAGCAAAGTGGAAATCAAAAGAAATGTTTACCTATTGTTACACAATTTGGTATGATGCGGCTGCTACTCGAGTCGGTCGGTAGATAGGCTATTGAAAAGCCTCCGGGTGCGTGTGGAACAACGCCTTGACCGACGCGATGGAATGGTGCGGTGATGATGATGATGATGATGATGATGATAGCCGTCGTGGGGGAGAACGAAATTCTTCACACCAGCTGTTATACCAGCTTTAGTGCAGAAAAAAAAACCACGATCGTGGAAAAAAAAGGAACCAAAAAAGTAATTCGATTGCGGAGCTAAGCAAAAGGAGAACTTGCACACTCGAACGTTCGAAAAGGAATGATGGTTAAAAATATGCATTTCTATGTTATTGAGCACAAAATCAATAATTGCTTGTATAAAATAGGCCTGAAAGGGCAGGTAGCAACTTTTCAATATTGTCGAAAATGTCCTCTGGAAGTGAAGTACTCGCTGGCCACACATTGGGCTTACAAACTCGACCGATGATGGTTCGCACCAACCTTTCCAGATAAGCGTACATTATATGTATTAGTGGTTCTTCCCTCTAGAAGAAACCATAGAAAATATCATTGAAATAGATCAGTATGCTTGTCAATAGCTTGTAAACTTTATTAAATTTGTTTAGATCAAATTCTACTTTTACAACTTTGCCAAACATTATTTGGTTTAACAGCAGTGAAGCAAAGTCAGTATAAACTTTAATAATTGATGAATTATGAATTCTTAAAATCTACTGTATCATAAACTAAGAATATTTGTCTCCGAAATTTCCTAGAAAAAATATAAAATTCTAGTATACGAGTTTTAATGGAACTTTGAAATCATAATGCTTTTATAAACTGGTCGAATTGCACTGTATCCCGATTTCACCTATGATCGGAATGAGTTCGCTTGACTGTCGGGATACGAACAATGAAATCTAGATTCAGAATCACTAAGTGAGTAACCGAAAATAAGTCCTTTATCTGATTTACTATCCATTCCCACTTTTCTCGACTATTTGGATACCAAAAGAGTAGTCCACTTTTGAAAAAACTGAATCTAACAAAATATTTTTGATAAAAAGTGAGTGTTATTCAAACATGACTTGATTCTTTTATGTAATTTCTTCATTGGACGTTTTATTTGTACCGTGAAGGTACCATATTCTGCGCACTTAAGACATTTTCGACGCAAACATAGCAAAACAAAAATCGAATAAGCTATTTTTAAAATTGTTTTTTGGCAGATGTGTAGTAGTTCAAGTGAGTAAGTATGAATGAAAATTATAAACGTTTATAAAATATAAAATGAACACACGAAGAAAAGCGTTTTTGGGATAAGTTATATTGTTCGTAATTCTGCGCATCATTTTTTGAAATGTTTCATATTCTGCGTAATGGGTTCCTAATTCTGCGCATAAAAAAAAACTTCGTGTTACCTACGCTATTCTATTTTATTTGGAATTATGTATGAGTTTTATTCATGAAACTCATCATCTTTTCAGTTTCACTCCTGCCAACCTAGCATCTGCTTAGTTTTAACCACTTCCGTCCAGGAGCTCTCTCACCGAAAGGATTATTGCACTTGCGAGTGATACCAAGATAATGTGCCACGGATTTTTTTAAACTTTGGGTATCTACCGGCAAGCCGACCTTTGCTGAATCAATTATGCACTGCACAATACGTTTCTCCTCTTTCTTGGTTAGAACGGTTGGTTTTCCTTGACGACGACAAACGAAACCGCGAGCCATCAGCTATCAGTGTGCTTTCCAACACACTTTGGAACATTTTGTGTTTCTGATGCCTTTCGAATAGAATAATCTCTTTTCACTATCGAAATAGCCGATTCGGCTTGCTGAGGAGTTAAGAGCATATTTTTCCTTCTGGGACTCATTTTGTTAACCTATGCGCAGAATAAAGAACACACGGTCAAAATTAGTTCCATATTCTGCGCAAAGAAAATTTCATCTTTTTATGCAGAAATCTCTTGAGATGTATGGAAATCCGCCAACATTATTTGGAAAATACTCACATCTAGCACTTGGCTTGGAAAAAAAATTAAAAATTACTTCTTTTTGTACACAAATAATCATTTTTTCACTAATGCGCGTCTTAGAGCGGCTGCTAACGGAGACTACTTTGTTGACATTTTCAGTGCTGGTGGTTAAGCACTTATTTATTTTTTCCACAAATGCTGTAATTTTCTGAATGAGTTTGTGGTCATTACGAAGTTAATAGTTGTAGTTGGCTTCCGCCTATAGTCAGGACCTTTATAATTGTACATCATTTTGAAACATGATTCGAATGAATAAGTGCGCAGAATTTGGAGCTGCGCACAATAAGGTACCGTCACGGTATATTGGATAAACGTTTTAAGTTTTCACTCCTATCGCGTTCGATTCCTCATGGGCGGTTTATTTGTATAGGAATATGAAAAATTATTATGAAATATCTGGAACATTGTAAACATAATGAAAGATGATGTTATATGGGATCACGTGCATCGCATTCAAGCTCATCTAGAGTGCTGTGATCGACCAGCGCTCTTTATTTGACAAGTTCAATTGAGGAAGAGGCGGGACAGCGTTCGCCAGGGCATCTATTTTTTTGGTGTACATTTCTCGACTTTTATATAGTGTGGCCAGATCGCTTAATTTTGTTAACTATTGTACAATAGGTGCAAGTGATTTTTTCAAACGTTTTACAATCGGCGGTGCGAAAATAGTGACTTTAGTGACCATTTTCCGAAAAATAGTGACTTTATAGTGACTAGACTCAAAATAGTGACCAAGTCACTAAAAAGTGACCCGCTACCAGCCCTGTTTAGAGTATCTTGATATCAAATGCCATGCACATTATTTTCAGTGAAAACTAGATGCATAGATGCTGATATCAAGATACTCTATATCACGTAATATAGATTGTAGTGCGAACGGGGTATTAAGTGGTTTAAAAACAGGTTAAATGCAATTCCATGAAATGGACTTCCGCGAATTGATGTGTTCCACAAAATGGGCTATTCCGCCAAATAGGATTCCGCGAAATATCATACAATCTTTTTATGCGATCTGGTATACCGGAAACATTATATTTATCTAGATAACATTATCCTATGCTCATAATGATTCAAATCTAATGTGAAAACAAAATAGGTACTTCAGTAGCAAAACTTTCAATCAAAATATAAAATTGCCGTAAAACTCCTTGACACTGGGTAACTTGTAATAGAAAATAATGCTTACCTGGAGTTGTTTTGATTTGATAACCGTTGCGTTGGCGTAGTTATTAGCTGATCTGAGGTTTTATTCTTTATGCATGATGCACCAGAGCAAGGTTGTTGAATTCCGTTGCCGACTTGGCCTTGGATTTCATGAGTACAACTGCAAACCCGATCAACACCTGACGGTGTACTACTGCCAGTGCTGGTATTATTGTGCTCATTTTTATCTCGCTGATTGTGGTGTGTGGTCTTTTCCTTCGCTTTTTCTCGGCGATGCCCACTGCTACCCCTTTTCGATCCCTGTTGCACTTGCTGTTGTATAGTTGAGTTGATCACTTGTTGTGTTTGAGACTGCGATTGTGACGAGTGTTTCTTGTTGTTCGAATTAGAACTACTGTTGCTGTTACCATTATTTTCATCCGCGGATGACGATAGTGAACTTGTACCATTTTGTTCAGCTTTCACGATTTCATGCTTAGCTTCCGACGTTTTCGTGCCAGGCTTAGTTCGTTTAATCTTCATTTTCAATCCTTTGTCAAGTGTAGCTTGATGATCTACAGCTAATTTTGTGGCTGATTTACCACCCGAACTATTGTTCGTGGAGGACATGTTGCTTAAACTGCTGCTGTTAGTACTGTAACTATGCTTAAGTTTCAATGCAGATATTTCAACGGGTAAAGAGTTGAGATTTCTATTGCTGTTTAACTGATTAAGAAGCTCAGAATGTTTAGTAAGGTTACTTGTTCTGTAACTCTCAAAATCTATGATACTGTTTGATTTCTGATTGTGGTGATGACGATGTCCAAAGGCAAAGGAAGTCAGTGATGACAAGGAGGAGGAAGAGGAAGAGGAATTATTCTTAGATGGTGCTGAAGACGTGATTCCACCTATCGAACACGATGTCGAAAAACAAATCTTTGCACTTTTAGGTGAAAGGTTTTTTTTCACTGTTGTTGCTTCTAAAAAATCACTATCATTTGATGGTATTGGAGACAAGATTGCGCTTTTCGATTTCTTTAGGTTCGTTTTATCGCAGTCACTATCAAGAATGTTAACGGAGCCTACAGATGAAATGGACGGTAGGATTAATGCTGCCGTTGTTTGAGACTCAAATTTACCACACGATACTGTTTCTGATTTAATCTCTTGCTGTTGGTTGTTAACTGATGATTTCTCTATATCTGCATCTAGATCGATGATCAGATCACCAATACCAACATCCCACTCGTTATCGTCGTATTCAAAGTTGGAATCCTTGTTGATATCACTGGAGGTTGACGTCAATGATGTTGACGTATTTGACAACGTGGATACTTGATTTGAAGATGCCGTTTGGTGTTGCTGCTTATTACTTAAAGTATTATTGTTCAAATTACTACAGCTGTAATTTATTTTGTTATTGCTGTCTGTTTCTTGGTTTGGTAAAACCACCTTTTTTTGGTGGTGGCTGCGGTTCGCCTCGCTACGTTTCATTGAATCCATGCAGAAATAGCACGAAGGGCTTCCGCTGCAGGCGGGCCCTCGAAAGACGTTAGTTTTTCTTCGCTAAAGTTAAAAAACAATGACGAAGAAAAATCAAACCGCATTGGCGTAGGCTTGCATGGAATTTCTGACAACGGTTGGATTTGATTCTTGTTACAAATATTTGACAAAATAGTGATTTTGTTGCTGCATTCCACGGTGGCTCTGCTGTTCTCATATACGTCACGCCAAAAGACGAAGGGCCTCGGCCCTTGGGCCAAAAAGACCATTTTAAGCTGTAATTGTAAAGAGACAAAATAGTGCTGTTAAAAACATAAACCATTGAACATTTTTTTTTATGTATATGCCTTATTTTAAACATAGTGTTAATATCTTCCACCATTCAGTATTTAAAACATCTATTTTGAATTGTGTTTCGTTTACTAAAATGCCGATTTTCTCTTATATTCTTTCTTCATAAGTACAATTCGTAATGTATTCTGTACACCCACAATTATTATTGCTAACAAAATTTTAATTTTTCTTGGAGGAGAAATACCGGTTCAATTTAGACATCTAATCGCTTAACAATTATGCTTACTGGGGACAACAGATGAAAGACGCAGGATTGGTCTGGATTCCTTTTTGTAGATAACTTTTAGAACGCAAACAAACGTTTTAAGGTAGTATAGGATTTTTGAACTAATGTTTTTTTTCCTTTTTGATATTTTCAAAGTTTGACACTTCATGTCTTTTCGTAATAATGCTACACACTGAAAATACCCTTTCTTGTGTTTGTATATATTTCCTATTTTTTACGGCATTTACTCATTTTCCGTAAACAGTGGATCAACTCAATTTTTTAGCTTTCTCTCAAAATTTGAGCTTATCTGTTTGCGATCTCGAAGTGCACTGGCCTTTTGGAGTTTCTATGGGCATTACTATGGGAAAAACAAACTTTTCCACACTCCAAATGTTTGCTACCTGTACTTACGAGAAATTTGTCCAACTTTCTCGGCACATTTCCCGATATGCTTTATCCTGGAGTGCTACATTTCCCGAAATGGTATACCCGGAAAGGTATATTTCCCGGAATGGCTTTTCCGGAAAACAATGTTGCACATGTGTTGTTGCATAACTTCCTTAAAAATTGCATATTCCTATCAACTTATGTTATGAATAATACGCTGTTTGGTAAATATAACATAATATGGTTATACACCCTTTCCAGGATTTTCATTTCCCAGAATGTCAGTTCCCGAAATGCACCATTTCCTATAACTATTTCCAAGAATGTACTGTTTCCCGAGAAATCGTTTTCCGGAATATACCATTTCCCCGTAAAACAGCCGGTGTTTAGCTTGTTAAACACAACTAGCCCTCGCTCCATTTTGTCAAACAAAATGTTTTTTTTTTCAAATACTGATGGCCAACGTAGTTCTGTAGCTTATTCTTATTTTCGTTTTGTAGGACAGAAGGGGGCCAAGAGCCTGGTCTCTGATGTGTTTCCATGGTATACCAGTAGTCAGAAGATTGGCATCAAATCACAGTGACGTGACACCTCAGATGTGTCAGATACTGGTGTCTTTGTGTTCAGAAATTCGTGTGTGAGAAAAAAAGACGGAGAACACAACAACTGTTTCTATCTTTTATAATTTCATAGTGAAAAGTGAGGTTAGCTTTTTCCATGCAACAGCTTATAACCTAAAAAAGTTATGAGTAATTCATCAATGGAACAGGATGAGCAGCATGATGAGGATGGAAGGGGGGGGGGGGGTCACATCAAAAGCTGTAGCATAAGTTGGTTAATTCGAAAACAATATATTCAATAAAATAAAATGGTTCGATTGAAGTTAGAAATTACCCGATTGTTGATGTATATTAATGATTGGTTCTTACAGCTGATCTGATGATGAGTCAGACGAAAACCCCATCATTGGGTCCGACTCCTCTTCATTGAATCCTTCGAACTCCGATAGGTAAAGATCGCCACTGCTCTTATCTTCAGCTTCCGCGTCATTACTTGCTTCGTATTCTGATTCTATCAAAATAGTCATTGGAAAGTGATATTATCAAAACAGAAATGGCTATTCAGTATGGTTCAACGGATGTGAAATGAGGGAACATTGGAATTCAGCATGTTTAAGGTATACCACTCAATCAACTTATGTTATTGACTCATGTTCAATGCTAATCGTAAAACTGTTCCGTCATGTCACATCTTCAAGTGATCTTCCCCCCACTTTTCAGGCCCTTTTGAGCTAGATGAGGTGAAATAATGAGCCCAGTATTTAGAACTGGGATCCAAATAACATTGACATGGCGAATGTCATCACTTACTCCTAGTTGAATTCCGCCTCGACTAGAGTCGCGTGGACGGCTTGACAAACGCCAACACGCGTTTCGAGCAGGACGCGGGACCGAAACCTACTTTGCAGAACTGGAGAGATCGCTGCCAACCACAGGCGAACACTCTCTGATAGCCTCTTTAGATCTGTCGAAGGCATACGATACCACCTGGCGACATCGTATTCTGCGCACGTTGAAGACTTGGCGGATTTTTTTTTTTTTTTGGGGGCGTGGAACCACTGCGTCCACTGAGTTGAACTTTTGTGATATACCCGTGTTTACTATTCTAATTCGCATCTTAAAGCTAGATCACACCATTTGTCAAGTGACCAGCCCAAGACGCGTCTCCCAGTCAGGCAAAATTGAGTTTATAAAACCCACCACCTTTCCAGGATTTGCAGTCCAAATTTCTTTAGGTTGCATATAGCCACTGTACAGAAATTTAAGTCTGCTCTTGTACAAAGCATCACAACTGCAAAGCAGATGTTCCGAGGTTTTACGTTCCATGTTACAGAAACGACAGATATCATTCTGAACCTGGCCAATGTTTTTCAAATGATATCTACTCGGGTAATGTCCGGTTACTAGGCCAGTATAGGTACAAAGAACTCTCTTATTGAGCTCCAGAAGCTTTTTACTGATTGTAACATTTGGAATTATAAACCTTTTCGCTTGAACACACTTTGTGGTGACCAACCAATTGGTCATCACCCTTTGCACTTCCCAAGATTTTAATTCCATTTTTATGGCACAGTATGATATACCGCAGAATGGTTCTGGGCCAATAAACTGTGCATTTGAACCTTGTTTAGCAATCTCGTCTGCCCTTTCATTGCCTTCAATGCCACAGTGTCCCGGAACCCAGAATAAATTTACCGACTTGGCGGATACGTGGTCGCATGATTGCGGAGCTTTCTCTCGGAACGGACATTCCAGGTGTCTGTAAGAGGACACATGTCTGGTGAACACGAGCTGGAAAATGAAGTGCCATAGGATTCGGTCCTATCCGTGACGTTGTATCTAATCGCGATGCAACCCATCTTTCGGGTAGTACCGAGCGGAGTCAACATATTGTTGTACGCAAATGACATCTTTCTCGTGGTACGTGGAGCAAAAAGTGAAGGCCTACATCGCAAGCTGCAGACCGCCGTCGAGGCCGTGGACGAATGAGCGAAGAACGTGGGATTCGCTTTGTCAGCAACGAAGTCGTACATCTTCTATTGTAGTCCGAATGCACATCGGGAACCTGCACGTGACATAACCATCGAGCGAATCGCCGTTCCAAGGACCAATCGGCTGAGGGTTCTAGGTGTTACCCTGGATCGGCCCATAACATTCAAACCACACTGTCAGATGGTAAAGAAATCGTGTGAGTCTTGATTGCGGATTTTAAAGATGATCGGTGCTTAGATTCCACGTGACAATCGAACAACATTGCAGCAGGTATGATCGGCCATAGTAATCGCAAAGCTGACCTACGGTAGAGGCTTGGTGAGCCGAGGAGGGCCAGCAACTTTGCAGACTCTTGCTCCTCCATTGGGTTGGTTCGGTATGCCTCCGGAGCTTTCGTGACCAGTCCGATACTCTCAATCATGGCCGTGCGGGAACCCTGCCGTTCGAACTGCTGGCAGCACAGTCCATAGCGCCGACTGCCATCCAAATAGCTGTGAAGAATCGTGGCAACATCACGCTTCCGTTGATTCAACGAGCCTCGAAACGCCTCGAAGAATTGTCAGGTACAGCGCTCCCCGCTGTCGGTCAACTTGTGAGACAGAGTGATCGTGTGTGGCACGTACGAAAGCCTACGATTGTGTGGGATGTAAAGAAATGCATACGAGCCGGTGACCCTCCGGAGAAAGTCCGCCTAATAGTGCAACATTTGCTGAACACCCGTTTCCATCGATCGACTGTCGTCTACACCGATGGCTCTAAGGGTAGGAATATGGTAGGGGCCGCATTCTTCAACCGAGGAATTGCTGGCACCTACAGTCTTCCAAGAGCATGCAGTGTCTTCTCTGCGGAGGCATACGCCATAAAGATGGCTGTCACGATCTCGAACCAGAATAACGAGTTGGTTGTTCTATCAGATTCAGCTAGCTGCCTACTGGCATTGGAGGCGGAAAATCTAGACACCCGTGGATCCAAGAAGTGGAAGAAATAGCGCGGAACAAACCTATTCGATTCTGCTGGATTCTTGGGCACGCCGGAATCAGTGGCAATTCCGAAGCCGACCGACTAGCCAATGAAGCCAGGAGGGAACAGGCCATCGATACACCAATTCCAGGAGAAGATGCTCTGAGAGAACTGTACAGAAATTTAAGTCTGCTCTTGTACAAAGCATCACAACTGCAAAGCAGATGTTCCGAGGTTTTACGTTCCATGTTACAGAAACGACAGATATCATTCTGAACCTGGCCAATGTTTTTCAAATGATATCTACTCGGGTAATGTCCGGTTACTAGGCCAGTATAGGTACAAAGAACTCTCTTATTGAGCTCCAGAAGCTTTTTACTGATTGTAACATTTGGAATTATAAACCTTTTCGCTTGAACACACTTTGTGGTGACCAACCAATTGGTCATCACCCTTTGCACTTCCCAAGATTTTAATTCCATTTTTATGGCACAGTATGATATACCGCAGAATGGTTCTGGGCCAATAAACTGTGCATTTGAACCTTGTTTAGCAATCTCGTCTGCCCTTTCATTGCCTTCAATGCCACAGTGTCCCGGAACCCAGAATAAATTTACCGACTTGGCGGATACGTGGTCGCATGATTGCGGAGCTTTCTCTCGGAACGGACATTCCAGGTGTCTGTAAGAGGACACATGTCTGGTGAACACGAGCTGGAAAATGAAGTGCCATAGGATTCGGTCCTATCCGTGACGTTGTATCTAATCGCGATGCAACCCATCTTTCGGGTAGTACCGAGCGGAGTCAACATATTGTTGTACGCAAATGACATCTTTCTCGTGGTACGTGGAGCAAAAAGTGAAGGCCTACATCGCAAGCTGCAGACCGCCGTCGAGGCCGTGGACGAATGAGCGAAGAACGTGGGATTCGCTTTGTCAGCAACGAAGTCGTACATCTTCTATTGTAGTCCGAATGCACATCGGGAACCTGCACGTGACATAACCATCGAGCGAATCGCCGTTCCAAGGACCAATCGGCTGAGGGTTCTAGGTGTTACCCTGGATCGGCCCATAACATTCAAACCACACTGTCAGATGGTAAAGAAATCGTGTGAGTCTTGATTGCGGATTTTAAAGATGATCGGTGCTTAGATTCCACGTGACAATCGAACAACATTGCAGCAGGTATGATCGGCCATAGTAATCGCAAAGCTGACCTACGGTAGAGGCTTGGTGAGCCGAGGAGGGCCAGCAACTTTGCAGACTCTTGCTCCTCCATTGGGTTGGTTCGGTATGCCTCCGGAGCTTTCGTGACCAGTCCGATACTCTCAATCATGGCCGTGCGGGAACCCTGCCGTTCGAATTGCTGGCAGCACAGTCCATAGCGCCGACTGCCATCCAAATAGCTGTGAAGAATCGTGGCAACATCACGCTTCCGTTGATTCAACGAGCCTCGAAACGCCTCGAAGAATTGTCAGGTACAGCGCTCCCCGCTGTCGGTCAACTTGTGAGACAGAGTGATCGTGTGTGGCACGTACGAAAGCCTACGATTGTGTGGGATGTAAAGAAATGCATACGAGCCGGTGACCCTCCGGAGAAAGTCCGCCTAATAGTGCAACATTTGCTGAACACCCGTTTCCATCGATCGACTGTCGTCTACACCGATGGCTCTAAGGGTAGGAATATGGTAGGGGCCGCATTCTTCAACCGAGGAATTGCTGGCACCTACAGTCTTCCAAGAGCATGCAGTGTCTTCTCTGCGGAGGCATACGCCATAAAGATGGCTGTCACGATCTCGAACCAGAATAACGAGTTGGTTGTTCTATCAGATTCAGCTAGCTGCCTACTGGCATTGGAGGCGGAAAATCTAGACACCCGTGGATCCAAGAAGTGGAAGAAATAGCGCGGAACAAACCTATTCGATTCTGCTGGATTCTTGGGCACGCCGGAATCAGTGGCAATTCCGAAGCCGACCGACTAGCCAATGAAGCCAGGAGGGAACAGGCCATCGATACACCAATTCCAGGAGAAGATGCTCTGAGAGAACTGTACAGAAATTTAAGTCTGCTCTTGTACAAAGCATCACAACTGCAAAGCAGATGTTCCGAGGTTTTACGTTCCATGTTACAGAAACGACAGATATCATTCTGAACCTGGCCAATGTTTTTCAAATGATATCTACTCGGGTAATGTCCGGTTACTAGGCCAGTATAGGTACAAAGAACTCTCTTATTGAGCTCCAGAAGCTTTTTACTGATTGTAACATTTGGAATTATAAACCTTTTCGCTTGAACACACTTTGTGGTGACCAACCAATTGGTCATCACCCTTTGCACTTCCCAAGATTTTAATTCCATTTTTATGGCACAGTATGATATACCGCAGAATGGTTCTGGGCCAATAAACTGTGCATTTGAACCTTGTTTAGCAATCTCGTCTGCCCTTTCATTGCCTTCAATGCCACAGTGTCCCGGAACCCAGAATAAATTTACCGACTTGGCGGATACGTGGTCGCATGATTGCGGAGCTTTCTCTCGGAACGGACATTCCAGGTGTCTGTAAGAGGACACATGTCTGGTGAACACGAGCTGGAAAATGAAGTGCCATAGGATTCGGTCCTATCCGTGACGTTGTATCTAATCGCGATGCAACCCATCTTTCGGGTAGTACCGAGCGGAGTCAACATATTGTTGTACGCAAATGACATCTTTCTCGTGGTACGTGGAGCAAAAAGTGAAGGCCTACATCGCAAGCTGCAGATCGCCGTCGAGGCCGTGGACGAATGAGCGAAGAACGTGGGATTCGCTTTGTCAGCAACGAAGTCGTACATCTTCTATTGTAGTCCGAATGCACATCGGGAACCTGCACGTGACATAACCATCGAGCGAATCGCCGTTCCAAGGACCAATCGGCTGAGGGTTCTAGGTGTTACCCTGGATCGGCCCATAACATTCAAACCACACTGTCAGATGGTAAAGAAATCGTGTGAGTCTTGATTGCGGATTTTAAAGATGATCGGTGCTTAGATTCCACGTGACAATCGAACAACATTGCAGCAGGTAGGATCGGCCATAGTAATCGCAAAGCTTACCTACGGTAGAGGCTTGGTGAGCCGAGGAGGGCCAGCAACTTTGCAGACTCTTGCTCCTCCATTGGGTTGGTTCGGTATGCCTCCGGAGCTTTCGTGACCAGTCCGATACTCTCAATCATGGCCGTGCGGGAACCCTGCCGTTCGAACTGCTGGCAGCACAGTCCATAGCGCCGACTGCCATCCAAATAGCTGTGAAGAATCGTGGCAACATCACGCTTCCGTTGATTCAACGAGCCTCGAAACGCCTCGAAGAATTGTCAGGTACAGCGCTCCCCGCTGTCGGTCAACTTGTGAGACAGAGTGATCGTGTGTGGCACGTACGAAAGCCTACGATTGTGTGGGATGTAAAGAAATGCATACGAGCCGGTGACCCTCCGGAGAAGGTCCGCCTAATAGTGCAACATTTGCTGAACACCCGTTTCCATCGATCGACTGTCGTCTACACCGATGGCTCTAAGGGTAGGAATATGGTAGGGGCCGCATTCTTCAACCGAGGAATTGCTGGCACCTACAGTCTTCCAAGAGCATGCAGTGTCTTCTCTGCGGAGGCATACGCCATAAAGATGGCTGTCACGATCCCGAACCAGAATAACGAGTTGGTTGTTCTATCAGATTCAGCTAGCTGCCTACTGGCATTGGAGGCGGAAAATCTAGACACCCGTGGATCCAAGAAGTGGAAGAAATAGCGCGGAACAAACCTATTCGATTCTGCTGGATTCTTGGGCACGCCGGAATCAGTGGCAATTCCGAAGCCGACCGACTAGCCAATGAAGCCAGGAGGGAACAGGCCATCGATACACCAATTCCAGGAGAAGATGCTCTGAGAGAAGTTAAACAACTGATACGCCATCGGTGGGATTGTTGAGAGAAATAAAGGAAGATACCAGCAGGTGGACGGAGCGCGGGAGCCCGTCCGACCAGCGTGTTCTTACACGTTTAAGGATCGGACACACGCGTCTAACACATACATTCCTGTTGAAAAAGGAGCCGCCGCCAAATTGTGAATGTTGCGGTACGGTGATGGATGTCCGGCATTTAATTCTCGAATGCCGGAAATTTGTAGCCGAAAGGCAGAACAATAACATTGGGACTAGCTTACGTGACGCCCTGGGAAATACAGAGTACAAACAACACGAATGCTAAACTTTCTAAGGGAAACAAGACTGTTTTCCAAACTGCAGCGAAACCAGAAAATGGAAGAAGCCGAAGAAGAAACCGGATGGAAACACAGAAGTCGATGAAGAAAAAATGGAGACAAGTAGCGAAAGAAGAAACAATGATGAAAACAAGTACGGAAGAATACAAATTCAAGAAGAACAGTTCGGAAATAGCAGTCGTAGCCGTTGCAGTAGCCGAAGAAGAGAAGCGTAACGGAATCAGCGGAAGAAGAAAACCGAAGCGGATGGAGCAAAAAGTGAAAAGCAGAGGAAATTGAAGGAGGCACAATGGAGGAAGCAACGCAGTGGAAAGAAGCAAAATGAAAAAGTGAAATAGAAGAAGGTAACGTGAATCAGAAAAACGTAACACAATCGAAGAAGAAAAGCGAAGCGGACAAAGTAAACAAATAGAAGTCGAAGAAGAGAATCGGAAGATCAGAAGCACAAGAAGTTGAAGACGTTGAAGACGAAGTTGAATGCAAAAATTGGAAGAAGATTAGAGATAAGAAAAGTAGAATAATCGCAAGAAGCAGGAAAAAATGAAGCAAACCAACAGTGCAATAGAAGGAGAACAGCCGAAGAAGAGAATCGTAACGGAATCAGCTAAGAAGAAAACCGAAGCGGATGGAGGAAAAAATGGAAAGCAGAGGAAATTGAAGGAGGCACAACGGAAGAACGTGAATGAGAGAAGCGTAACACAATCGAAGATGAAGAAGAGCGAAGCGGAAAAAGTGGACGAATCGATGTCGAAGAAGAGAATCGGAAGACCGGAGCACAATAAGTTGAAGGCGTAGAGAAACAGAAGGGAAAAAATGGAAGATGTTTAGCAGAAGAAGAAAAGAGGAAGGAGAAAAGTAAAAAAAAAGAAGGAAAAAATAACAGAGATACGAAAAGTAGAATAATCGCAAGAAGCAGGAAAAGTTGAAGCAAACCATGGAGCAATAGACGGAGAAGTAGAGAAGTATAAGAATAAGAGCTGAGAAGGACGAAATGAAGTGAAGTGGGAAAAGAATTACTGGAAATATTGTACATGAAATAGATTAACGAAATAAAAAGTTTCGTGAGACACGAATGCACCCTTCATTCCGCATCGAACGCTGAAGAGTTTCCTCTTGTGTTTTTTTCCACCCACTATAAACCACGCGGTGAATAAAATTAGTGCACTGTTTGAACCGCCGATATCCAGCCGAGCGTTCCTTTAGGGAAGCAGACATTCCCGACCGAGTCCGACGGATGATCTGTCCAGCCAGTACCATCGTAAACACCCGATAAAGTGAAACCCCATAAGCAGCATCGCAGCAGGGAAGGTCATCGCTCCATCCACTGCCGGTCAGCAAGCGGTACTTTGTTTACGAACAACAGCAGAAGGTGCCATACCGGCAAAGGCGCAGCGTAAGGGCAAGTAGCACAGTCTCATTTATTGTTTCCTTATCTGTTAGTGTTTTTTATGTATCTCTCTCCCATATAGTGAATCGTTCTGCATAGGGTGGTTCAAAAAAATATCATTCATACATTTTGTTTTATTTAATTTTTTTTTTTTTTTTTGTTCTGAATTTGTCTTTTCATGGATGATTCTAAGGCGGGCGACTTGCCTCTCAAAGATGTTTTTAGGGCGCGCTGTTATCAGCCGTCTTCTGCCCCTCCTTGGGTTGTCTACTTTCAGCAGAAAGTGAAAGCCCTAGACTTTTTGGGCATAAAAAGAAATTTGACGCGTCGTTATCCGGGGACCGAATTTCATCAGGTCAACCGAAACAAACTGCGTGTCACTGCACCTACGTATACAATTGCAAATCAAATTGCTAGTGACGAAGGTTATAATGTCAAGTACTACGTCTACATCCCATCTCGAAGTGGGGAGATAGATGGTGTGGTTTCTGCAGCGAGCCTGACGTGTGAAGACGTTATGGAAGGTAAGGGGCGACTTCCAGATTCTGCTTCGTCTACCATTGAGATTCTGGAATGCAAACAATTGCATGCAGGATCAATGGTAGAAAGACGTATTCACCGTCGGACTCGCTACAAGTGACCTTCGCCGGATCAATTCTCCCAAAATTTGTTGAAATTGATAAAGACGATTTGCAGAACTGCCCCGTGTACAAGAAGCGCACTGGTAACGTGAGACGTTCCATACAAGAACGCTCCGAACAGACGTATGCAGAAATGTTAAAGTCGCAAAACGGAGCGTCTGCATTGTTTGTATCAGCTGCTCAAAATGAAAATCCTTTTTTGATTTTGTCTTCCGACGAACTGGACTCTGACGTAGCCGATGAGAGTGGATTTCCGGAGGTACACGCTCCCGGTAAAAGAAAGCCTACTAGTTCTGCGGGTGTGCGCCGGAAACAAATAAAATCGACTCTCAAAAGCTTGCAAAAAATTGGAGGTAGCGGGGGTCAATTAAAAAAACCGAATAAACCGGTAATAGCTGATGCATCCGTTCCTAGCTGTAGCTATACCAACCTGCCCCTACCTAATATCAGTAACCGTAAGAGGTTGACAAAACCAAAAACTACGTCTTCTCGCAATTCTAAGAATATCCCGTCCAAGCGAGGTAAAATTAATTTTAGGGACATTGTGGATAACATTTTAAATGCTCTTGGCCTTTCGGATGCTTCACCGCTCCGACGACTTAGTGACCTGCTTATTCCTATAGTTGGAAACTACATCAAGCAATTGACTGTATCATGGCCCCTCATTGGTGAATTCATATCTTTCGATGAATAATTTGTCGAGTGAGGATCAAGATATGATCACCGTATTACAATGGAACTGTCGTAGTCTAATACCTAAATTAGACTCGATCAAGTATTTGATTCACAATTCTGATTGTGATATATTTGCTCTCTGTGAAACTTGGCTTTCATCTGAAGATGAATTAAACTTCCACGATTTCACGATTCCACGATCTTTGCATAGCTTCCGTCTATGTCCCTCCGAGGGCATCAATAAACCGCCGTCAACTTTGGAGTTCAATTACATTACTTCCATCTCCAGTTATTATTCTGGGCGATCTAAACTCCCATGGTACTGCTTGGGGCGAACAATACGATGACAACAGAGCGGGTATTTTCTATGACTTATGCGACGATTTCAACTTGACCATCTTGAACATTGGGGAAGCGACACGAATAGCAAAACCTCATGCCAGGTAGAGTCGACTTGACATATCTTTGTGCTCGAATTCACTATCATTAGATTGTCTGTGGAAGGTAATCAATGATCCCCATGGTAGTGATCACTTACCAATTATTATCTCAATCACAAATAGTTTTCAAAATATAGACCAGTCAATCCATGTCCCTTATGACCTCACGAGGCATATTGATTGGCAACATTTTGTATCGGCGGTAACCCTTGGTATTGATTCTATCGATCCTCTTCCGCCATTAGAAGAATATCGTTGCCTTTCCGAACTGATGTATAAAAGTTCGTTAGAAGCTCAGGAACGACGTGTTCCAAGTGCATCCCTCAAAAGAAGACCCGCCACCCCTGGATGGGATGACAAATGCACTAAGTAATATCTTGAGAAATCCGATGCGTTTAAAGACTATCGCAGACATGAAACATGTGAGCTTTTTGATAAGTACATCAAGCTTGAAAAAAAGCTTAAAAACTTACTCAAAGCAAAGAAACGCAATTACTGGCGTTCGTTTGTAGAGGGACTATCTAGAGAAGCCTCGATGACAACGCTTTGGAGAAAGGCTCGTTATATGCGAAACCGCTCATCCTCCAATGAGAGTGAAGAATACTCCATGCAGTGGATATTCGACTTCGCTTAAAAGGTTTGTCCAGACTCTGTCCCAACACAACCGAATTTACGGGATACCATTCGAAGTAACGGTTTTCTGGACGAACCATTCACAATGTTGGAACTTTCAATGGCACTTCTTTCATCGAACAACTCTGCTCCGGGAAGCGATATGATTAAATTCAACCTTCTAAAAAATCTTCCCGATTTCGCTAAAAGACGATTACTTAACCTGTATAACACTCCCATGGAATTATAGTTCCACCCGCATGGAGGCAGGTTAAAATAATAGCTATTCAAAAGCCTGGGAAACCAGCGTCTGATTACAATTCTTACCGTCCGATCTCTATGCTATCATGTTTAAGGAAATTGTTAGAAAAAATGATCCTATCAAGACTTCACCGTTGGGTTGCATCAAACAACCTACTATCAAATACGCAATTTGGTTTCCGGAAGAGCAAAGGAACAAACGATTGTTTAGCGTTGCTTTCATCTGATATACAACTGGCCTTTGCACACAAGGAGCAATTGGCTTCAGTATTTCTGGATATCAAGGGCGCATTTGATTCAGTTTCCATAGATAAACTGGCAGATAGTCTGCATGTAGTGGTTTACCAGGAATTTTAAATAACTTTTTGTATAATTTACTGTCAGAAAAACAAATGACCTTTAGTCTAGGTCAACTGACAACTTCCAGAATTAGCTACATGGGCTTACCCCAAGGCTCATGTTTAAGTCCTTTGCTTTATAATTTTTATGTTAAAGATATTGATAAATGCTTGGAAAATAGATGCACGCTAAGACAACTTGAAGACGATGCTGTGATCTCCTTTAAAGGTCCACGTGCGGAAATCTTGCAAGACCATTGCAAAATTCCCTAGATAATCTGTCCATCTGGGCCAGAAATTTGGGGATCGAGTTTTCACCGCATAAAACCGAATTGGTAGTGTTTACTAGAAAGCGGTTCCCTGCCCAACTGCGTCTCAAGCTGTTGGGAAGAGACATTACCCAATCTTTGACCTTCAAATACCTTGGAGTCATGTTTGATTCGAAATGCACTTGGAGTACTCACATTGCGTATTTGAAACCGAAATGTCAACAAAGGATCAATTTTCTAAGATCAATTTCCGGGACATGGTGGGGTGCTCACCCGGAAGATCTCATTAAACTCTACAAAACAACTATTCTTTCAGTTCTCGAATATGGCTCTTTTTGCTTCCTCTCGGCGAGAAACAGCCACCTCATCAAATTGGAACGTATTCAATATCGTTGTTTACGTATTGCCCTTGGCTGTATGCATTCAACGCATAATATGAGCCTGGAGGTTCTGGCAGGAGTAAAACCCTTACAGAACCGCTTCTGGGAGCTCTCATCTAGAATACTGATCAAGTGTGGAATCAGTAACAACCTTGTGATTGAAAACTTCGAAGAAATGCTCGAATTGAGTACTCAGTCTTGATTCTTACGAATCTATATTAACTATATGTCATCCGATATTAGTCTTCCATGCTATAATGCTCCTAGTGTACGCTTCCCTTATCACAGTTCCTCCATTGATTATGATCTCTCCATGAAAAAGGCTATTCAAGGAGTTCCAGATCAACTTCGACTTATTTTAATTCCCCATATTTTTATTAAAAAGTACCAACATGTCAATTGCAATAGAAGAATTTTCACTGATGGGTCACGCATTGATGGATCCACTGGTTTCGGTGTTTATAATGAATACTCATTTGCCTTCCGGAAACTTCAGGAACCTTGTTCCGTATATGTTGCTGAAGATCAGCAACATATCGAAAGATCATTTAGAATTACCTTTGCATGGGTCCCCTCACATTGCTCAATTCCAGGCAATGAGAAGGCGGACTCTCTAGCAAAGGTGGGCGCAAAAGAAGGCGAGATTTTTGAAAGAATAATTTCAACGATGAATTTTTTCCATTAGTACGTCAGAGTTCTCTTCAAGGTTGGCAAAACGATTGGACAAGTAATTCTCTTGGGCGGTGGTTACATTCCATTATTCCAAATGTTTCGTCGAGATCGTGGTTCAAAGCTCTGGATGTAAGTCGCGGTTTCATTCGTGTGATGTCAAGACTTATGTCCAACCACTACTCGCTAGACGCACATCTCTACAGAATTAACCTCGTCGATAGCAACATGTGTAGGTGCGGAACCGGTCATGATGACATCGATCACGCAGTTTAGCATTGCCAGGGTAATGATGCCTCCAGAGCACGACTATTGGATACCCTATTGGCCCGAGGTAGACAACCCACCCTGGAGGTAAGAGATGTTTTGGGAATGCGTGATCTCCCCTCCATGCAAGCGATTTACGAATTCCTTTGTTTGTCTGACCTAAGAGTGTAATGTCATCACCCCCTCCCATCCAGTTTAGTAAATTCCTTGCCATTGTGTCCCAGTTATACTATCCTTTTGTTTCCGTGCTACTTGTACCTGCCCAGCAAGCAGTGGTCACCCATCTGCGGCTTAGTTTCTGAAAGGGACTACAGGGACCGTGGATTTGGTAGATGTCGCAACCATGAGCAGCAAATAATACCTTCAATAAGTTACCTGCCTAGCCCCTTCCAAACGATAATGTGACCCATTAACCTCGAGCTACACACTACCAAAATGTCATGTAAATTTCTGTCTCCCGAGACCGACACATGCAAGCGGCCTTTGGCACATAAGAATGAGTCGAAAGAGATGAGAAAATAAATTCAATCAAACACATCTTTTGTCGAATTGCGTATTTGTCAGTTTGAGGAGACATAATTTTACACTAAATCTTTCTTTACGTTCCCCGACTTTTTACAAACATGAATTACGTCTCGTGTAAAATTCCTAGTTTCTAAGTGTGTAGCCACAAGTAATTGGCACCCCATTATACTAAAATTGAAAAATTATACATTGTAAATAACAATATTGAATATCGGCTCCGTAAAGTTTTACACACGCCTGAGCTTAACAAATAAACGAACTGATTTAAAAAAAAACAAATGCACCCTTCTGGTGTAAAGTGTGTTAAAAAAAATTAAAAAAAATCACTTACTCCTAGTTGAATTTCGCCTCGATCAAGCTGACTGAACCAAAGGGCAGTTCAGATAACAATCATATGTTATTGGCAACAAAAACAAGAGAGAGGAAACAATTAAAAAAGAAAATCGAAAATAAACAATAACAAAGTAATTGTCAATGTGAGTAAATGAAAATAATTATTTTTATTTATTTATTTATTTTGTCAATATCTTCAGCTAAGCTGTACAGACTGATAAAATACCCTACCCTATCTAACGAGAGTCTTAAACTTATTTCTCGTCATATTATAATCAAAATGATGGCTTAATTCATTAATTCTTCGAAGGCATCTTTGCAGTGGATGATTTTCATCGAAGACTGTTCGGTGCCTCGGAATCCAAAGAAGCTGTCGTTGTCGGGAACTGCGAGCAGGAAAATAAAAGTTTATTTGTTGCAGAAGATGTGTGCAGTCCAAGCGGTTGCTCAATACATCGAATGCAAATAATCTCTGCAAGTAAATCCTCCGCTGATGAAGAGGCTCTAGGGTTATGAGTTGACATCGGTGTTCATATGGAGGTAGTCGGAGAGGGTCGTTCCACGGCAGGTTGCGCAGGGCAAATCTGATGAAGCAACGTTGAACTCTTTCTAGCCGGTCAGCGTGTACATCATGATAGGGAGCCCATACTTGAACTCCATATTCAAGGATACTGCGCACCAAAGAGCAGTACAGGACTTTCTGTGCGTGAATATCGCGGAAAACGGAACAGTTTCGACGAATAAATCCAAGGACGGCAAAAGCTTTAGCTTTTCCAGTTTAGCGGAAGTTATGGAAATATGGTCGTTGAAATTCAGCTTACTATCCATCGTTACTCCTAAGTCTTTAATCGAATTGACTCGTTCAAGTTCTTTTGAATGCAAATAGCAAATAGCAAATAGTGAAAAGTTATATGCGAACGGCTTCGGTTGAAACTTATGATCTTGCATTTTATAGCATTCATCTCCATTCCATTGAACAAACACCAGTTTGATACAGTATCAAGGTCTTGCTGTAGAGCAGCGCAATCAACCATACTCCTGATGGTTTTGAAAACTTTTAGATCGTCGGCGTACATGAGTCGGTGTGATTGTAAGCGGTGGCATAAATCGTTAACGAAGAGAATAAAAATTAACGGACCCAAGTGGCTGCCTTGCGGTACACCGGACGGTATCTCGTAGCTGCCGGAATATACAGATCCAAGCTTGATGTAGGCAAATCTACCGTAGAGATACGAGCGTAACCAGATTATCAGCCATGCAGGAAATCCTAATCGTTCCAGTTTTTTCAGCGTTAACTCATGCGGTACCTTGTCGAAGGCTTTAGAAAAATCAATGTATATACTGTCAACCTGGCATCGGTCTTCAAGACTACTGTTGAGAGTGCTGACGTATGACATAAGGTTAGTAATGGTGGATCGATTTTTTACAAAACCGTGCTGAAATTCGGAAATGACAGACTGAGAGGCTCTATACATTTTGTCGTGAATAATCGATTCCATGATCTTTGAGATACAGCACAGAATTGAAATAGGACGATAATTTTCCACGCAGTGTTTGCTACCAGATTTGTTTATAGGCGTTACCGCAGCCAGTTTCCATGCATAAGGAAAAACTCCTTCCGACAAAGAAAGGTTGAATAAATAGCTAACGGGTTCTGCAAGTACATTGGCACATCGTTTGACAAACACAGGAGGCAGCTTGTCCGGGCCAGGCCCCTTTATAATAGACACTCCCGCAAAGTTAGTAATAATACATAACTACCATATAACTAATCTACGCGGATGAACGTTGGTTTCGGGGTCTTGTTAGTGCAAGAATTGTTAGTATAGACCCGTACTTTAGCCCTGGCGGTCCCTCTAACATAAGTGATAGACAGTTGTAGTTCTAGTTCTGTAGCCTATTCTTATTTTCCCTAAATTTTAACTGAAAGACAAACACGCACATTTTCGCTTTTGTTGGAACCGTATTTATTGTTTAATTTTTTTTTCGGATACGGTTTGAACTAAAACAAAAATATCTGTGTATGTAACATAGTTTTTGATAATAAATAGGATATATTCCCTCATTCAATCATTAGCTGTACTTTCGAGTTTTGTCGTTGACCTGATTATTGGCGCTAATGATCTGTGTACTGTATGTAAAGTGTACTGCCATTTTGCGGTTGATATTTTATAACTCGTAGTAAACCAATGATGGACGTGTACATATCATGACAATGCATCTTCCTGTATCCGAACGCAAACCTAAGATTCATTGCTTAGCACTTTGTAGATTAAGTCCACAATTATGATTGCCCATCCTCATTCGCTCCAAATAGCGGTATGTATGGGGGCGGCATCCTCATATCCCCATTAAATAAGTTAGATAAATCATTTGTGTTTGTTCGTAAGTTGGGGGCGCAAAAGCAAAAAACAAAAATTGAAATTATGAAGTTGTTCATACCAACACATATTGTGAAGTTGTTTATACCTATGCCGTATTAGAATACCTATGAAAAATACGAATTTTCCCGGACCAGTGTGATATACTTTTTTTTTAACGTTTACTGACGGAACTCAGAATGGAGTAGAATCGTTGCGTAAATCCTTTCGAATCATTACTAGGTGGGGTGAAAAGTATTTGTTTTTTTTAAATGTTTTTTTAGTTTATTCACTGTAGTCCCCTTTTAGCTCGATACACATATTCCAGCGATTTTCCAACTTCTTGATCCTGTCCGAAAATTTTCCGGAAGGTCTGCAAAATACTCCTCCACGTCGTCGATGATTTCCTCGCGTGAGCTGAATTCTTTTATTGATGAACCATCTTTTGAGGTATGGGAACAGATAATAGGGAGCCAAATCAGGTGAGGTGAATACGGTGGAGGCGGAAGCGATTTGAGCCGTAAGTCCTTGATTTTAGCCGTGGTTGTGATGCTCTTGGGCGCCGGCGCATTGTATTGCAAAAACAACATTGTTCTTCTCTTCATGTGAGGCCGTTTTGCAGCTATTTCGGCCTTCAATCGCTCCAATAATGCACAGTAATACTCGCTGTTTATGGTTTTTTCTCTTTTCAAGGCAGTCCACGAAGAGTATGCCATGACAATCCCAGAAAACCGTCGCCTACATTTTTCCGATCTATTGAGCCTCCCTAGGCCGCTTTGGAGCACTCGTGCCGGCTTCAGTCCATTGCCGGGCACTCATTCTGTTCGCTGGTGTGTAATAGTGGATCCAGGTTTCATCAACAGTTACCAATCGACATTGTCTAAACATTGTTTCGAAGTGCTCTCACGTTCGTATTTTTGGTCAGGAGTGAGCATGCGCGGCACCCGTCGGCTGGATAAATTTTTAATATGCAGAACCGCGCCCAAAATATGGCGTGTGCGCTCAGTACTAATCTTTGCTAGCTCACGCACCTTCACTTTCCGGTCTTGGTTGACCGTAGTGGCAGGCCCTCCGATGAGGTTACAGAGGACAATGTCAAAAAAGTTGAAATGGTGTTGGTTCACCATTTCAACTTTTTTGACATTGTCCTCTGTAACCTCATCGGAGGGCCTGCCGCTACGGACTTAATCGGTTGTGAAGTTGCGGTCACCACGAAACTCTCGAAACCAATATTTAACGGTGTAATCTGACGGAGCATTTGCCCCATAATACTTATCCAACTATTCTTTTGTTTTATGAGAGAACAAAAATCGTTTTCATCCATACATAAACGATATATCTGATGCCAAACACGTCAAAAACAATCAGCTGTCAAAACAAAACTAAGGGCAGTATCGCACTGAAATTTGGCATTTATGCCTAAATATAAACGGACTACAAGGCACTATAACCTTTTTTGCAGTAGCATCGCATTTTGGCGGTCAAGGAGGTTACTTTTCACCACACCTAGTATGCCAGCTGTACACGGAACAAGTCGTCCAAGAAGACATTCGTGGGCTTCGTGGTCCAGCGGCGTTATCCGTCGTGCATTCAATTGCTATGAAGTGAGGGTTCGATTCCCGCTCCTGCCTGTGGCACTTTTCGCATAAACGATCATGTCCATACTGATCCACTGGGTGTTAGGTTACGTTGTCCGTTGTAATACGCTCTATGTTCAATGTTCCGTCTGTACAACATCGAGTTGAAGATGGTGTAAATGTCTTTTAAAGACGCCGCTGCAAATGACTAGGAAGGAGCCCCGGTTGAGAATCTTGAATCCTTTCGTCCGTTTCTTCAATTGTTTTTTTTTTTTTGTAATTTAGTTAATCAGTGTTACGTTTACAAGTTTAATAGGGCGTTTCGTATTTTTTCAGTTTTTTGTATTATACTTTAGTGCATTGGTGTCTCATTTGTGTCTTTTGAAGCAGTTATCTCGATTAAAAAATAAAACGTTGTTGTAACTGCCTTAAAAGGTGTTACATTTTCAAGTTTGCTTTTTCTTCCTCTCACTCGTGTTCATGTCCACTGTTTTGTATGGTGTCATTTCGTCTTTCCTCTTGATTCATTTATGTTTTTATTCGCCTTATTCTTTTCATGTGTTTTACATTACTATCACTTTGTCCGCCTTAGTCAATTGTTGTCTTCTGCGTTATTGAGTTAAATTGTATAGTCATTGTAGAAAAGTTTACTTGTCAGATCATTGCCTCCTTTTTCTTTGTCTAATACTAATCTCTAAGTCCTTTAAGCGCTTCAAAGTCTTACATGCATGTGCAGCCGAACAATAATTATTTGATTCGTGGTCAGTTATAAGATTCACTTTTCGGTTTCAAAGTAAAGTTTCAAGAAATAAAACTAGCGCCAAGCTTCTAGTTTTAATAAAACTGCTTCTCTTCTACTGAATCCAACTGTCGATTACCTACGGATGCCGATATTTGTCGACATTGCCAATCAATATATACCTGTCTAGATAAATTCAGATTTAAGCGTGGCTACGGCTCATAATCTCAGGGAACGCATAAGAAAAGTGTTGCAGCCAAGAAGAAATCACACATCATTATCACTGAATAAAGAGCCCCACCAGACTGCACCAGCATTCAAGGCTCCAAGACAGGACGTCTGTTGGATCACATCTATAAAATCAGTTCATCAATGCCAGATATGTGACGCGACATTGAATAAAAATTGTCAACATGTGATACCACCACGACAGGATATGTCTTTGGTTGCCAACTCAGTGCTAATGGCGTAGGGCCACCCATCGCGACCAGATCACATATCCGAGGGGAGTGATGTTTGCCGTACCAGTGTGATGTATGTATGTATGTAAGGTAGCCACCATCCCTTCTAAGACCTTGTCATGTATGCAGCTCCACTTAATAGCAAGGTCCAATTGAGTTACCGGTTTGCATTCACAGTAACGCTGTATGAAGGGCCAAAAACGGTGAGGCGGACACGTAAGCAGAGACACTTACGCGAAACCCGCGGGAACATAAGAATAACCCTATTCGCAATACTCATTAAGCTTTCTACGGGATGGCTTGTTAAGAAGGGCGCGTCACTCTCGCTGAAACTGTTGGAGTAGAACTCACAGCATCACAATCGAATCGGTAGAATAAGAAAATGATACCGTTTGATCCCTCCTAGACGCCGGTTGTCATACCACTCCATTGTCCAATTCCAGCTTGAGTGATACCCTGATGCTCCCTCCTTTCCCAATATATATTTAATGTCATATAGTAATGTATGAAATATAGTGAATTAATATTATAATCAATAGAAATATAGTGAATGAAAATTATAATGACAAATAGTAGAGAGAATGAATATAAGAATGATAATAAGAATTCCAATTGTGAACCTGAAAGTTTAGACGATAAGGCTATTTGGGCTGTAATTAACACGAAGATGAAGATGACATATAATACAGCATTGAAAATATACATACAATGTCATATAGTAGTATGTAAAATAAAGTAGCCATTCCAGAATGATTTACGTTTTGTGAATCTGAAAGTTTAGATTAGCTTTATCTTCGAAAGAAAAAAAACAACATATTTTGTAATGATTTTCTCAAGACTCGGTAACTCCATGATGATCTGGGTTTAGTAAGCATTAAAGAATAGTGATGTTTGCCGTGCCAGTGTGATATACATAAAATAGCTTTTCTTTTCTAAAACTGTTAAGTTTTCTGGGATTTGAACTTCCTGGGACATACATACCGGGAAACGGTAAATTTCGGGAACCGATTTTCCGGGAAATTACGATCACATGAATGATGTCAACGGTATAATTGCATCACTTTTAAAATCCAGTAACATTTTAATCAGCGTGTATTGTTTATAAAGTTATATGCTATATATTGTAAGTAGTCCAATACACTGTTTTTCAATCTACCTGTTCTTAAACTTTTTACTGCGGGTGAAACGGGTAATGGATTTTTTTTAGCGATAAACGAACCAGTTTTTGCATCCATTGGTTGAGTCAGGTTGAGTGTAATTAAAAAACTAGTAATATATAAATGTTAAAATTGCCATGTGTCCGTCTTACCCACAGTTCCCCATTACGAAAATGCAATCGAAGAGGCAGGAAACGCGTAAGAAAATTCTATACACACCTTAACAGCCCATATCTTCACACAGAGCGATAAGAAAGATGTTGGGAACCCAGCAGTCGGCTGTTTTCCATGTTATAAAAAGATTCGGAAAAAACGTTTAACTGTTGGTCGTTAGCAAACGATTGGAAGATAAGATGTTTCGAACTGTGTTAAGGATCACAAACGAGTGGTTGCTGCCTTCAAATGTCACCACATCTATTCCGTTCAGAGTGTCGCGAATAAATTATACCTGACAAAAAGCTTGGTGTAAAAAGCCAAGAAATGAGCACAAGGTTCAGGAAGCACCACACAATGAGCAAGAGAATACGACAGCTAGAATGTGTGCACCTAGGCTGTACACTCAAAATGTTGAAAAAACCACACATTCGATGAGAGAATCGTAAAAGCGGATTGAAGTAAATTCCGCGAAAACCAGTATGTGACAGCGAAGGACGAGTTCGATGCTCCAGAGTCTCTCAGAGAACAGCAAGTGTCAAAGTTCTCCAAATAGTTGATGATTTGGCAGGCGATTTTTCCATGCGGATAACGAAGCAACCCTTTCTTAGTAAAGCAACCGTAAATGGCCAAGTTTACATGAAATAGTCAACACGAACGACTGCTTCCGTTCCTCAAATCACACGACATTCCAACGATTTTCAAACCTCTTGTCACTAATCCAAGGACGTTTTGGAGTGATACAAGACGAATGGAGTCAATGTCGTGCCGAAGGATCTAAATCAACCAAACACCCCGAAGCGGCCGATTGAAAGGCTATTAATTTAAAAAGAAAGTTAAAGCATTTGAATTTTTTTATGAAGGTTTACTGGCGGAACTCTGAATAGAGTAGAAACCTCTACGTCAGGCTTTTGATGATATCGTTGAGTAAATCCTTTCGTATCATTTTGTCAGCTGTACGGCGTTTCGTAATTTTCTCAGTCTTTTGTAGTTCAGTCCGAAGCAGTTTTCTCGAACCAAAAATAAGAAGCTGTTGTATTTTTTTTCGTTGTAAAAAAAAAAAAAATAACTTTTTTCAAAAATACCACCCCCCCCACACAAACAACAACCCAAAAAAAAAAACGCTTGACACAGCCCCCCAAAGAAATAAATTTTTAAGTTTGCTTCCCCTTTCTCTCAGTCATGTTCATGTGCACTGTTTTGAATGAGTGTCGTTTCATCTTTTTGTTATTTATATCGAATTCGTTTTTGAACCTAGGTTGGAACTAGTACCAACCTGCGATACCCGAACTTATTGCCAGTGCAAACCTCAATCTGATACGAGTTACAAATACAACCATACACACTGACGTTTAACACACAACAAGCCGACCCAATTTTGATACCCGATCCAGTTTGGAACTGGATCAAAAACGAATTCGCTATTAGTTTGTTAGTGTGTGTTAGAGCGAGAGAAAAATTGTTTATGGCCATAAGGAAACGGTTTCTTCTTCTTCTTCTCTGTTTGTAGAGGGAACTCTACTCGATGGACCGGTGACAGATGACCATATGTCCAACACACCTTTTACGTCATTTGACGGTGCAACTTATCGTCTTTTACTCATCCTTCACGTGTGTCTTTTCTGCGTGTCGTTCGTATTGATTGATTGATGTTTACATTAACCCGTCTTGAGTTTACATATTTATATTTTATTTTTGGTTTTATTTAAGAAGTCAACAACTTCCTTCAATATTATTACGTTTCTTGTTTTTAAAAGTTCTTCTAGGCTAATAAATCTCCCGTCAAAACTGTAGTTTGCTCTGGAAACATTGTATTTTGAGCAAAACAGTACAATATGTTCGGCCGTTTCTTCTTCATCACAGAGTTCACAGTATGGATCTTCGCTTATCTTCATCTTGTGCAGCCAATAACGGCTGTAATCGTGACCTGACATCATGCGATTTAATGTTCTCACTTCAGTATTGCTCAATTTCAGGTTACAAAACCACGGTATTTCAGAGAAGCTATCCTGCAATGCATAGAATTTTTTACCTTTTTCCAGTGCATACTGTTTGTACCAGTGGTTCATTAAATTCCTCTTATTATTCCTCGCTATTAGGTTTGCATCCTTCAGAAGAATTCGAGCTGGTGTGGCTTCCGAGAGATTTGCTCCTATTTTCGCAAGCTCGTCGGCAATGTCATTACCGGAAATGTCTATATGACTATGAATCCATTGGATGGTCAAGTCTAGTTCGTTACACGTTTGGATTATACCCAACAAACATCGCTGTTGAATTAGAGCTTGTTCAAGCAAATTTGGAGAAGCTATTCAGCTGTTCCTTCTAGAATAGCTGAATAGCTTCTCCAAATTTGTTTGAACAAGCTCTAATTCAACACCGATGTTTGTTGGGTATTACCTACAATTGAAGGTCTGTATCCTACACGTTGGCTATTCTTCAAAAGTTCACACGACGATAGAGAATCTGTGAGTATAACGGCTTCTTTCATGTTTCCGATTTTGGCCTCTTCGATCGCCAGTTTAATGGCTGTAATTTCCGCGGACATGATAGAACATTCATGTCTAAGTCTCCATTTAATTCGTTTATTCGTATTCTCTACAAATACCCCGACTCCGCATGAATCTCCTAATTTAGACGCATCCGTATAAATCCGTGTTTTGTTTTTGTACTGTCCATGGATCAGACCAAGGACCATTTGTTTCATAATTCTAGGATTTGTATTTTCTTTTTTAAACTTCTGACAGATGTTCGTTTTCACGTTGATACTTTTTTCTCCTTTCGGGACCCGCTGCATAGAATGAATATTGTCAAATATTTCTTGATGTTCAACATATATTTTCTCGATGTAAGTAAGTTGATTTGTGTCTCCTTGAAAACCCTGTAGTTGTTCCTGAAGTTGTTGTCCCAATGGAGTGTTGTACGCAATATTTTTAGCAATTTCCTTGGAAGTTATGTATTCGCTACGAATAACCCAAGATTCCTGACCTGCTATGGCCAGCAAGGTATTCAAGGGTGTAGTTTTGCTGCAGCTTGTAACCTTACGGAGACAGCCATTACAGTCTGTATCTTCTCTTTATTCGTTTTGCATGCATTGCTACTGATTGAGCAACCATATTCAATACAGTTTCTAATCAATGCATTAAACACCATACTCATTGTCTGAGGATGTCCTCCTCCTCTGATGCTGCAAATAACTTTAAGCATCACAATTCTTTCTTCAACTTTCTGCCTAATTGTTTTTAATTGTAACCCAAAATTTAAAAATCTATCAATGTGAATTCCCAGATATCTGTGTTCTTTGACAGTTTCTACCTTTCTATTATTGATTGTTATATTTAAGTCATAGTTACCACCTTGGAACAATATAACTTTTGTTTTGTTTGGATTGATTTCCATATTGAGCCGTTTTGCGTTCTCGACAAATCTGTATAGTTCTCTTTGGGTTTTAGTCTCCACGTCCTGTACTGTTTTTCCTCTTACCATCAACGTAAAATCGTCCGCAAATTGGACGATAACGACATCTTCGTCCCCGTGTTCGTGTAGACCTATGGTATAGATTTTGAAGAGCGATGGTGACATTACGTCGCCTTGAGGTAGTCCGTTGCTAATCATCCGTGATATTTCTTGTGTGCCAACTTGCATCGTTATCTTACGATTTTTAATGAAAGATATTACCCAGGTTATTACCTCCATTGGAAAGTTGCAGTTTAGCAATATTTCTTCGAGTTTATCACATTTAACGGCATTATATGCGTTTGTTAGGTCGATGAATGTTGTCGCGACCTTCCAACCATGCTTTTTATTGTGTGAAATCCTATTTAAAACGAAGTAAACACAAGTAGTAGTCGAAAGGTTTTTTCGAAAACCAAAGGAAAGCTTTGGCAGTATGTCGTTGTCATCCAGGTGCGACTGTATTAGCTCAAGCACAGCACTGTTGGTGATTTTAGTAATGGTTGGTACCAATGAAATTGGCCTTTTTCCCTCAATACTCATCTGGGTTTTTCCTTGCTTTGGGATTGCTATTACTTTAATCTCCTTCAGGCTGTGCGTGAGATTGCCAGATCTAAACATATCATTGATCTCACTAATGATCGTTTGTCTTACTAGTGGGCTTAATTGACGTAGCATTCCATAAGTTATCATATCTTTTGATGGCGCATACTTCGGATTTTTTTTTTGCTAAGAATTTGTTCCCATTTGTCAATATTCATCAAATTATATTGGCACGTGGGCCCATACGACAATGGTACATCCAGATCTACATCGGTTTTACCGAAATGAAGATCCAGAAAAACTTCGGCCATTTGGACATCCTCCTGAACTGGGTTATTCATTTTTTTCCTGTTTCTTTTTCCAGTTATTCTTCCTATTTTTTCCCAAAGGACTTTCGAGCTTGTTTGTGGATCTATACTGGCCGCTAATTCTTCAATTTGTTTCTGTACTCCTTCTTTCTTCCTCCGATTGAAAATTGCTGTTGTTCGTTTTACCTCTATTGCGTTCGCAATAGTGCTTTCCGCGTTGAACTTCCTTCTTGCTTCCTTTTTGCGATCCCATGCTTCTTCTACTGCTTCGTTCCACCATATCTTTGGAGTATGTTTGCTTCTTTTTCTATTCTTTTTAACGCTCTGTTGTACTCTTTCTTGAAGATCCTCCAGTCCGTTTATGTCAGTGTCCTCAAGATTTGCGATGTCCTGATATACTTTTTGATGATTGATGAAATATGGCTTCTCGTTGACCTGTGATGACAATAATTCAATTTCTATCAACAGATGCGAACTGCCTCCCACTGTTATAGGAACGGTGCGCCAACTGAAATCGACGAATATTTTCGCCGAACATAAAGTCAGATCTATGGCCGTCGATTATTTTCCTCTCTCAACTGGTACATATGTCTTGGATCCATCATTTAGCAGTATTAGGTCCGAGCTATTTATTATATCCATCAGCATATTACCCTTCTTGTCACACGACGAATTCCCCCAAACATAATGGTGGCTATTTAGGTCACCTCCTATGATCACTCTTCCGTACGGTTTCAGTTGATGAAAAATGGCATTCATATTACTTTCAAATTCGGTAGGTGAAATCGAGGGCGCCACATACACTGAAACAACTACTAAGTCAAATTTCAAAATCTTCGCTGCTATACATTGAATTGCGTCCGATGCCACTGTTAAAGTGAGTTGTATATAATTCAATTTACTACTAATTTAAATTCCTACACCACCGTAGTTATCATCCCGCGACTTGAGCACTTTGTGATAGCCAGTTATGTTGTATATTCGTGACTCTTCTTCACCGTATTTAGTCCACGTTTCTGCTAATAAAGCTACACTATAGTTTTTCTCTGTTAGAACTCTGTATATCTCTTGCTTGTTCTTCGTTAAGCTTTGCACATTCGTTTGTAAAATCTTCATTTCAGTTTAAGTTATTTGTTTATTATTTTACTTATTTACATTATCTTTTATGGGTTAATTTCAAGACTGTCTGGGTTAATCTTACCTTTATCAATCATTTCCGACACAAAATATGTGAAATCTTCCTTCGTAGATGGTTTTATCAGCTGGTTTGCCGTGAGTGTTGCCATCTCTGTTGGTTGTTGGTCAATTGCTTTGGGCCACTGCCCCCTGTTGAAAGTTGAATCCGTTCTTTGGTCATTCTGGGCTTTCCGTAGTTCGGTTTTCCATTTTTCAACATCCGTCGTCTTGTATTTGTTGAACAGGACAAATTTCTCGCCCTCTTCTGTCGGCATCTCCTTATGGGTGTCACTGGATAATTTGGCCTTCTTGTTTTCATGGAATACGACTACCTGCTTACTGATGCTCCTTGTTTGGTATGATCCATTTTCAGGTTTACGTCCATCGTTGGTTCTTCGCTGGAAATTTCCGGCTGCCATTGTTGCATACGATTCTGCTGGAGTGGGTTCTTGAACCGCCTCTGTTAGAGCTTCGTAGTAATTTTGTGTTTGTATTGGGAACCTTTCCATAACTTCTACTTTCGTCAGATTTGTTCGAGCCAAAATAGCCTGAATATTGTTTTGTCTCGATCGTTCCGGACATCCTTTATCTGTCGTCGGGTGATCCGTGCGACAATGCAAACATTTTGGTTCCTGCCTACAGTTATTGAACTCTTCCACGTGTTCGTGTGACCTTGTGCAATTGGTACACCTACGTCTTCCTCTGCAATTCTCCGTGCGGTGGTTATACCACAAACAGTTTTCACATAACATTATTTTTCGATAAAACGATTTGACCTTGACTGAACATCCAAAGATTCGAGCTTCTTCTGTTAGTTTATGTGACCTGAACGATATCTTCATATGGGTTGTTGGCGTTTTTTTCTCATTTACGAATCTGTTCATCCGGTAAACTTCCAAGACCTGTGCTTCACATGTGATATCACCCTTCACGTCTTCATCTGTGAATTCTAATGGAACACCATAAACAACGCCGGTCACCGAGATAAGGTGACGGGGGATGTATGCTTTGTAACCTTTTTCATCTAGAATTTGTTCCTTCGTTAGTCTGTTTGCAAGCTGGTAACTGTTCAGGTACACCATAAGCTAGTTCCGTCCTACGTTCTTGATTTCCAGTACATGTGCTTTGTAGACAATCATTTTCCTAAGCGTACCAGCAAGCGATAACTTGTTGATACTTTCCTTTGTTCTCTTTCCATCCTTGAATTCAACCATCACTCGGAATGGTCCTTGATCTCCATGTTGGTATTCGTAATTCCTTTTTCCTTCTTCGATCGTTCTATTTTTTTTCACTGCTCCGTTGTTTCCGCCATTGTTATCGATTTCCATTCCAGCTCCTCTAAGAGAGGAAAAACTCTATTCTGTTCCGGATCCGCCATCTTAAAAGCCTTTGTCTCGTTAAATTTTCGCCATTTTGTTTTTTCTCTTCAAATTGCACAACACTGGCGTCCTTTTCGCCGCGCTTAGCGCGAATTATATTGTTTTGTGGAAAACTCTGTAGTTTCTTTTAAATCACTCCCTTTTTCACAATAATACAAGTCCATTGCTTAACTTGAATAGTCTAATCAAACTTTCAGCTCAAAATCAGTAGAATTACTGGCAAATTCTCCGTTTCACAACCATATGGTACGACGTATCAACTGCGAATGGCAATCCGTTCTAAGGAAACGGTTTGAATTTCATAACATTACCTTATGAAATGCTATGATTGTTGTCACAACCTCTTCTAATGGTATTCAAGATGGCGACGAAAGAAAAACAAGTGCGCGAGCGAATTTTGTACGGGCGTACGACAAATCCTGACTTGTCAATACGGGACCTTACAAAAACATTGGATTTGCCTAAATCCACTGTTCACGATGTGCTCAAATCATTTTCTGAACGTTTGACGGTGGAGAGGAAACCGAGAAGTGACAAAAACATTGGACGCGCTGATCCTGTCATGGACCGAAAGGTGAAAAGGATATTAACGAAAAACCCAAATCTCTCCATTCGAACGGTGGCTCGTAAAATAGGGATGTCGCCTGGTTTTGTCCAAAAATCAAAACAACGTTTGGGACTTAAGTCGTATAAAGTAAAAACAGTTCCAAATCGCAACGACAAACAGAACTTGACAGCAAAATCAAGGGCTCGACGTTTGTACTGCGAATATTTGACAAAGTTTTCATGCCTTGTTATGGACGATGAAACTTATGTCCTGGAGGATTTCAAGCAGCTTCCAGGGCTGGCTTTTTATTCTGCTATGGCCAGAAATGCTACAGCTGAGCATTTCAGAACGAAGAAGGCATCGAAATTTCCCAAAAAGTACCTTGTGTGGCAAGCAATTTGCACGTGTGGCAAAAAGAGTAAATCTTTCGTCACTACAGGCACAATCAACAAGGAGATCTATCAGAAAGAGTGTCTGCAGAAGCGATTGCCACCTTTCATCAAAAGTCACAAAGAAAAACTTTTGTTCTGGCCCGATTTGTCATCATGCCACTATGCTTAAACTATGATGGGAGTGGTACCAAGCAAATCAAGTGAACATTGTACCAAAAACCTCAAACCCGCCAAATTGCCCAGAGCTACGACCAATCGAGAGATATTGGGCTCTGATGAAGCGGAAGCTTTCTGGAAAGAAGCAAGGAATCAAAGACATCAAACACTTCCAGCAAATTTTGACAAAGACGGCTGCTACGATTTCTGCAGAGTCTGTACAAACCCTAATGGACGGAGTTAAGCGCAAAGTTCGAAAATTTTATGCAAATACCGAATAACTATGTTTTGTCTTCACGAATTGTTTTAACACATCCCATGAATCTGAAATAAACAACTACGACGGAAATATAATGCGAAATTTATGTTTTATTCATGTTTTGAGGTGTTCGGATTATTGCGGATACAGACCTTATGCATTGGTTAAACTAATGATTGCCTTAGTATGTGTATTTTTTGTATTTTTTTATTGAAATCTACTGAAATTTTCGTTTTACCAATAATAAATTTTAGGTTGTGAAAAAAAGGCCAATGCCAGTCATCCGGCACGCAGTACAATTACTGTTTATTAATGAAGAATTTTATGACGAGACTACTATTTTTGATCTTCACGAAAAATGTTGCTCCTCAAGATGCGCGTACAAATTCGCACACGATACATCACATACATATACGAAGCAGACCAACCACTGGAAGCAATGAACTTACTTGTTCATAATACATGTTGTTGGGGCAGGTTCGCGATTTCCAGTGGAATTTCTCTGTGCAATAAATCGGGTATTTGCTGTGAAGTAGCTCTATACTAGAGCTGTGCTATGTCCCACTAGGCGTCACTTTTCCTTAATAAGAATTACTTTTAAATGACTGAGGAATGGACTTTTTTCGCACTTTAACTTGTAGAAATACAATTTGGGAGAACCTATTGATGTCTAATACTGGATTTGGAATGTCTTTATTCAATAATTTGAGTTAGGAAGAAAACTTTTCATCTACTACGACTAGTTCAGATTTGAATCCTACCTCATACATGTATAGCACTACTACTACTATCTTGTGCTAAATAGTAGTACTAGATCAGGTGGGTTCGACACGAATCTATAGATACACACTGGGAACTAATTGAGAATGAACACATGTATTAGACTTTACCTAATTTATGGTTTCCAGTTTGCTTCATCCTGTTTTACTTTCCGCGTTCGAAGGAAGTATATCAGCTCGGAGATATCGATATCATGATGAATCCGAATTTATCAAGAGTAACCAAAACATTAATTAGGCGCACTTTTTACTATTTGATTTATATGCCTTATGATTATTACACATAAAAAACAGTCATGAAATTCATAAGGCGGTTTATGGAACTGATAAGAATGACTTGAGAAAATCATTACGATTAACTTAGAAAACCTTAGTTATAATTTTATGAAATTCGATATGTTTTTTACATCAGTGTACATTCCACCAGCTGCAGGAGAGATTCTCTCTCACTTGCCCGTTCTTGCTACCTATTTACATAGAACTACTGTTCGTCCGATCGCTAACGATCGAGCCAGTTGTGTGGTACGTATAGGAATAGAGAAATAGAATTAGTCTAAATAAATCGCTGCGGAGTAAACACCGTGTTGTCAATAAATCAGTCAGTGTTCGCGGAATAAAGGTGTTTCTATAAAAATCAGTTTTTTTTAAAAAGTGTCGGAAATAACTTTCCGCGACGGCGCGAACATTTTGGTCCTTCAAACCGGATATTAAAGTTGGACATTTGGACACTAACCGAACATTTGCGGGACACACTGCGAGGACAAGCAGAAAGTCCTTTGTGTGGAGTGTATGTGAAAAAAATTGACTATTGTGGGAGTGAACTTTTTCCCGAGAACAGTGCCGAAATCGGTTGGAAAAAAATCTGACGTGACGTTCAGAGAAAATAGCGTTGCGCCACAGTGAAACCCATTCAGCGGGTATTGTGAGCAGATCGCGGCGCTATCGTGTAGCTCATCGCGATTGTGAACGGACAGAAGACATTTTGTGCGAGGAACAACAAGGCGATTGCGAAGCGTCGAAACGACGAGGACGAAACATCCTAGGAGCGGACATCTTTAGCCAGCGCAAGGAAAGTAATGCATGTTCTGCTTGTAAATTTGTGAAAATAAATTGATTGAAAGTGCATGCTAATGTTGTCCTTTCTTGATGCGTAGCCCTGTGGTGTTCTTTTGCTAGGTCTGATTTGGTCTGGTAAGTTCTGCTGGAATAATTGGCTTGTTTATTTCTCTTGCGTTGTTTCCCCCTGCTGTCTGTCGTTACGAAGTCAATCTGTCGTTGAGGTCGCGATTTGTGGAACATCGAGTCGATCGGGAGTGTAGTGCAAGGTTGTGTGGTGATTGAAATTTGATTAATTTCGTTGTTCGTAGTTAATCATAGTGCAGTGAAAAGTGTTTAATTGCATTGTGCCGGAGATACGTGAGCTGCATTAGCGTGAACGACGATTCCTGAGTACGCTGGGTGGTGTGGAGAAATTTGTCAGCAATTATGAGCCAACACGGGACGAATATCAAATCGGCGTTCGTATACAAATGCTGGAAACAACTTGGAAGGATTTCTACGAGGTGCGTGAACAAATTGAGCAAATTTTGGATACTACTGGCGAGAAAGCTGCCGAGGGAGGGAACCATAGAAGGGAACGATCTTGTGCTGAGTAATTTCGTAGATCGGTATTGTGCGGCAAAGGCAAATTTGCTTGCGATGCAGCCTCCACCCCCATCCACTTCGACCACTGCTAGAACAGGTCAACCTGGTGACCGTTCTGAAACAACGTTTCTGAAAGTGAAATTGCCTGAAATTCGCCTTCCTTCTTACGGTTGGAACATCAAAGAGTGGATCACATTTTGTGATAGTTTTCGCAGAGTCATTCACGACAATAAACTGCTAACCGACATCGACCGCTTCAGTTATCTGAAGTCCGCCCTGGAGGAAATCGAGGCCGTGGAACTCTCGTCGGCGAACTATGCCGTAGCGTGGAAAGCGCTACGAAAATCGAAAGTTGATAGTGAAGGCCCACTTGGATTCACTATTTGCTGTAGAGGGTTTGAAGCGGGAAAGCTACGATGGGTTAAGCAGCCTAATTGGTGGATTCAAGAAGAATCTTCAGATGCTCCAGAAGATAGACGAAGAAACTGGTGGATGGAGTACGATCCTGGCGTACATGGTCTATTCCTGGCTGGATGCTGCCACCCTACGGCAGTGGGAAACCCACCACAATTCGAAAGATGTGCCAATCTACGAAAATATTATCACGTTTTTGCGAAGGAACTGTTCGGTCCTTCAATCTGTTGCACCTGCAAGGTCGAGCTATTCTGACAACAGAATCACAACAGCATCGAGCGTAAACCCCACAATCATCTACACATCATATACAGCAGCAGAATACAACAGCAGAGCATAGCAGCTGATCTAAATGTAGGCCAAGGTCATCGTCGTCGCCAACCCAGCAGCGATACGAAATTTGGGTCAGTAAACAAAACCGAAGAACAATCAGCAGTAGCAGCAGTATAGGAAATTTTGTGTTTGTAGTAGACTTGAACGCGAGAGTAGGATAGGCTAGATGAAATAATTATTTCATGGCGGCCGGCTTATGTTATTCTTGTTTACGGCCGTATTCATACTTTGTTCGAACGACTCAATACGAACGAGTTCGAAAAAGGTATTCATGTTTTCGTTCGACCCCGTTCGTACGAATCCTTTTTCGAACGTAAACTGTGTTAGTGTTACTCAATGCACATTGACTTTTCTAAACATTTCGAAACATAGAGCAGTGTTAGATTTGACATGTCTCGGATACTCGAGTTGTCAAATCAATGTAAATAATCAAGTTTTCACTGATATATCTGGTGGTACTTGAGATTTGGGCGAAAATTGTTCTGTAAATAAATTTAAATAAGAACATTTCTGGTGAATTGAAGCTCAACTTCTGAAACAAATCATACTGCATGATAGAAGTACAACATTGTGGTGTTATTAGTATTCAAGATTGGTTGAAAGAAACATGGTTAAAAAGCGATTTAGATGGTACAATGCAATTTTCTTTGAATTAACCCTTTCAGGCCTAATTTATACAAGCAATTTGGTGAATTCTGATTGAGTTGATGCTCAATAACATAAAAATTATTGAAAAGTTAGGAAATATTTTTTTTTTCAGAATTGAACCCTTCTGTGCCCAAGAGTTTAGAACTTAATATCTTCAGTTGTAACAGTAGCTTTATCCGCCATACAATGTTATTATATGTATTCAAACATATTCAATGAATGTCTTGGAAGACCAACTGTCGTTATGAGATAATCTTGGGATATACTATGCCAAACAAACTAACTTGTTTTGTACAGCCCATAAAGCTATTGTTACAATAGTAGACCTAAAATTTTGAAAGACAGTTTGAATGGCCTGGTTATCCTATGATGTCTGTGGACGTTTCAGAATATTCAGCGAATATGTTCGAATATTTATCGTAGCTTTGTATAGCCGAAAAGGCTACGGTTACTACCGTATATCTGTTCTGACCTCAAGGTCAGTTTTTATGAACCTGAACATCCAGAGATAATCTGATGACGACTGATGAGCTTACAGAAGCTTCACTGAATGTGTTTGAATGCATAACGTCACCTTTCATACATTAACTTTAAGACTATATATCCTAAATTCGGAACTAAAGAGCAGGTTTGATGACCTAGAACATCCCAAGATATCTCATTATATCGGTTGACCTTCCAAAAGACTCACTTATTTGGTCGAATACATATTGTTAATTTGTTTAGTCCAAAAAGCTGTAGCTACAATTCATAACTTCTACAGCTGTAGATTTTAAGTGTTGAATTCCAGGAAAGTTTGGATAACCTAGAACATCCGAAGATTATCTCATAATGTCTGTTGTTCTTCCAAAATGATCAATGAATATGTTTCAATACACATCGTAGCATTGCATAGCCCAGAAAGCTTTTGTTACAACTGTAGGTCGTATGTTCTGATCTCAAGGATAGTTCGGATGACCTAGAACATGTCATATTGCATTATAATGTTTTTTGACTTTAGGAATGTTGATTGAATATTTTTGAATATTTATTGTAACTTTGTATTGACTAAGCTGTACTGTTTAAACTGTAAAACTTAAGTTCTGAACGCTAAGACAGTTTGGATGACCTAGACCATCCCAAGATTATCTTCTTGTGTATTTTTACGTTTGAAAATATTCACTGAATATACTTGATTACGTGACGTAACTTTGTATAGCCCAAAAAACTACTGTTACTACCGTAGATTTCAAGTTCTGAACTCCAGGACGGTTTGGATTACCTAAAATAATGAGTGCTGACCTTCCAAAAGATTCATTGAACATATTTGAATAAATATGGTCACCGTATATAGCTAAAAAAAAACTACTGTTACAACTGTAGGTCTCATGTTTTGAACTTAAGGACAGTTTGGAGTAGGTAGAATATCCCAAGATTGTCGCATTATGTATGTTGGCCTTCCACACTATTCAATCAATATTGTTAAATACATATTGTCCCTTTGCACACTCCAAACACCTACTGTTACAACTGTAGATCTTATGATCTAAACTCAAGGACATTTTGGATGACCTAGATTATTCCCGTTTATGTAATAATGTTATTTTTACGTTCGAAAATATTCACTGAATATGGTTGAATACATAGCGTAACTTTGTATAGCCCAAAAAGCTGTAGTTAGTACTGTAGATCCGTAGATGACCTAGATTATTCCCGTTTATGTCATAATGTTATTTTTTACGTTCGAAAATATTCACTGAATATGGTTGAATACAAAGCGTAACTTTGTATAGCCCAAAAAGTTGTATTTAGTACTGTAGATCTAAAGTTATGAACTGAAGGGCAGTTTGGATGACCTAGAACATCATTAAGTTATCAAATAATGACTGTTGACCTTCCAAAAGGTTCATTCAATATGTTTGAATACATATCGTAAACATATATAGTTCTAAACGCTACTGTTACAACTGTAGATCCGAAATTTGAACTCAAGTACATTTTGGATGACCTAGAACCTCCCAGTTAGAGGTGTGAATGTAGTTCGCCTCCCCGCGGTGCACATTGGAAACGTTAAGCTCCCCTTAACGGCTAAACGAAATACGCAGGGAGCGTCATACGACGCATTGGAGTGGATGCCAGTAAAACCCCAATTATGGCAACTGGCTGCGAAAAGACCGTTGTACTCGGGCTGGCGCCTGTGTCGTCTCCCTCAGTACTGCCGGGTGACACCGAGCAGGAAATGGCGAGGTTCCCGCGGCACAGGTCGTCTCCGTCCCATTAAAGCCTTGGGAGGCCTCCAGTACGTTCCATTCTCCACCGCCCGCCCTCGCCAGTCGGGCGGGAGTAGGCTCAGATGACCTATACCTGTCTTACGCTGATCCGGCTCTGAACATGGTTCCCCATGAAGGGCCGTGTCAACCCTCGCATGGCCTCCCTGCATGCATAGACAACCATTGGATCAAAATAGTGACTACTCTACGTGGGCTTGGATAGCGGTTGGAGGGGGACCCAACAACATAAAGGAAACTAAGAAAACCCAAGAGAGAGCGAATCCGTTCGCTAAAGGCGGCCTAGCGAGGTCCCCACCGCACAAAACGGTGGGATCGGGCGTGAGCGACACCTACGGTAGTGCTACGACAAGCTAGGTGTGGCCATGGATGGACCAGGACTCATCCGGGCCATGGATAGGATGCGGGAAACCCTTCCTAAGGTGATGGAGGTCTCGGAGCAGTTGGACGCGATTATCGACTTCACGTCGTCGCGCAACAACATTGCGAAAGACCTCAAGTTGAGCCTTCTTAGGCTACGCATGACAGTGCAGGCTGCATGCAAGGAGAGGGAAGAGCTGGAGGCCAAACTCCAAGTCGAGCAAAGTGCCAAAGAGTTGGCACGGCTAGCGGCCACCGAAAGGGCGAGGGACATAGCCTCGAAGCAGACGAAGACGGAAACATCCGTCTCAGTCGGAGAGTCCACCCTATCCATGAGGGCGGGGACCTCCAAGCGGGCCAGGCAGTCCCCGGGCGATACGGCACCTGGCGCTTCTAAGAAGCGTATCGTGTCGGAAGCCCCAAAAGGGAAGCGAACCTGTGCGAACGTGGCGGCGGGGTCTGAGGGTCCATCCTCGCGACCAGCTCCGGCTGCCCGAAAAGAGAGAGGCCCCGGCGCTAAGCCCAGCGCGAAAGGCGCGACTTCCAGCTCGCGTGTTGTCTCAAGCGCCGAAGGCGGCCCGAGCGGCAGGGCCCCAACGACAACAACAGCCATAACTAGCACGGAAGCAGATGCCAGTGCTAGGAGGGGGATGAGCAACGACCCCAGGCGGGGCAGGGAAGGCCCCTGGAATAAAGTGAGAAAAAAGAGGAATAGAGCAAAAAAAGAAAAGGACAAGCGATAGGTGGCCCGCCAGCGTAACCGCGGAGAGGCCCTCATCGTCAAGACCGAAGCGTCTAAGTACTCCGAGGTCTTGAAAGCGATGCGCGGGGACGCTAAATTGGCAGGCCTAGGCGCCGATGTGCGGAGTATACGCCGTACCTGCACTGGCGAGATGCTCCTGGAGCTTAAAAAAGCGACAACACTAAAGGGCCCGGCGTATAGAGACCTGGCAAAACAGGCCTTAGGTGAGGGTGTGGAGGTGCGCGCCTTCATCTCGCAGGTGACGATCCAGTGTAAAAACCTGGATGAGATCACCGAGGCAGAGGAGATCTCCACTGCACTAAAGGAACAGTGCAAGGTCGAGTTTGCTGCCGCAAACATACGTCAGAGGAAGGGTCCACTTGGAACCCAGGTGGCAACCCTGAGGGTAGCGGCAGTTGACGCAGACGCGGCGTTGAAAGTGGCGAAGGTGAAGGTGGGATGGTCAATATGCCCTCTAAGCCTACACCAGCCGCCGAAGGCATGCTTCAGATGCCTAGAGAGCGGGCACATGTCCTGGGAATGCAAAGGCCCAGATAGGAGCAACATGTGCAGAAGGTGTGGCAGCACTAGCCACAAGGCGCGGGATTGCAAAGGTCCCCCCAAATGCTCGATGTGCGCCGGGAAACCGGACGATAAGCACGTCATGGGGGGGAGGGGGGGGGGTTGCTAAGTGCCCGGCCGCTAAGGGTATTTCAACGAGCCAACCGTAATGCAGGTAACCCAACTAAACCTGAACTATTGTGAGGCAGCCCAGCAACTGCTGTGTCAGACAGTTAGCGAGTCGGCATCGGATATCGCCATAATTTCCGACCCATACCGCATCCCATCCGGCAACGGAAACTGGTTTGCGGACAGGTCTAATATGGCGACATTATGGACGACGGGCAAGTACCCGGTTCAGGAGGTTGTGTCTACCTCAAACGAAGGCTTCGTGGTTGTAAAAGTGAATGGAGTGTTCTTCTGCAGCTGCTACGCACCGCCAAGAGGGTCGATCGAACAGTTTTCCAATATGCTCGATCGGATGACAACGGAGCTAACTGGCCTGAACCCGTTGGTAATAGCGGGGGACTTCAACGCTTGGGCGCTCGAGTGGGAGAGCCGCCTTACCAACCATAGGGGCCAGATTCTTCTGGAGGCCTTGGCTAGGCTCAATGTGGACCTAGCCAACGTGGGTACCAAGAGTACCTACCATAGAAACGGAGCGGAATCGATCATCGATATAACATTTAGCAGTCCTGGGCTGCTTAGCAATTGGAGGGTGGATGATGGCTACACCCATAGCGATCACTTGGCAGTACGTTATTGTATTGTCCACAATACAAGGCAGCGCGCGGAAGGAGGAGCATCCACTCCATTCGCCCGCAGATGGAGGACGTCCTTCTTTGATGTAGAGACTTTTAAAGAGGCGCTTGAGAGGGAACGAAACTTACGCGAAACCCAGGAACCTTGCGGCGAACGACTCGTTATGACTCTTACACGAGCGTGCGATGCGACCATGCCGAGGGAAGTCAAACCGAGGAATGGAAGATCGCCGGTGTATTGGTGGACGGAGTCGATCGCCGACCTCCAAAGAACATGCCTCCACGCAAGACGGAGGGTGCAAAGAGCGCGGTCAGACGCCGATAGAATCGAGCGTAGAGGCGCGCTAGTCGCCACAAAGGCCGCACGAAAGAGGGAGATAAAGGCCAGCAAGCGAGCCAGCTTCGAGGGTCTGTGTCAGAAGGCCAATACGAATCCATGGGGTGACGCCTACCGGGTTGTAATGGCCAAAACCAGAGGATCTGCGGCTCCAACCGAGCGTTCATCAGAGCTGCTGCAGGTGATCGTTGGGGGACTCTTTCCGAGCCACGACCCAAGTCCATGCCCCCCCACCGCCGTAGATGTGTCCCATGACCAGCGTTCCAGTATCCCAGACCTTAACGCTGCCATAGCGACGGAAGGGTGGACGGCTCAGCCGACCACCCGTGCCACGTGGGCACTGACAACGGCACAACGGGGGTCGGCGACGAGGCGACGGTGACGGATGATTAACTCATTGCGATAGCAAAGTCGCTAAGGGTGAACAAAGCGCCGGGACCGGATGGTATTCCGAACCTGGCCATCAAGACGGCTATCTTGCTGGATCCCGAAATGTTCAGGGTGGTGATGCAAAAGTGTCTGGACGAGGGCGTCTTCCCGGACGCCTGGAAAATTCAGACCCTTGTGTTGCTACCAAAGACAGGGAAGCCACCAGGAGATCCATCGGCATGTAGACCTATATGTCTGTTGGATACAGCGGGTAAGGTGCTCGAGAGGGTAATCTTCAACAGACTGACAACATACACGGAGGGTATAGGCGGTCTGTCTAATAATCAGTTTGGCTTCCGTAAAGGGAAGTCGACGGTGGATGCCATCCTGTCCGTCACCAAGACGGCCGAGGTGGCAATCCAGCGCAAGAGGCAAGGAGTACGATACTGTGCGGTGGTCACCCTTGACGTGAGGAATGCGTTCAATAGCGCCAGTTGGGCGGCTATCGCCGACTCGCTCCAACGCCTTCAGGTTCCTGGGTACATGTACAAGATTCTCGGAAGCTACTTCCAGAATCACGTACTGGTATATAATACAGAGGCAGGCCAGAAACGTGTGCAGATCACCGCTGGCGTCCCACAAGGTTCGATCCTGGGTCCGGTGTTATGGAACACGATGTACGACGAGGTACTGCGGCTTGAGTTCCCGAGCGGGGTGAAGATAGTCGGGTTCGCGGACGATATCACCCTAGAGATATGTGGCGAATCCATCGAGGAGGTTGAGTTAACGGCCTCACACTCCATTGGCATTGTGGAGAGATGGATGAGCTAACCCACCATAAGACCGAGGTCACGATGGTGAATAATCGGAAATCGGAGCAACATGCGACGATCAGTGCAGGTAACTGCACAATAGAATCGAAGAGGTTCTTGAGGTATCTTGGGGTTATGATCGACGATAAGCTGTCCTTTGTCAGTCACGTCGATTACGCTTGCAAGAAAGCCTCTATGGCTATATCGGCATTATCCCGCATGATGTCGAATAGCTCGGCGGTGCAAGGGAGTAAGCGTAAACTCCGGGCCAGCGTCGCCCTGTCCATACTTAGGTACGGCGGGCCGGCAAGGATCACCGCCTTGAGTACCATGAGCTACGCAAGTAAGCTAGAGAGTACACACATGCTTATGTGCCTAAGAGTGGTGAGTGCATACCGAATGGTATCACGCGACGCGGTCTGCTTCCTAGCTGGGATGATGCCAATAGGCATTGTCATAAAAGAGGACGTAGAGTTCTGCGAGCAACGTGGAACAAGAGGTATTCGGAAGACCACTAGAGCCGCATCAATGGTTAAGTGGCAAAGGGAATGGAACAACTCCACCAAAGGTCGGTGGACCCACCGACTAATCCCGGAACTAACCGGGTGGGTCGGTAGGCGACACGGTGAAGTGAACTTCCACTTAACGCAGATATTGTCTGGCCACGGCTGTTTTAGACAATACCTGCACAAATATGGGCATGCACAGTCCTCCGCATGCAGCGAGTGCGCGGGAGTCGAGAAAACTGCGGAACATGTGTTCTTCGCATGTCCTCGCTTTGACGGCGCGAGATCCGGCATGATTGCCGTAAGCGGTCACGACACGACTCCGGATAACTTGGTCCAGAGGATGTGCCAGGACCGGGACTTGTGCTTAACAAGCACAATAGCCCCCTCCCCGAAGTAATACCGAAAGGTGGTCCCTGGAAGGGTCCAGGGCTTAAGGCACGGGCGGGTTTTTAGTGGGTCGAGGAGTCTGCACCCTCATCCCCACACCCTGAGTTCGTCAGGTGTCTAGTTGCAGATTTTCCATCCCACCTAAAAAAAAAAAGAACCTCCCAGTTAGAGGTGTGCTGTAGTTCACCTCCACGCGGTGCATCTTGGAAACGTTAAGTTCCCCCTTAACGGATAAAGGGAAGGATAAAGGGTGCGCCACATGGCGAATTGGGGTCAATGTCAGTAAGACCCCAATTACGGAAACTGGCTGATTAACGGAATCACTCAACGGTACCACGACATCGGGCTGGCACCTATGTCGTCTCCCTCGGTACTGTCGGGTGACACTTACGGGAAATGGCGAGGTTTCATGCGGAATAGGCTGTCTCCGTCCCACTAAAACCTTGGCAGGCCTTCAGTACGTTCCATCTCCACCGACCGGCTTTGCTAGCCGGGCGGAAGTAGGCTCAGATGCCCATCCTACCTACGCCGATCTGGCTCTGAACGCGGTGTCCCCATGAAGGCCCACGTCAACCCTAGCATGGCCTATGCAAGCCCCAAGCTTGCATAGATAACCATGGGATCACTATGGCGACTACTTCACGTGGTTATGGATAGCGGCTGAAGGGGGACCCAACAGCACGGAGCAAGCTCCAAATGAAACGACACAGAAGGAGGAGGCGAACCCGTTCGCCAAAAGAGGGCTGACGAGATCTCCACCTGGTAAGAAAGCAGGATCTGGCGGCGCATCCGACACGTGCGGAAGCGCGACAGCCTCGGAAGAAGGGGTCTTCGGTAAAACTGGAGAGGCCATAGATGGGCCTTGGCTCATGCGGGCCATGGAGAGGAAGCACGATACGCTTCCTAAAGTGTTGGTAGTTGAATGCGATAATCGACTTTACGTTGTCTCGCAACAACATCAGCAAGGACCTTAAACATAGCTTACTGCAGCTTCGTAGGTCCGTTCAGGCGGCATGTCGTGAGAGGGACGAATTAGAGGCTAAGCTGCTAGCCGACAAAAGTGCCAGGGAAATGGCAAGGCTAGCTGCAGCTGAAAAAACCAGGGAATCCGTCTACACGCAGACGGAAGCACGAGAACCCGCCCCACCTACCGTGGTGGCAGGGACGTCGAAGCGTGCAAGGCAGTCGCCGGGGGAAACCGCACCCGGTGGCTCAAAGAAGCGGCTGGTGTCTGACGGCCCAACGGGCCCAGAGACATTTGCGAGCGTGGTGTCGGGACTGGCCGGTCCAAGTGCACGTCCTGCGGGGCGTAAAGTGAGTGACCCCGGCACCAAGGGTGGCAAAAGAGGCAATGGCGGCAAAGGTGGAAAAAGCGGCACAGGTGCCAATAGCGCCATCTCGATGGCGCGCGAAACCCCAAGCGCTAAGAGCGGCCCGAGTGACAAGGCCGCTCCCAGCAACGGACGGGATAACCGAAGAGGAACGAGCGACGATCCTTTCAGAGGCAGGGAAAACCCTTAGACCAAGGTCCGAAAAAAGAGAAACAGAAAGAAAAAGAGTATCGAAGCCTGGTACGAAAGCGTAACCGCGGCGAGGACCTCATCGTTAAGACCGACGAGTCTAAGTACTCCTCAAGGCGATGCGCGGAGACGCTAAGCTCATGGGTCTAGGCACCGACGTGCGGAGTATCCGCCGCACTCGCACCGGCGAAATGATCCTCGAGTTCAAGAAGGATACCAAGCTGAAGGGCCCAGCGTATAAGAAGCTGGCCGAACAGGCCCTAGGAGCGGGAGTCTCCACGGCTATCATGGCCCAGTGTGGGATAGAGGTTGCCACGACAGCCATACGGCTGCGAAAGGATCCACTTGGGACCCAGGTGGCAACAATACGACTGCCAGTTGCAGCCGCAGACTCTATCCTAAAAGCGGAAAAACTTTAAGTGGGTTGGCCGGTTTGCCCACTGAGTTTGCACCAGCCGCCAAAGGCTTGCTTTCAGTGCCTTGAGAGCGGGCATATGTCGTGGGAATGTAAAGGCCCCGATAGGATCGATCTCTGCCGTAGGTGTGGAGGAAACGGCCACAAGACTCGGGACTGCAGGGAGCCCCCCAAATGCATGACGTGCTCTGGGAAACCAGACGACACGCACGTCACGGGAGGTCCCAACTGCCCGGCCTACAAGGGTAGACCAAAAGTTAAACACAGTGCAGGTAACACAACTGAACCTTAACCGCTGTGAGGCGGCTCAGCAACTGCTGTGTCAGGCAGTTCACGAGTCAGGAACGGATATTTCAATAATATCCGACCCATACCGTATCCCTACCGGTAACGGAAACTGGGTTGCGGATAGGTCCAAGAAGGCAGTATTATGGATGACGGGCAAGTTTTCAGTCCAAGAGGTTGTGTCCACTTCAAACGAGGGCTTCGCGGTCGCAAAAGTGAACGCAGTATTCATTTGCAGCTGCTATGCGCCACCGAGATGGTCGGTAGACCAGTTCTCACAAATGGTAGCCGAATGACAACGGAGCTAACTGGCCGTAGCCCGTTGGTAGTAGCGGGCGACTTTAACGCTTGGGCATTAGAATGGGGCAGTCGCCTTACCAATCCAAGGGGCCGGATTCTGCTGGAGGCCCTGACCAGGCTCAACGTAGACCTGGCGAACGTAGGTACTAGTAGTACCTATCATAGCAATGGAGCGGAGTCGATTATCGACGTGACGTTCTGCAGCCCTGGGCTGTTGAACAAAGGGAGGGTGGAGGAAGGCTACACCTATAGCGACCACCTGGCGGTTCGCTATAGCATCACCCACAGAGCTAGGCAGCGCGCAGAGGGAGAAGCACCCACTCCGTTCGTCCGCAGATGGAGGACGTCGTACTTCGATAAAGAAGTATTTAAAGAGGAGCTAGAGCGGGAACAGAGACTGAGCGATATCCAAGATCCTCGCGGTGATCAACTCGTAGCACTTCTTACACGAGTGTGCGACGCAACCATGCCCAGAAAGGTCAAACCTAGGGATGGAAGGTTGCCTGTTTACTGGTGGACAGAGACGATCGCAGACCTCCGGAGAACCTGCCACCGAGCTAGAAGGAGGATGCATAGAGCGCGGTCGGACCTTGAAAGATCGGAGCGCCACGCGGTGCTAACCACCGCTAAGGCTGCACTTAAGAAGGATATAAAGGCCAGCAGACGAGCCTGCTTGGAGGGTCTGTGGTCGAAAGCCAACGCGAACCCATGGGGTGACGCCTATCGGGTGGTAATGGCTAAAACTAAGGGCACGACAGCTCCTACCGAGCAATCACCAGAGCTACTACAGGTCATCATCAGGAGACTCTTTCCGAGCCACGACCAGAGTCCCTGGCCCCCTATGATGGCAGAATTGCCCCACGACAATGGCACCTTGGACGAAGGGGACGAAGCGACCGTTACAATCATTGCGATAGGCAAATCGCTGAAGGTAAACAAAGCGCCAGGACCTGACGGTATACCGAACCTGGCCATCAAGACAGCTATTTCACTGGCGCCCGGAATGTTCAGGGCGGCGATGCAAAGATGTGTGGACGAGGGCGTATTCCTGGACGCTTGGAAAATCCAGACTCTAGTACTGCTACCAACGGCAGGAAAGCCACCAGGGGACCCATCGGCATATAGACCTATATGCCTGTTGGATACAGCGGGCAAAGTGCTCGAAAGGCTTATTCTTAACAGATTAACCATGGAGGGCTTAGACGGTCTGTCTAAAAACCAGTTCGGTTTTCGTAAAGGGAAGTTTACGGTGGACGCAATTCCGTCCGTCACCAAAACGGCCGAAGTGGCAATCCAGCGCAAGAGGCGAGGTGTCCGCTACTGTGCTGTTGTCACCCTTGACGTGTGAAATGCGTTCAATTGGGTAGCTGTCGCTGACTCGCTTCAATGTCTTGACGTTCCGGGATACATGTACAAGATTCTGGGAAGGCGCAGGCGTCCCGCTAGGTTCGATCCTGGGCCCGGTGCTATGGAACACCATGTACGATGAGGTACTACGGCTTGAATTTCCGTAAGGGGTGAAGATCGTCGGGTTTGCAGACGACATCACCCTTGAGATATGTGGTGAATCCGTCGAAGAGGTGGAGCTAACGGCCTCGCACTCCATTGGCATTGTGGAGAGATGGATGAGCTCCAGGAAACTGGAGCTAGCGCACCACAAGACGGAGATCACGGTTGTTAACAACCGAAAATTGGAGCAACATACGACGATTAATGCAGGTAACTGCACAATCGAATCGAAGAGCGCTTTGAGGTACCTAGGGATCATGACCGACGACAAGTTGTCATTCACCAGTCACGTCGACTACACCTGCAAGAAAGCCTCCATGGCTATATCGGCATTATCCCGCATGATGTCAAACTGCTCAGCGGTATAGGGGAGCAAGCGCAGGCTCCTGGCCAGGGTGTCTACTCATCTGTAAGTACAAAATTCCCTGATTTTTCCAGGTTTTTTCCAGGTGCTTAACATAAATTTCCAGGTAAAAAAAAGCAAACGAGTCATATATAGATTTTTGGAGGTAAATAAATAATTCAAACAATCAAATTTCTCAAAAAAGTTTAATAAATGATTTTATTGATCAACAACCAGATAAAAACGGGCTTGTCATCATTTCTTTTTCAATATTTTAATTTCTTCTTCGAGTTTGGCCGCTTCTCGTTGAGCATCTTCCAAAATTTTTGCTTTTTTGGCCTGCAAGGCTCTTGTTTCTGATTCTCGTTGTCGTTTTACTGATAATTCAGCTTGCCCATCCGCATCCTCTTTCCTCCGACGCTTGATGTCTTCGACGTACAGCGAGTGAGCATTCTTAGCTCTCAAAATCAGCGATTTTGGAATCGACACATTTTCTATGCCACCTTTTGCGGCAATCGCGTCATACACTGTCCTGCGAGCAACCACCGATTCATCCCGCATATTATCGAATAGGCATTCAGCGTTAATAGAAAAGCCTCTTTCGACAACCGAGTTACCATGCGATAAACAACACACAATTTTAATAATTGTAAAAAGTTCCTTGTTTTCGCCATTTAGCAGGTCACGCCAAAAAACATCAACGCGCGTTTTCTTCCGATTGAAGTTCTCAGACGAGCCGCTTTTTGAAGTAATAGATCGGTATTGTCTGTTTGCCGAATCCGCCAAAACCCCGCTAATTTGTCCGTGGTTAGTAAGTATAGACAACAGTTTTTCCATGCGTTTCTTTGCTAGATCTTTTTGTGAGTTAATCAGACCTGGATCGATTGACGAGCATGCTTTGGTAAGTGAATATGTTGGGATCTGACCAACAGCTTGCAAACGATGGTCTTCAAAAAGGTTCGGCATTCATCACGGAATTGTAAGATATCCTTTTCCTTAGCGTTACGAAGTTTCCGGAGCTCCTTTTTAACGTCGAAACCAACGACGACACTCTTGGCGGTCAAATGATTTTTAGTGTCGTTAACGGCCTCCAAAGTCAAGGAAGAAAGCTTTTGCAAGCTCTCGGGCTTCATGAACCGCTCCGCCAGATTCAGCACCGTACGAGACAAATCAGAAAATAAAAAGGGAACCATGGGTTCATCGGTCTGGTAATCTCTTAGAAATGGTTCGAGCTCGCCAGCTACTGATTTGAAGAACGCCAGCTTTGGTAGTAATAACGGGTCGGATTTACATGTGGGAACAGCTTTATCGCGTCGTACGCTATCAACAAACTTGTTGATTGAAACGACTACTTCCATTCCTCGTTGTGCACCCACTGCGTTTTCAAGCCAGCGATGACCGCAAAATTTCAAAGAGAAAACCGGGCTGGAACATCTTTGAACAAGCTCATCGACTACAAGCGCGAGATGGTGCTGCTGTTTCTTCCGTTTTGTAGCGAGATGTGCGACATACTTGATTACCAGAAGTTCCTGCAGTTGTACGATCAGTATGAAAGCGTACTTCTACAGAAGCGGAAAGAATACGATTGCGAGTTCAACCTCGAGCAAACAGTCGATGAGTATCTGCGCATGTTTGGTACAAATGCAGACCAAGAAAAGGATACGGCTGTCGAAATGCACGACGAATGTGGTCCTCAAAAGGACAGATTATTTATTAGTGGGTTGGCGGCTGGGTAAAATTTTCCCGACGGTTCGCCCTCCATGGAGGCGTTTTTGCAGTTGCGGCGAACGAATCGGCACCATGATATTAGGCGCACAAACCAAACGAAATAAAAGTTTAATTCTTGTATAAACAACTCTTTTAATTAAATTGGTTGTCCTCAAAAGGACAGATTATCAATTTAAGAATTGCGCCAACCAGCTGGGTAAATTTTTTACCGACGGCTCGCCCTCCATCGAGCACCGAACTAAATTTAAGATTAGTTCTTTAATAAACAACTCTCTTATTTTAATTTATTGTCCTCAAAAGGACAGATTATTTCCACCTACTGCCGCTCGCCCCCAAGGACGCTTTCCCCCAAACAGCAGCGTTTTCAAAGTCGCGGCGAAACAATCGGCCCGATGAGGTAAGATGGCGGCTTGCACAAACCGACGCGATTGTGCGCCCCCATAATCCGCCATTTTACCTCATCACGACGATCGCTGTTTGGGAGAGCCTTGGTACTTACCACCACCAGCTGCTACGCGACCACCAGCTGCTCCGCTGCCGGACGAATGAAGCAGCTGCGACCAGCTGCCTGCGACCAGCTACCAGCGACCAGCTCCGCACAGATCCAAAGCTGCCAAACGAATGAGGCAAATTTTTCCTAAGTGTGCGTTTTGACGTAGGACTACGTCTGTGTTTTCAATACTGGGGTATACGTTCGAATTGTGAAAATTTGGAGCGTCACGAAAAATATATAGGTTTTGAACGTTAATAACTAAGTAATTCCACGTTTGATTACCAAAGTGATTGCACCAATCGATCGGGACATTTTCTACGCTTCGATTTAAATATTTAAAACTATTGATTTTTAACATGCAACTAATAAAATTAACGCAAATATGAAGTGATGTCTTATAATATCGATTTTTCATAGTAAATTTACCAAATGCACAGTACTTTACGCGCACAGACTTCATATTTAAGTAAGGAACGTCTCCTAGGCAGCCATGCATGTTATATAACGGGTACACCTTCGCATTTTGAATTAGTTTTTCGGTGGTCGTGGAGCTGTGCAGTTGGATCGTTGTTTGCCGCAGCACTGACGAGCAGTAGCTGCCCATAGAGGCGTTGGTGCAGTTGGCTGTTGTTGCCAATGCTCCCGTCAACCTTGCTGCGAGAAACATGGCTGCTGAAGCCTACGAGTTGGCGGGAAAAAGCCGCCCGTGACAACGAGACAAGAATCAATCATCTCACGTCACCTGCAGATGGCCACCAGCAATGAAGAGGAGATGAACAAAGAATGAAAGTCCAAGTTCAACCGCAAACTGTTTCTCCCCCGTCAACTAAATCCGTCCTTTTCAGGGCGACCAAATTAGTTTGCCAACTAAAGAGTTTATTTGGTTGAAATTTTCTCTTGCGCTGTTTGAAATTAATTTCAATTACCGCGCCCCGGCTGAACATAGCATTCATTAAACGCCGCGTCCCGTAGTAAATGAAAAAGAACGTTGAACAACCAACGTACGAAATTCGAGCCGAACTGCGTCACTTCAGACCGACCATGTGGTTGAGTTCGTTGTAGTTCCTAGCTATGCATAGTGGATTAGTTGCTGGCGGTGGCAAGCAAATTAGGAAATTTTCGGTCAAGAGAATCATCCGTCTTGCGTGTAATAATTAAAACTAATTATTGTGGCGCAATAATTGAAGTTCTTCCCCTTTGATGCAATTTGTAACACATTGCCTTCGTTGGTACCGCCTTCTTTCGTGCACTAGCATCCGATGCCTTTACCTAATAGCTTTTAGCAGAACATTTTGACTCAGTCTTACGACAGTCGTTAGGCTGTCGGATCGCAGTTGGCGGCGGCGAGCAGTCGTTGCCCAAAAGGGCGTTGGTGCAGTTGGCTGTTGTTGCCGATGCTCCCGTCAACCTCGCCGCGAGAAACATGGCTGCTGAAGCCTACAAGTTGGCGGGAAAAAGCCGCCCGTGACAACGAGACAAGAATCAATCATCCCGCGAGATGAAACAAGAAAGAAAGCCCAAGTTCAATCGCGAACTGTTTCTCCTCCGTCAACTAAATCCGTCCTTTTCAGGACGACCAAATTAGTTTGCCAACTGAAGAGTTCGTTTGGATGAATTTTCTCTCTTGTGCTGTTTGAAATTTCCATTACCGCACCCCGGCTGAACATGGCATTGCTTTAAACGCTGCGTCCCGGAGGGAGTAAATGGCAAAGCGCGTTGAACAACCAATGAACCAACAGATCCATAACTATCTTCTACGCGTTAGAGATAGTGGCCCTTTCAACCATCGTAGAAAATACAACCGGGGCCGTATCATAATTATGAGCCACCAAATGTTTTCTAAAGAGGGTACAATAGAATTTTCTTGGCCCTTTTCAGGACTGACTTAAATCAATTAGCGGATGGCCCAGACGTGTATGGGAATTAGATTGCTGCGTAGTCCTACGCCACCTTTGCGCACAACCCCATTGGGCTGTACCTTGTAGTTTTATACCGTTCTCAGCTGCATGCGAGACGTACATGGAGAGACGAATGACATGATTGGTTAAGGTCTCTCTCTAATACAAAGAAGAAGAAGATGATGCAAGACGTTCCTTGCTTCGATTTGAAAACTGTGATAGGAAATTTGGTAAATTTACTCTGCAAAATGACATTATAAGACATCACCTTATATTTGCGTTGTTTTCAATAGTTTACTATTGTTTGAGAATAATGTTTGACAATTGAATTGGAGCGCGGTAAAATTTCCGACCGATTGAGGAAGAAATCATGTAAATCTATGGTGGATTATTTGAGTTATTCGTGTACAAAACGTACGGTTTTTCGGGACGGTCGCAATATTTTAGATTTTCATTTGACACCCTACCCTTGCCGTAAGACGTAGTCTACGTCAAAATACTTACAATGAGGGCACATCAGGTTCCACACATTTACGATTTTGAACTGATAATAATGGCTGGCCCGCACGGCGGTAGTGACGTTTGCCATTCTTACACAATTATTCAGATTCAGCGAAAACATGTATGTATTTAACCAAATATTCGATCCCGCCATTTGACAAATGGCGCTATCTAGTGGTGGGAGTGTTAAGATTCGCATTGCACGCTCAAGAAAACTTCAAAGATTTTTTCGTGAAATTTGAAAATTCCCTGATTGTGATAGAAAATCCCTGATAATTCCAGGATTTTTCCAGGTGAGGAGAAATTCCCTGATAATTCCAGGTTTTCCAGGTTTTTCCAGGTAGTAGACACCCTGCTGGCAAGCGTCGCCTTGTCTATAATGAGGTACGGTGGGCCGGCATAGGCTAAGAACCTTCCAGTTAGATACAAACATGTTTAACGTTTATCAACGAGAATTTAAGAATACGTATGCATATGTACAATATTCTAAACCAACGCTGTACACTATTAATAATGCATGTATTTTTTTCTTTCTGAACTTCTTCATATTCAGGATTCTAGGTCGTCAATTAGGCCTTAAACTCATGTTTTTTTTTTTATATTTTCCAATTAGAAAAAGTGATGGAAAACAAATTTGCCGAAGACAGTGTACACTATTATTCAGTCTGTGTAATTTTATACAGCCATTATCCTTTTGGGATCATATATGACCCCTCAGGCCTGAAGGAGTTAAGATACTTTTTAAGGCAAGGTTTTTTGTTTTTAAATAAATCATTTATTTGTACAGGCTTAATCGAATCAACTGTACAGAGCCAAGTTTTCATATTTATATACATCAGTTATCTTAAAACTAAAGTTAGAAGGATAGAACCGATTTCTCGGCTCCGTCTCGAGGTTAATAGGAATAACAATTTTAAGGATGGGAAGATGGGCGGGAAGTTTAAGTATGGTTTACATAACACGTTTATTATAAATTCTAAATTGTCAAAAAACTTATAACTATACAGTATTTGGTTTTCTTTTAACTTGAACATTTTTGAGAAAAAACACAGATAAGCAAAAAAAACATACATGTTAAACTAACTACAGTCTTAGGCAAATGTTAGTCAAAAACACATAAATTAACTAGAAAATAAGAAGAATGATTAGTAATTTCCATTTAATTCCAACTACCTTTATTGCTTATCTTGACAGATACGCGTATTTCGTCTACAATGTGCAGACTTCTTCAGTGTCGTGTACTAATACTCGAGTATTAGTACACGACACTGAAGAAGTCTGCACACTGTAGACGAAATACGCGTATCTGTCAAGATAAGCAATAAAGGTAGTTGGAATTAAATGGAAATTACTAATCATTCTTCTTATTTTCTAGTTACAGGTATTCCACTAAACAGCTCACACTCTCCATAATTCACATAAATTAGTTTCATAGACTCCAGATCACGTACAGCCAAGATATCTCGAACCGGTACATTGGGTTGTCTACCTCGAGTCCGAAGGGAATCATAAAGCTCAGATCTGACTCCACGATGCACGGCACATGACCAAATAATGTGATTTGCGTCCTGGTTACCTTGACCACATTCACCGAGATTGCTGTCGCTCAGCCCAACACGGTATAAATGAGCGTTCAAAGAATAATGATTGGACATGAGACGAGACATCGCACGAATGAAGTCTCGATCCACATCCATCCCTCCAAACCAAGATTTCTTTGATACCTTTGGGATGATAGAATGTTGCCATAGCCCCAAATCTCCTTTACTCCATTTATACTGCCAGCTGACGAGTGACTGTTGACGAAAAATAGTAAAAAGTTCATTAAAGGCGATTTGTCGATCGTAAATATCGTCTTCTAAAGCGCCCACCTTTGCAAGCGAATCCGCTCTCTCATTGCCCGGAATTGAACAATGAGATGGGACCCATACAAAGGTGATGATAAAATAACGCGAAGATAAAGCACTTAGAAGCTCCTGTATTTTTATGAGAAAATATGAGGAGTGCTTTACCGGCCTCAATGAGCGAATAGCCTCTATAGAACTGAGACTATCCGTGAAAATGAAATACTGATCCGATGTTAGTGAGGCAACAATTTCTAGCGTAAATTGTATTGCCGCTAATTCAGCAACATATACGGAACAAGGAGTTTGAAGTTTACGATTGGCGCTATAATTTTGATTAAATATACCAAAGCCTGCTGACTCCGCTATCAATGATTCGTCAGCGAAGAACGATTTAGTGGAATCAACTTGGCTAAACTTTGCGGCAAATATCACCGGAGTAATCATAGGAAGATGATGCTCTGGGAGACCATGAAGCTCCTGTTTCATTGATAAATCAAAATAAACCGAACTGCCGAAGTCGGAGAAGCAAACACGATTGGAAATATTCGGAGAAGGGCTGAAATCCTGTGTTATGTAAAAATGGTACAAAGCCATGAAGCGAGTTTGAGGATTCAACTCAAGGTGCTCCTCAAAATTTTCGATTACCTGAGGGTTCATGACTTCACACCTGATGAGGAGCTGGAGAGACAATTCTGTAAACCGATCCGAGAGTGGCAACATGCCAGCCAGCACTTCAAGATTCATGGAATGAGTCGAGTGCATGCAACCTAACGCGATACGAAGACACCGATACTGAATACGTTCCAGTTTTATGATGTGCGACCGAGCCGCTGACTGAAAACAAAAACTACCGTATTCTATAACCGACAAAATCGTTGTCCGGTACAACGTTAGAAGATCTTGCGGATGTGCTCCCCACCAGGTCCCGGTAATTGTGCAGAGAAAGTTGATCCTTTGCTGGCATTTTCGCTTCAGATACTCGATGTGGGATCTCCAGGTGCACTTTAAATCGAACCAGACCCCAAGATATTTAAATGACATGGAATGAGTTATCGGTGCACCCCAAATTTGAAGCTTTGGTTGTGCAGGGTTATGCTTCCTAGAAAAAACTACCAACTCAGTTTTCTCCGTAGAGAATTCGATACATAGCTCTGAGCCCAAGTAGACAAATTGTCTAAGGTATCCTGTAATGGTCCTTGCAGATCGACCCCATTGGGTCTCGTGACAGACACTACACCGTCATCTGCAAGTTGTCTCAACGTACAATTCCCACTCAGACAACCGTCAATGTCCTTGACATAAAAATTATACAAAAGGGGGCTTAAGCATGATCCCTGGGGTAGACCCATGTAGCTAAATCGAAAAGCTATAGAGTTTCCATGAGAAAAGCGCATATGTTTCTCTGACAGCAAATTGTACAAAAAATTGTTCATTAATGGAGAAAAGCCACAAGCATGGAGTTTATCTGAGAGAACTTCTACAGATACTGAATCAAAAGCCCCCTTGATATCCAAGAAAACAGAGGCCATTTACTCTTTTTTAGCAAAAGCTAACTGAATATCAGTGGAAAGTAACGCGAGTCAGTCGTTCGTTCCCTTATGGGAGTATCTGAAGTATCTGAAAGCAGGTTATTCGTCTCAACCCATTTGTCCAGACGGAAAAGGATCATTTTCTCCAACAACTTTCGAATACAAGATAACATCGCGATGGGTCGATAGGAGTTGTGGTCGGATGCGGGTTTACCAGGTTTTTGAATGGCAATAACTTTCACCCGTCTCCAATCATCCGATACAATGTTGAGTTCCAGAAAATGATTAAACAAGTGCAACATGCGCCTCTTAGCGAAGTCTGGGAGGTTTTTAAGCAAGTTGAACTTGATCCGATCAGCCCCTGGAGCCGTATTGCTACACGAAAGGAGTGCGAGAGAGAGTTCTACCATTGAAAAGGTTTGGCTGATCCCATCCATCGAATTCGTGGTTTCGCGTGGCGTGGTTTCGTCGTGGTTTCGTCAACCGTGCCGGCACAGAATCTGAACAAAATTTACGCCCGAATTTAAGGATCGATTGGTCCGAGTACTCCTCTCTCTCGTTGTTTGTAGTTCGATTACGCAATCTTCGCGCCGTGTTCCAAAGAGTACTCATCGACGGCTCGCGCGATAGCCCATCCACGAATCTTCGCCAGTAACCGCGTTTCTTGGCCTTGATGAGGCTCTTAAACTTACATTCGAGAGCCGTGTATACTTCAAAGTGCTCAGGTGTTCCACGTCTACGGAAAACTTTAAACGCGTCAGACTTTTTGCGGTAAACCTCGGTGCATTGCTGATCCCACCATGGAGAAGGAGGTTTCCTGCGAAATGACGTTCCTGGAACTGGTCGAGTTTGAACTTGAAGCGCGCTATCCAAGATCACGTTGGAGAGGAAGTTATATTCTTCTAACGGTGCAAGTCCGTCTACACTTTGTCCAATCGATGTAACGGGTACGATCATACGTGACATTAATGGATTCCGACGAATTGAACCTTGTAGCAATCGAAATTTGTATGGGCAAGTGATCACTACCGTGGGGATCTTGAATCACATTCCATGTGCAATCCAACGATAATGAATTCGAACAAAGTGTGAGGTTTAATCTACTGCCAGGTGAGGATGGACCAGCCAAACGTGTTACTTCTCCATTGTTAAGAACTGTCATATTGAAGTTGTCACAGAGGTTATATATCAGGGAAGACCGGTTGTCATCGTACAATTCTCCCCAGCCGGTACCGTGAGAGTTAAAATCTCCCATGATCAACCATGGAGTAGGAAGGACCGAACAAATATCTGAAAGTTGTTTTCGGTTAATTGAGGCTCTTGGAGGAATATATACAGAAGCAATGCAAAGGCTTTTATTTTTAATAACAGCCTGACATGCGACAACTTAAATACCTGGAATAGGAGGAAAGTTCACTCTATAGAAGGAGTAGCACTTTTTGATCCCCAGAAGTACTCCTCCTCCACGTGAATCCTCACGATTAAGACGAATAATATTGAAATCATGAAACGGCAGATCGATTTCGGAAGAGAGCCATGTTTCACAAAGAGCGAACGCATCGTAAGGCAAGGTTTAACATTTACGAATTTTTCACTAGTATGTGGCCCGAATTCAACAATGTTCTGTATTGAAATTGAGGCGTAGAAATACTTCCGATCGATCGGTGTTAAAATTTTGAAAATCTTCTGAGAAATTTCCGAGATGACGGTCGCAATGAGATTTTTTTTAAATTGTACCCCAGTATAGAAAACAAAAACGTAGTCCTACGTCAAAAGTAATGCAAATTGACAATCGCAAAAGATCATCTACACGTTATGTTATTTTTAGGTGAAATTAAAAAAAATCCTCCTTAAGAATCTATAGGGACTATTTTTTTATTTCAGACGTTGAATCGTTTAATAAAATTTTCCAAGAAGAATTTATTTCTTAAAATGCGAATTTAATAAATATTGGAGAATATTACTAAGGCAACTTAGAGCTCAAGGCAAGCTGGCCTTGACGTTTTTTCAATGACCTTTCGCTTACTCTCAAATCAGTATTCTAGAAGCACATTTATCAATTATTCATTAATTCCTATACCAAAAACCACATTACGGCTTGAAATATCATGAATAATGGTATCTATTACATTATTTGATCTGGTATCCTCAGGAAAGTTAGTTCACCTCATTATTGTATGAATCAAGCACCGGAATTGGGCCGGTTAGAGCTGCCGCACGGCATGTTGATAAATGCCTCTGGTCCCTACACTATAGGTTCCCACGGGGACGTTCCAGTGGTTCTGGGAGTGGTCAATATGGTCAAGGATCCACTTTAAGTTTATAACAAGGTTTGTGTTGAAAAACCAAGAAGAAAGAGCTGTCACATGGCATGTTTTGAGTAAAATAAAGAGTTAACCGCATCCAGGACCCTTCATCAGAACTTGTTTCACGGAAATGGCCATATCTCGGTCAACCGATTCTTGTAATCAACACTTCATTCGCTTGGGAAAAGTTTTGTCTTTATGTGTGTTTAGTGAAAAAAATTGTTTGACAACGGAATCTTGTATAAAATCTCATCACATGAGAGATAGCCTGTCCGGAAACCCGGAACAACTCCGGTGTCCGGGGGCCATGGCCAATTATGTTACCGACTTATAAAAAAAGATTAATTTCCCAGTCAAATGCTTCTTGGCGAAATCAAATAGGATAATATTTCATGAAGTTAGAGCACTACAAAGTTGATCAAAAATTTGCCTGCCCCGATCATTTTGTCTATCCCCTGTATACTATTCTTTATATGACATATTATTTCAGGTAATGCATGGGATGCGAGCGTTTTAGACTGTCGAAGAATTATTTGAATTTGGCGAATCTTCTGCTCACTTTTTGGCTCGTATTTGTAATGCTCGTTGTTTTTTAGTTTTAAGTTTGTGTCAAGTAGACAATAAGTCCGATGAAGTGAGCTGACGGAAGAGAGCAAGGAAAAGAATAAAAAACCGTCTGGTGCTAGCTGCCGGAGAGATCGGATCGGCGGTGTCAACGAACAATTTTTCTCGATCTTCTTTTTTCCCTTTTTTTTTCTCTCTTTCCTTTCTCCCTCAATTTCACCAACAGCATACACGGTAGTTTTTAAAAACCCATTAATGGGTTAAAAAACACCCATTTTCGCTAGAAGTGCCTCTCCCCATTTAATGGGTAAACCCAATTTACCCATTAATGGGTATAAGCAGTTTATGCCACAAAATGGGTATTTATTCACTCATTGCAAAGAAGCTAAAATGGGTAAAAAATTATTCATTTTTGCATATAGATTATGAAGCAATTGGTAATCAATCAATAATTGCAAAAAACAAAAAATGAAATACTTGTACTTGTTTTTATTCATGTCTTTTCTGGTAAAGTAAGCTCCTCCATGTTCTGTGCACACAAAAAGATTGTTAACGTTTGTTTAAAGTTAAAGTTTTACAATCGACGATCTCGAAGCATAATTTTGAAGCATTAGATTACTTATATACAAAAAATATAATTTTTCTTACTTGCGTTGTTCTGAGAGTGTATTGTTTCATATATTATTTAGGTTTTAAAAAAATAAAAAACTTAAACAAGCTGCGCTTTCCACCAACGATGTACCGGATACGCTTGGGGTTTGATCTGTTTTTTCACCCATTAATGTGTAAAAATAGACCCATTTTTTATTGTATGAGTTTTCCCCTAATGGGTATTTTTTTAACCATTGCATGATTGAGAAATTCCCCCATTTTATGACAGATAGGCAGGCTATTTGAAAATGGGTGTTTTTTTTTACCCATCAATGGGTTTTCGCAAACAACCGTGGTTAGCTCGGTGGTACCTACACAAAAAAAAAACAAAAAAAATAATTTATTAAAAAAAAAAAAAAAAAAATGGTGTGTTGTTAGCACAACAGAGAAGAAATTTTTAGTTAAATGTTTTTTTTTATATATAAAAAAGGGGGGGGTTTGTTGGGGGGGGGGGGAGGAAATAAAAAATTTTTTTTATAAAAAAAAAAAAGGGGGTGGGGGGGATATTTTATAAAAAAAAAAAAAAACAAAAAAAAAAAGAAAAAAAAAAAAAAAAAAAAAAAAAATAAAAAAAAGTTTAAGGGGAGGGAGAAAAAAAAAAAAAAAAAATAAAAAAAAAAAAAAAAAAAAAAAAAAAAAAAAAAAAAAAAAAAATTAAAAAAAATTGCTAGTTGGAAGGTAAGAGGTTGCTAAACAGAAAACAAAAGGTCTGATATCGATGGTACCAACAACATCCTTACTGTTGGTTTAAATCGGTCCTCAAACTTTATATTTTAACATATTTTTGTATTCAGCTGAAATAAACCATCCACACTTGTGAGGGGCTCCAACAGCATTCATACTGTTGGTTTGAATCGGTCCTCAAACTCAATGTTTTCACATGTTTTCTTATTCTACTGAAATAAACCACCCACACTTGTGAGTGGCCCCAACAGCATGCTTACTGTTGGTTTGAATCGGTACCAAAATTTTAATAACTTTAATGTGCATCTCTATACAGAGAATAAACCGGGAACATAGTTAAATATCTTATTCGCTGCCGACGTCAGTTGAATTAAGCACACCGTTTACCAAAACGAAACCTGCAGAAAACCCAACCATTTTATCCAAAATCCCAGTGATTTCTCGTGGCTGTGCAGAGGATTTCTCGGCTTCCTTCAAAGCGAGTATCACGTCAACATATTCCTACCCATTCTCTACTTGACCTGCATTCGGGCGAGGCCGGCGCCGGTATTGTCTTAAAAGATCACCAATTTTTACACATTGAGGGTGTATGCTAGTCCCAAGCCTCATCTGTTGGTTCTCTGTGTAACAACAGCTGATCTGACAATAACGGAGTAGCAACTTCGGGCGGTCAATCATGCTCATGCTCATGCTATATTATTTCAGGTAATGCATGGAATTCCCATTTTGTAAAATAATTTTAAATTCATTTTTTTTCTTATGGCTATGATACATTGTCTAAATTTTCAGGTTCATAATGGATACGCAAGTGACCAGTACCAGTTTTAAATTATCTAATCAGAGTAAGAAAATTCCATTGTGTAATGAATGATAAAAATAGATTGAAAACCATCTATTCGCGATAGAAAACGAAGTGTAACCTTGAAGTAACATTAGGCAAGTGTCTGCAAATCTCCCTTGCCATCAAACATAGTACATCGAGCTGGATAGAGCGTCGATGAGAATCCGTTCTGGCCAAGAAATTCTCATTAGGTCCACCATTTATATGAACTTTTCTACTTGATCTATATGGCGAACACGCCATCTTCATTGTTGTTGTGAATTGAATGTAATACCAGGCATTTTCATTCCTCACAAACGTGAGTGCAGGTACCGCAAACGCAGCATTCTCTCATCAATACGGTGATTGGATCATTCTTATCGAGTTAACGATCGGAAAGAGATAAGCACGAAGGGCCCGGACGGAAAACCAGATCGGTTTGCGGACAGAGTTTAACACTGTGCATAACGAATAGGAGATATTATAGAAGGTTGACAACAAGGTGAAGGGTACGTTACTCCAATTAAATCAAAACTATTCGATGTTCTTTGTTCACCCTGATACAAACCAAGTCTCGCACATATCAAACTGGCTGATATTAATGTACCAGTTTTTTATGGAAATTTGAGAGTTGACTCAATTTCCACGCTTTATTTGATTCGCTCGTGCACCCGTTACAGGTTTATCGACCATTCAAAATAAAAAAAAAGATTAATGAAATTTGATCTTCAACAGTTATCAGAACACACGGCACTTAAAACGAACTTACGTACAATCGAATACTTTTTGAGTTCCTTTGCACGAAGTCCAAGACAGCCTCCACACTTATTATCAAGTTCAATGACAATGTGAAAATTTTGAAGTAACTTGGAAAACAACTAAACCCTGGAATGTAATACCGATTCACAAACGCGGTTGAATGTTGTTACGAACGAGTATCAGCAGAGTACTACAAACGACACGACCAAGAATCAGAAGTTCAATGAGTTTCTTCAACGTCTAGTCAATGTACAGGAAACGGCAAGCAGCAAGTCGACGCAGATATTTGTATCAGCAAGGAATCCAACCCACCTCTTTCAGCAAACTAAGGAGCTTCACAGCAAGCGCCGACCAATGCCAAAACTGTTCTAATAAACCTTTCCTCTACCATTGCTGAGAGTTTTCAAACATGTCGTCTGATGAAAGGGAGCATGCAGTTCGACACAATCAACTTTGCCGAAATAGCGAGGTGACAGGGCAAGAGAGTGTAAATCGGAAAGTAGCTGTCGCAAGTGAAGAGGGTACCCAGCTGTGATATACCTTAAGAGCTGAGGGCATAAGCCGTCCTGCATCGGTACAATTGAGTCAAGAAAGCAGCAACAACGAACAACTTTCTTCCGACTCAGCGGTGTACACCGGTATAACGAGCAACACTTCTTAGATAAATCCAGAATGAAGGTCCTGTTAGCAACAGCTATTGTCATCATGGGTCAACGGATACAACTACCGGTACGAGCATTGCTGGATTCAAGCAGCGAATGTTGTGTTGCAACGAAATCACTGCGTGTTTTCGTCAAAACTGACGCCCTCTTCAGAGGTAGACTTCATATATTTGACGCGCTCATTTGAGGAAGCTGATCCACATGAGGTAATTCCTCATTATTCAAGTGAGTGTAGTGAGTATAATAAAATAGAATCAACTGAAAAATAGTCCTAATTTTAATCGTATGCGAAATAATGAAAGATTGTCCTAATTTTAATCGTATGCGCTTCGCACAAAAAATTAACGAAGTTCGAAATAAAGTTAACGGTTGTCTATACGATATCATATTAGGAACTGAAACAAATTGGTCTGATGATATATAAAGTGAAGAAGTTTTCGGTATCAACTTTAATGTATTTAGAGGTGACCGTGATTTGACATTATCCGAGAACAAATCTGGTGGTGGTGTGCTTATTGCCGTTAATGCAAACCACCAAGCAGAAACAATCCCTAGTGAAAAACATCAGAAATTGAAGACGTCTGGGTAAAAGTAATGATAAATGATGAACTTCATCCTTTTGTACCTGTTTACTTTCCTCCACATACGGCTGAAAAAGCTTCATATGACACATTTTTAAATATCGCGGAATCTAGATTTCAAGTTTTGGAGCCTCAAACCAAGGTTCACATTTATGGAGATCATCATACACCAGAAAACAGTTGATTTTATTCACGATAATAATAACGAATCCTTACTGCTTCCAATTGTAAGTGAAAATGAAACTTTAAAATTTATTTTCAATAAAACCAGCCACCTAGGACTTCATCAAATTAATCATGTTAGGAACCTGCTTAACTGCTATTTAGATTTTGTTTTTACTAATTGTACTGAAGATTTTAGTATTGATGAAGCTTTAGACCCACTATGGAAGAAAAAAAACTCATACTGCTATCGAATATTCATTATTCTCAGATTCCCAGGCAACGTCCAGAGGATTTCCAAAACATAAATTATGATGAAATTAACAGAAAACTAACAAATATAGATTGGCAGAACCTTTCAAAAAATGAAAAAGACATGAAAAAGGCCATTGACATATTTTGTAACAATCTATATGCAATCATTGACGATTACGTTCCAAAGAGAAAGACGAGAATACTAACAAGATATAAACAACCGGTAACACGTGAAATCAAAAATCTCAAAAACAGGAAACAAAAAGCTCACAAAGCATTCAAAAAAATCAACAGTTTACTAAATTTATATAAATACATAGATATTTGTCAAGCACTTGATGCAGAAATATCATCAGCATATGAAAGGTACAATACAAGAGTAGAAAAGGTCCGATCCAAAGGCGTTCTCTAACTTCACGAAGGAAACAATGAAAACTCTCAAACCAGGTCACCTTAGGCCGATCCCAACGCTGAGTTTCATGTTTGATACAAATTGCTTGCCATTTTTAAAATTTGGAACTGTCGAAAATAAAACTAGAACACGTTAATCACAATTCGATGTTTTAAAAATACTGGTTTACAAAAATCACTTGCAAAACAAACCAAAAAACGCTAATTTGGCTGTCATCAGTCATAACAGCTGGCCAGCCATGTCCAAACACTATACTGCACGCCGGGCTATTTTTTACCACGCTAGTGCGTGTATTGAATTCACCACTTTGACTTCGTGCTTCCAGACATATACGCCACGCGGTTGATACAACACCAATGCCAGTGCTCGTGTTTTGGCTTCAGACACTGTGTATGATGATTCGGCAAACACCACAGCCGAGTGTTTCCGATTGTGTCCGATTGCGGAATACACGCGTGGTTAATTTATTTTATTTCTACCAATCTATTGGAATTTGTAGAATTTTCCATAGGTGCAATGGAAAGAGGAAATTTTGTTGAAGCTTTATATATTGACTTCAGCATGGCGTTTGATGGAGTTGACATTCCATTGCTACTTTTCAAAATCTAGCGTGTGGGTTTAACCAGGACACTATTAAGATGGATCGAATCTTATTTGACAGATAGAACACAGGTAGTTCGTTTCAAAGGAAGAATCTCTAGAGCAGCTAATGTCACCTCAGGAGTTCCACAGGGATCTCATTTAGGTCCTTTTTTATTTATTCTTTTTGGTGATTATGTTAATCTTGTGTTAAATCATCTTAACTTTATTATCTATTCTGATGATATGAAACTATAAATGGAAATCTGTAGTAGGTTAGATTTGCAACATTTTCAGAGTGAAATTGATGTATTCTACGAATGGTGTGTTACAAGTCTGCTTGATATTAATATTAAAAAGTGTAATATCATATCATATTCGAGAAAACTTACTCATCATGACTCATCTAGGAAATCAGTTAATTGAAAGATGCAACACAATAAGAGACTTAGGAGTGATTCTCGATTCTAAATTGACCTTTGTAGATCATTTTAATACAACAATTCTCAAAGCAAATAATATGTTAAGATTCAGCAAAAGGTTCAGTTATCATTTTAAGGATCCATATACCATCAAAACACTTTATGTAGCGTATGTAAGAACTATTCTCGAATATTGCTCTGTTGTTTGGGCTCCAAACCAAGAAACATACATTAGTCTTACAGAATCTGTACAAAAACAATTTTTGTTATTTGCTATTAGAAAACTAGGCTGGAATTAATTTCGTCTTCCTCCGCATGAGTCTCGTTGCAGGTTAATTGATATTGAATTACTGAAGAAAAGACGAGAAATTGCCATGATCTTATTTGTTAATAATGTTATCTCGCAGCGTATAAATTCGGCAAATCTTTTAGAAAGTTTGAACTTGTATGCACCATCACGAATTTTAAGAATTAGGAATTTATTTCATGTAAGGCCTCAGAGAACAATTTATGCTAAGAATAGACCAATCAATAGAATGATGAACATTTATAATGAATATTGTGAAATAGTTGATGTTACTATGCCTAAAGCGACATTAAGAAAAATATTTACGGCAAGTGTTCAACCCCGTAGATACTAAGCCACTTTGAATAAATGTAAATATAAATGAATAAATGTAAATGTATATGTAGTCTGCAATGATTGAACAAATAAATAAATAAATAAATAAATATATAAATCAATAAATAAATATATCAATAAATAAATAAAAAATTTAATAAAGAAATTGATAAATAAATAAATAAATAAATAAATATAACTTTCGTCGAATAGTTCCGGGATGGTTACTTAAAACATTTACGCTTGGCAGGCAAAAAACGAACGAGTTGTCTAGTCACCGGTATTCACTTTGGAGTTTCGTGGCGCCGGACTATCTTTTGTGCGATTGGTAAAAATAAACACTTATACGACTTAATCAAAGGCTGCGCTGCGATGGCTAAATCCAATCATCGATTCCAATGACATTTCATGAATTGGCGGACGAATAAGTCGCTGTCCCAACCCTCGATTCATGTCATCAAATTCATCTCGCAGGATTACGTCCATTCTTGTCCGGAGTGAGCACAAATGTCTTCTTCGTAGTACAGAATCTGACCAACATAATCTGGCTGAGACTTTGGATCTTAGGATGCAGACATACTGCCCGGCCCATTGTTCACAAATGCGTCACGTTTCCAACTAAGGCCGGAACGCCATCGAGCAGTTTATAGCCGAACTTCCATTTCAGAGTGTCGCCGCTTCTCGTCCATTCTCCATAGTTGGTTTGACTTTTAGGGCAGAATCTATCTCAAACCAGGTCACCTTAGGCCGATCCCAACGCTGAGTTTCATGTTTGTTGCAAACTGCTTGGGAGTTTTAAAATTTGGAACTGTCGAAACTAAAACTAGAACACGTTAATCACAATGCGATGTTTTAAGAATATTGGTTTACAAAAATCACTTGCAAAACAAACACAAAACGCTAATTTGGCTATCATCAGTCATAACAGCTGGCACAACTACAAAGAAACTACCAATTTAAAACAATGTTGCATCCGTGTTTCAAATCGCGGTGAAAATAGAACAGAGCTCTCGACCAGTTGCAAAAATTTGCTCGAAAAGTAGAACTGCAACACAGCATTAGGAATGGCTTGTTTCAGTACTAGTTGTAAACTATAACAGCTCCTCACCTAACTCGAGGTCAGTAGGTATTACCTTTATAGGGCCAAGAACTCCCGGCAAAAGGCTCCGAAACCGGAGACTCCTCGAGCTGTGTCTCAGAGTCGGCCTGCTTCTGGGTAATCGGAGGGGCTACGAGTACAACTGTGCACAAATTTTGAGAAAACTATGGGATTTCTAACTATGAAATTTAAAAATTGAACACGTAAGCTAGAGGAATAATGGGAAATTTATTGAAAAACGAAAAAATCTACTGTGTGGTGAGTTTATTGGGCTATTGTAGTGGGTGGTATGGATGTCGTTGGGTACGTATCGTTGCTACCGTTGGACGAGCGCTCGCCGATGATCTCGTAGAACACGTAGATTTAGCGATGGCGTCTTCTTACTAACACGGACAATAGGCTTTGGGCGGCTTCAACCAGCAATGGCGAACACTGGCGGATAGGGGATGGTTGGTGTCTTCCTTCTTTGGCTCAAACGGCGGACCACGGCAAAACTGTCTTGGTCACGCCGAGAAGGGAATGTGTTTCCTTTACGATTATGGTCCTTGAACCAGAAATCTGGGCTAATCCTTTGCGTTTACGCGTAGACGTCCTGCATGGCAGTCCGACTAGGCCGATTCGTATTTGGTGTGGGTTGCCGCTATGTCAGTCAAATCTGACCGGTGACATTCCAAATAAAATGTACAATCGTACAAAAGCAAAAGGCCCTGAATTTGGTTGAGTTTGAAGTCGTTTGAACTCTGCTAGTAACACTCACTCAATTGACCACACACTTTCTACGAACGCCAACTTACTAATCTATTATCCTACTAGAAACCCTACAATTCTTAACGACATCTACACATGCACAATAAAAGAATTATAATAAATTGTAACAACGGTTACACTATGCCCCCACCGCGGTAAAAATAAATATTCAATTAGGTGTGATATTTATTTTTATCCTAGAAAATCTCACAAATTGAAAACTGAAACAATAAGACAAATGCCATTAAAACTAGTTAAAAGTAATGTACGAACGCGAACAATAAAAGGAAACGGTTCGCGAATGAATTTTGTTCACCCACATCCTCCAAAGGTTCCAAGAACGGGTGACAGTGGATCACAGCTGGACGAAAACCGGGAAAAACGCGCAAATAAAACCGATAGAGCGGTGATTGCTTATGTCAAGTGGAGTCTGAACATTTCGACGCGGTACTAGGCCAAACAACTTGATGTTTTGCAAAGTTTCATCCAGAAGGCTAAGGAAGATTGAAAACTTCTCTAATCGGGACGAACAGCAGCAGAGTGTTACCATAACACACTTAGCTCTCAACGCAATACCGGTGCATCGTTATTAATGACTAGACCTACATCAAACCGGATTTTGCAGTTGCTGGGATTAAGGACTAATTTGCTGTGGATGACCGTTTGGAAGAAGCTGTCGAAATTCGCTTCGAAGTACTGTGGTGGAAATAATAAAAGATGTGAGCATTCCTCACGAAGTTATCTATTATCAAGCTCAGCTCAAGCTCAAACAAGCTCTGCCCACGAACGGTTGTGTTTTCGAGAGCTGTCACGTTTTTTCTGCAATTTTTTTTCTCGGTTGTGGTTTTTAAGTTCAAGACTGTTTAGTGGTGGTACAAGTTTATACATTAATTCCATTGGCCTGAGAAGAAACAAAATCAGAAGCATGGCAAAGTATTTATAAGCCAGCCAGGAAAGCTGCGGTGGTGTTTTTCGATCGATGTGGTGTCAGTTGGGAATGTGAAAAACAATCAAAACTCATCAGAACCGCTGGTGGCCGTCAGGTGTGGTATTTTTTTTTTCCAGTGCGCAGGACCATCGGATCGGGCGCAAATCGATTGCAAGGAATCTGAAATTCCAGAAAGTTTACAGCGCGGTTCTAGGGCTGTATTGAGGGAAAGCTCGCTGCTATGACAGCAGGGGCACCGCGATTGTGTGCTTGAAACTAGACCTAGAGGAGTTTAGTTGTGTTTGCGGGGTCTTGTTTGAAGTGCTTTGTTTGAAAAGTAAAGAGAAAACGAAAAGAGAAAGGATATTTGTGGATTTTCTTCGTCTTGTGACAATCCGTTCCAGCACAAGCTGTTATGCTGCACGATAAGCCGTTGGTTCCTCGATTGGATACAAGCTTCGGATAATAATTGGGTGAGATCCTACCATTATATCATATACATGTACATATGTATATATACGTGCATGAATATGTTTGTATATTTATGTGTATGTGTGTATGTGTATGAATATGTGTGTATGTATGTGTATGAATATGTGTGTATGTATGTGTATATATGTGCGATAATGAAATCATTGGGTGTAGGGCCGGGTGGATTATCATAGATTGTTGTTTAAACAAGGAGCAGCATGACTAGCATTAAAGTGTATTTCAGCATAGCGTTTACATTGGAATTGTATTTTTGACCTTCAACTGCTGTTTCCATTGAGGATTGGCATGCATTTATAAGTAGAGTGAGATTATATTTGAAATTTTTTGCTTTTGTGATATTGTGTTAAGATTTTCTATTTGATTCAGAAGTGATCCAGCTGAGCCCTTAATCACTCAAATTGTTGTCTTTGAATAGTAACATTTCTGTATAAGGAGGACTTTTGAAGTGTCTTGTGGTATACTCGCTTTTCATAAAATCGTCATGTCTTTAAATTGAAAATTTTATATTTGAGGATTGTAGTGAAGTACTGTATTTTTCGGCTTTCTCAAGACTTTTGAGATGTTGATACATGTCAAATTTTTGTTTTCAGTGATGTCAGATATATTTTTTACAGACAAACATATATTATATTCTCTAACTATTATTATAAACACAAATACTTATCTTACTAGATCTATAGTAACTATAACGGCTGAAGTCTTTTGATGAAAGGGGGAACAGCAAAGTTGCAGATAAACATGCTGTTATAATTATCTGTGGTGCTCATATTTTTATTATTGAATAATGAATTGACTAATTAATTATTATTAAACATAGTATCATTATCTAACATCACTGTAGTACATAAGATCCACTACAAATGATTATAGCGATGCAAGAAAACAAAACAACACATCGAAATTTTAGATATACTGTTATTTATATGATGTTTAATTTCAGATCATCCATGGAATTCCCGAGTTTTGTAAAATAATTTCCAATTTTTTTCTCGTATCTATGATATATTGGCTAAACGTTTAGGTTCATAATGGACACGCTATGGATTGCAGTAGGGCAACAATCTAACGACATGTTTATTTGTTATCAGCATTTTACATTATAATGTCCCTTCACTATATTTTATGCATTATTCTCTAAGACAATGCATATTGATTTAATTGTTTGAATACAACTCATTTTACAGAATCATTTTGCGATAAATGCAACGCAGTAGGCCTGCCGCTTTGACGCTTGTATCATGTCTTTGATATGCTGCAAGCATCAATATTGACAAAAAAAATAATTGGGCGTCATCTAACCCAATTATTTCCAGGATGCTTTCTCGTACTGGCTGCGTTTGTATTAGATTAGATTAGATTAGATGTACGAACGCGAACAATAAAATTTGATGTCATTTCTCTAAGACAAACAACAAGTTAAAATCAGCTGGCAACTATTGGTCAGGTTTCCCTAGGAAATTTGCCATAATTGGCCATGTGTGATTATTCCTGTGTGAGTGTTCATGTGTTGCACTATAAATACATGGTAAAAATGATCTAAATACAAGATTCATCCGTTACTTCATTTCATCTTCAACTACTTACTACTATTGTATAATCATTTTGAATTGTTTTCTTCCCCCGTGGCTATGATAATGCAAGTTCGTCTACAATTGCAGCAACTTGCAGACATTACAAATATAATTGTTATTATCATTTTATATTATACCATCCCTTCACAATATTTTTAATGCTATTTTCAGCTTCGCATTTGCATCGTTGTACGTTTTGGTGCACCTAACTCACGTTATGTATTTGAAGAGATAGGATGATTTTTTACATATTTTTTTTTAGAGAGAGGATTTACGACGAATTCTACAAAAAAAAAATTCTTCGTCCAAAATAATTAATTCAAAATCTAACATTGTTTGTGATCCTACATTTTCTATTTTACAGACATAAAGAATCATTTATGTAGGAAAAAAGATCTATCGAAGAGTTTCCTGTCATTTATTTTTAATTTTTTTCGTTTTGGATTTATTGAGTTTCCGTTTTTGGGCAGTAATCATACTCATATGAAATTTATTTCGCATAATTGTTTGCTTAAATTTTCTTTGCTATTTTGCTAGGCTGCCAGGTGATCAACTTTATTTCATTATATCACGTTGGAGTTTTCGCTATATTTGAGTTTCAATCATCTAACATCACAGCGGAAGAGGCAAATAGCGGCATTCAATTATTATATGTACATTATGTAGTAATTCTTTACAACATCGTATTATTTCCATCATATGGAAATGACCTCCACATTTTCATACAACAAACCTGATTTAGGCAGTATCTGGCTTAAACACGAAATATACCTTCAATTTATGACATCTAGCATTCCATATATGTCCAGTATATAACACAGAAAATTACAGCTGTGGTAGGTTTTTGAAAATTACGGAATCTGTGGTAAGCTTTTGCACTTATTGCTGAATGTATTTTTCATTTCCGGTTTGTAAATGGACTTTTTACCAATTCTGAGCTGATCTGATTCATGCAGCGCTGTGTGCCATTTGGCTAAGGAGTGTATCCAATATAAGCTATCCACATAAATTTGCGTTGTACGCATGTATTTGTGATGGTTTTTTATGCTCTGAACACTGCATGCTGTGCGTTTGACTGTCAGCTTTCTTTTGTTTACTTGTTTGTGCGGTTCAAATTCTGCGTTTTCAAAATGTCGCGTATTGAAAAGGAAGTGAAAATTAAGGTTCTGGACACATGGCTAAGTGAGAAGGGTATTACTATGCGAAAATTGGCGAAGCGGTTTGGAATTCATCATGCGAGTGTTAAAACCATCATTAATAAGTTTGGGGAACACTATTCTTTGGATGAGCTACCAGGAAGAGGCAGAAAACCCGGTTCTTCCAACCCGAAACTGGAGCAGAAAGTGGTATCTCTAATCATGAAGAACAAATCAATGTCAATACGTGATTTGGCCAAAAAAGCAGGGACGAGTGTCGGAATGATCCAGCGTATCAAGAGGCGAAACCACCTGAAGACCTACAAGAAGCAGAAAATCTCGAAACAAAGTGCAGAACAGAAGAAGCGAGCAGCAACAAGGGCCCGGAAATGGTATTCGCGTCTTTTGCAGCGTCCGGATGCATGCGTTTTGATGGACGATGAGACCTATGTAAAGGAGGACTCAAAAACCCTTCCAGGTCCACAATACTTTACTGCCGTCGTTGGGGAGGATGTGAGCGATGCGGACAGGTCGATTCAAGTGGAGAAATTCGGTCGAGAGGTACTGGTATGGCAAGCAATATGTTCCTGTGGTTTGAAGTCAACCATTTTTTACACTACCGGAACTATAAATGCGGAAATCTATCGATCTGAGTGTCTCCAGAAGAGATTGTTGCCTTTATATAAGAAGCATAGTACACCTCCACTGTTTTGGCCGGATTTAGCGTCGGCTCACTATGCCAAAACCACTCTCAATTGGCTTGCGGAAAAGGGTATAGATTTCGTTGAGAAAAATATCAATCCACCAAATTGCCCTCAGCTTCGACCCATCGAAGGTTACTGGGCAATCGTGAAGAGGGTCTTCAAGAAGACTGGTAAGGCAGCTGGGAACATGCAGGAGTTCAAAAAAATTTGGGCTCAAGCGTCCAAAAAATGCGATGCAACACTTGTCCGGAACTTGATGAAGAGCATTCGATCCAAAGTTCGAAAATTCGTGAAGGAATAACTTAAATTTCATCCGGTCTTCATTATGTTCAAGTTTAACCTCGTACAATAAAGGATCAATTTTTTGTATGAATAAAATATCGGTTTTCAACATAATTTGAAAGAAAGTTTGTGGATAGCTTATTTTCGATACACTCCTTAGTGTTTGATTTTACATTTCAATCTTTGTCATAACTTCATCATAACTTACAATATCATTATATTTGGTAATATTGTTTTATTGATTTTACTTCAAAGATGATTAAAACATTACTCATTGTTTTTTTTGCCCATTTATCTTCAACTCCCTCCCAATTAAATCTTTCCATTCCTAACTCGGAAGCAATAACTATTAGGTCAGCAAAAATAAAAGCGGATTGCTGTTATAAAATGAGCCTCAAGTAGCAAATAGTGACCATGGCAACAGTAAATAAAAATGTATAAATGTTAGTTTTGTAAAATTTCAATAGATTTAACAAACTTTTTCAGGATACCTCAAATCAAGATTTTGATGAAATGCTGCTATCGCTGAAAACGAACGAAAACGTGCTTAAGCGCGAACCACAGAACTCTACACTTTAACATTTTACAACATTTCGTGCATTTCAGGATCAACCGAATGAAGATTATATTATAGATACGAATGCTTGTAGTATTTTTCATTTGCATAAATATATACACCATTATATAAATATTTCATGGGAATGGGAGGGACCATCAGGGCATCCGATTAAAGCACTCTGGATGGGGAGAGTGGGAATGCCAACTCCCCATTGCTAACAGTTTGTGAATAGAGGACGGGCTCTTCTCACCGCCCATTGGGATATCCTCATGTTAGATAGCTTGCTCTTTTGACCAATTGTTCAATCTTGCTGTTGGAAGGAGATTCTTTATATCCCTGTGGATACGTATTAGTGATGTTGCATATCGATTCACCCAACCCCTTTTTGGCCCTTCTTACAACGGCATAATTAGGATAATCAGTGGTTATTAAAGCTTGATCAAGTCTAACAGAGCAGTCGGACTTAGTTTCCGTGCTACAATGGGTGGTAGTACATATCATACATCATACATCATACTAATAGTTTCTTTTTCTATATGAGCTATCTTGCCTCGTTGATCTATATATCCATTTCCATTTTTCGAGCACAATTTCAGCAAACTCATCTAACAATGCCATGACCTCGACCTAGTGGTACATTCTCTGGAAGCAACCAACTCTACCGATCTTAATTTACAACCACGCTGGACTACGCTGAAAATAAGGACGAGAATGTACGATCTATCGAGGGAGGAATTGTATCCGACCTGTGAGCATATTGATGACCAGATTATACTGCCTTACTGTATGCAACTCAGACTGCAGACTTGATAATTAATCGGCCTACGGCTAGTGCTGGGGTACCATATCGCCGCATCCAAGAATTATTCACCACTTTACACACCTCTCTACTCTCGATCTTTCGCATCGGGAAAAGCATAGTGAATTTGGAGAACAAATCCATAAGCACCAACAGATGACGGTTTCCGGACTTACTTCGGGGCAAATTTGGCATAAAATCTGAAGCCAGCATTTGAAATGGCTTGCTAGTGATTCTGGCACGGTAGCCAGAGATGAAGGCTTGCACGTTTTGCACGTCCTGCAGGCTTGCACGAACCGTTTTGTCTGCTTGGCCATGTTTGGCCAATAATATCTAACGTTTAACCGTTGTATGGTTTTCTCATAGCCTGTGTGAAAAACTTGATCATGCTCCTGGCTCGATACTTCCAATTGTCCATCGTATCAGCAAGTGGAGTACTAATTTAAAAAGTTTCTGGTTCTCAATCAGGAAAGTTTTCAACATTTTCTTGTACTTTGTTGTACATGCTGGTGTACCACCCTTTTTTCAGTTTTTCGACTGCTTCTAATGATCGTGATAAAGCATCTGGAACAACATTTTCGAACCCTTTCCTTTGTTTAATTACCATGTCGTATTGCTGTAGGTGCATGCTCCAACGGTTAAGCTTTGACGATGCTTTCCACTTGGAATTCATTATAAATGATAAGGCTGATGAGTCAGGGATAAGTGTGAAACGAGTTCCTTCCTCGTACGGTCTGAATTTCTCAATTGCCTCGAGTGCGGCTGCTTCCTCCTTTTCCGCAGCTTTCCATACTCTCTGCGTCATGGTCAGCTTGCATGAGAAATATGAGACGCACGTGCTCTTTCCCTCAGTTTCCTGAGTTAATACTCTTGCTAACGCCGTGTCACTAGCGTCTGTCTGAATCGTGAAGGGCTTCGCGAAATTTGGACATTTTGGAGCGGTAATCACTTTTTCCTTGAGGATTGTGATAGCTACTTCTGCTTGATCATTCCACTTCACTTCTCTGGGTTTACCCTTGAGTAAATCTGTTAGAGGGCCCGTAATTTGGCTAAACCCCTCTATAAAGCGCCGGTAATAGTTTACCATTCCCAGAAAACGCCTCAACGATCTAACCGACGAAGAACGTTCAAAGTTTAGAATGGCTTCAATCTTGTCTGGATTAGGTCTAACTCCATTGCGGGAAAGCACGAATCCAAGATACGGAAGTTCAGGTATACAAAATTTGGATTTTTCTAAGTTTATAGAGAGATTAGCAGCCTTCAACCTGCGTGCTACTTCTCTGAGACTCCGAAGATGCTCCTCAAACGTGTTGCTGATAATGATGATATCATCAAGATAAACAAAAACGTTTGGCTCCAGTTCACCATAGCCTAACACTTGATCCATAAGCCGAGACAACGTTGCCGGACTGTTCACTAGTCCAAAAGGCAATCTGGTTAATTGGAACAACCCTCTTCCAAACACTCGAAATGCCGTGTACTTGCGAGATTGGGGATCCAAAGGAACCTACCAGAAAGCTTTGGAAAGGTCTATAGTGGATAGGTACTTCGCCGCCCCCAATCTCCCTAAAATACGGTCTTGATGCGGAAGTGGATATGCATCTCTACGGGTTCTTGCATTTAATTTTCGTGCATCTTAGCACATCCTTTTTTTTTTAATAATCGTTTATTTTTACAGGCTCAATCGAATCAACTTTACAGAGCCAAATTTTCATATTTATATACATCATTTATCTTAAAACTAAAGTTAGGAGGATAGAGCCGATTACTCGCGGCCGTCTCGAGGTTGATAGGAATTACAAATTACGGATGGGAAAGAGGGTGGGAATTTAAGGTATGGTTTACTTAACACATTAAATTTAAATTCTAAATTATCTAAAAACTTATAACTATACAATTTATGGTTTACTTTTGACTTGAACATTTTTTGAAAAAGAAAAAAAACACACATACACAGATAAAAAAAAACTTATAGTAAACATACAGGTTAAACTAACTACAATCTAAGGCTAATGTTAGTCAAAAACACATAAATGAGTTTCATGTACCTAAGCACATCCTTACTTTCATTAATTTTTCTCCTGTTTCTCCTTTTCCTTTTTTCACTACTGGAACTATACCCAAGTAGCAATTCAAATGCACATTGGTTTTATTCATGTTTTATGGTAGTTTTATCAAAGCATTATGGAGTTCATCCGGCTTTATCAGGGCATTTTCCAAGTTAAGGTGTTTTTAATTCATTAACAGTTCTTAAGAGTGATTAAAGAACACTTGAAGAAACCTCCATAAAACTACATCATTTGTAAGTGTAATTCACCTTATTAGTAGTTTTATAAGACACTTGATCCCCCTCTCAAGACATCGTTTCGCAACTTGCATAAAACCTGATAAAAGTTTTGTAAAAGTTTTATGACATTCTTCTTTAAGATGAATGTATCTTGGAAATGCTGCCATAAAACTCTCTTAGAACCATTTGATTTTAAATAAGAGCACATACTCTTGAGAGAGAACATTATGTGAAAAATAAACAAACTGTCACAATGGACGCCCACAGGTGGAAGAAATTAAAAACTAGCGGATCGTTCAAGCGAAAATTCAATAAAAACTTATCCAATATATTGAACACTCCTTCATCTCAGCCACCAACGACAATTTTTTTTTTTACCATTCCATTAGATTCGCAGCCTACTGAAACTAACTTATCAAAAGGGTCTATGCGTTATGCGTAAAACGAATAAAATAAAATGGTGCAATGTGTCGCTAGTTGAAAACCGAAATGCATAACTCATGATATTTGAATTTATGCCAGTTGTGCAAGTAAAACCTAACATCTCAGGTAGTGCGTTATATGGCGCACCACCGTGGAAATACAGCGCAGTACTTTTGACGTAAGGTTTAATGTGCACTACGATTTTAAAATGTTATGTTAATGTTGAATTCTCCCGAGTCGTGCATTTCAGTTCGCAATACACAATATTTATACTCGTTGCAAGTAAAAATTAGTATATCATCTGAGCGAAAATCGATTTTTACCATGATCCGCACGTTTAATCCAAAGTCGGAAGTAGTGCGCTGGAATCACTCAGTGATCCACTACACAGTGCACTTCTTCCAACGCTAGGTTCAGCGTACAGATCAAGAGAAAAACAATCTTTCGCTCAACTGATGTTTCAGCCATCGACGCAATATTATTATATGTTCTTCTTCCCAAATCCATTGTTAGCATATTCAAGTTAGAGATTTTTTTAATGTTTTAATTGACTTACGCTGGTGATTAAAAACAATAAATTATAAGCTGTAATGATGAACAACAATTATGCATAGGCACTTTTGATTTGAACGTTCACATTTTCTTTGTTTATGATGTGCCTTCTCCACACTGATTTTATGGCTATCTTACGAAAGACTTGTTTACCTTGAGCAATTCAAACAAGTTTTATTCAAGCGTTACTCCTCTTTTTTAAGAATAGAACAAGTAAAGATGAACTTATCGCGCTCCTAAAAAAATCTAGTCAGTCTTGTGCAAGAAATATTAGTTTTATATGCGTTTTATGGTAGTTTTAGATAAAACCATTGAAAAAATGGCGAGCGTGCCTATTCTGGATTCCCTCGGAATGGTAGCCATTTTCATATGTATGCAAAAAATACTCTCGTGTTTCCAATGCTACGAACAATTTCTGCTGTTTAAAATACATTTTGAAACTTGAAATGGATTGTAGACACAATTTATTCAAGATCTAACAATTTATCAGCCTTGTCACCTAATTGTTGAATTTTCAAGTATTTTTTATTTTTCAAATAAATCAATGGTCTAGCAATGATTCCGGGGCGCATTAAATTTTTCGTACTTTTATGTTATAAAACACCAATAAACTGAACGTCGCATGAAAAATTCATCAATTGCAGGCAAAAAACTCATGCATTTATGGTCAATTTTACAATTAATTTACATACGTATCCACTTTGGAAAAGAAACATCATATGTATATCGATGTTTTTTTTCCTCTTAAAAAAGTCCCCATTCAGCAGAACGAATCCAAAAATTCAAAACATATTTGTGACGGACTGGAAGTGTTCTTAAAGAGGAAAATCATAAAACTACCCAAACTTGTAGTAGTTTTATCATAGTTTTAAGCATGTCCTGCATGTCATTACAAGTACGAACCGATAAAACTATCAAGTTTTAAGCGAATCTTGGGATATAGTCTTGAGAACCTCCTGTAGTATGGGCCTTTTTGAACTTATGACGGTTTTATGGCTGTTTTATCGATGTTATGTAGAATATCTAGTTTTTTGCGTGGTTTTATCAAATGAGTCTTGAGAACTTCTTCAAGTGTACCTTAAAATTGAATTTGTTACTTGGGTGTTTGTTGTTTTTGGTGTTTTTTTTTTTTTTGGCCGGTGGGTTTTAGGGGGGGGGGGTTTTTGGTTTTTGGTGTTTTTTTTTTTTGGGTTTTTAGGGGTGTTTTTATTTTTCCCTTCCGGGATTTTTTTTTTTTTTTTTTTTTTTTTTTTTTTTTTTTTTGTTGTGGTTTTTTTTTTTTTTTTTTTTTCCGTGTTTTTTTTCTTTCTCTCCCCCTTTCCGGGGTTTTTTCCCCCTGGCGCAATTCTCAATATTTTCCCCAATTCATTACCCCCGATTATCCTATGTTTGTGTGTGGGGGCCCGTTGCGGCTATTATCTTGGTCTCGTGGAACGTGTTGGGCTGTTGACACATCTTTTCACTTGCAAGGCATCTCCTCCAGCTGTAATTAGTCTTGTGGCAGTGGGTTGTATTTTCAACTTCAAAACGCGAATAAGCTCCTCGCTACCAATTCCTAATACTGTCAGTTGAGCACCGCAATCCAACAATCCTATCATGCTAATTCCCATGATATCCACCTTGGTAAAAGGTCTATTGTCCCCCTCTATTTGATTTATTAGCTGCTACTTCTGTGTTTAACGGAATGAATTTTGATTGAGGCTCTTTGGGTTCCAGTCGTCGACCTCTTACGACGACCTGTGCCCGTTTTTTGCACAAAACGGACACTTTTCGGTCGGAAAGTCATGAAACCCGCACTTCAAACAAAAGATTTCTTTTTCCTTTAAGCAACCGCTAAAGTGATGATATTTACCCCGACAATTGAAGCAGATTGTCCGATCCGGCACCTGGTAGTTAGTTATTCTTTTCTCCAGCGTACTTTTGCTATTACCTTCCTGGCTGTTCAGCTTTGCTGGGTCCTTTTTGCTTTCCGATTCGGGTTGGTACTCCTTCTTTTGTCCTTGGGTATTCGTGTTTTCTTTAGCGTAAAATTTTGGGTTTTCATATAATCGGTTTTTCCATTCCTGCTTGCTCAGCGATAGTCTTTCCCCACAATTTCTTCTATCGAACTGGTTCCCTTGTCCTGGTCCTTGACTGATCTTAGTCAACTGAGCCGATCGGCTAACCTGCTCTCCTTCCTTATTGCGATACAAGAACCATTTCGCCGAGTCAAGCTTTCTTCCCCAAACCTTCAATGTTCGCAGTGACCGAATTCCCTTCACTAACAATGCATTCTTATAGTCGGAACGTAGATTACGAAACATAATTCTCTGCTCTGTTGGTGGTTCCGACATCCTATCAAAAATTTCCTTAAACGCAAAATAAAAATCCTGCAATTTCTCAAACCTACGCTGCCGTCTCTGTGAAGCTTGCTGTTCGTAATGGAAATCCATGTCGGGCAGTTGATATTCTAGTTTCAATTCTGTTAGCATTTCGTTCCAGTTTAGAAACTCTCGATTCTTTCTGCCTTCAATAAACCATGTCCTTGCGCCACCGGCAATCAAATGAATCGCCTCGTTAAATAGGGTACGGTTGCTAATTCCTTCCGCTTTTGCTAGAAACTCTACTTCTGTAATGAACTTGATAAAAATGCCTACCATCGTCTAGTCCGCCGTACCTTAGCTTTCAATCACTAACCGTTTTAGGACGACGTCTCAAAAACTTCTCTTCCTTAATATTTTCCACCTCACTCTCTTCAAAATCATCTTTTGAACATTCTTCTGATCCTTCCTCTTCCTTTTCGTCTTGTATAATTTCTTCTGCTGCTGATTCTAACGCGTTCTATTTCTTCACAAGATTTGTCTGCTTCTTCTGTGATATGTTCCTCGCCTGGTTTAATCTTTTCACTTTATTCCCCACTCTATGCCTCTGCCTTGACTCAGGTTCGGGTTGTATTTCGATCCGCTTTTCCAAACACAATCTGTTTAGCTTATCAGTAATCATCTGGTCCATACGTTCCATCAAAAGCTCTACTAGTTCGCCAGACTGACTGATCTGATGCTTGTGTTTCACTGGTTCTGAGATCTGCGATGATTTTCTTGCTTTCTTACACTCGGACTACGATTGGTCTGCGATCGTCCCAAAGATCTATCGTCGGATTCCGGATCGTTAGTGGGCGTAAAAAAAAGAACTCAACAGCCTAGAACATACTCTTTCCAACCCCTCTGTGTCCCTTTGCTTCTTCAGGCGTAATAACCTATAGTATGACTATAATGCACCAATCGGGTCTGTAGCTGAGGCATCACAGATTTCCTAGCCTTCCTGTCTTCTAACAAAACTCTAATTGATGCCAACTTTTCATCGACTTGGTTTAGCTCTGCTTCTAGTTCTGCTTCATCTAACTGTTGATACTCAAAATTAGATTCCTCTCGTTGCTTTCTAAGCGCATAACGTAATTTAGTTCTCTATGTCTGTCTAGGTTCACCACTGGAAAAGTCAACATTGCGAATTTTAAGTTCGTGTTCCAATTCATCATTCAAAAGGTAGAGCACATTCAAGAAAATTCAAGATTATTTACAGAAGATTTAATTATTTATTCACAGTATTAGATAAGATTGAATTAAAAAATTTAATAAAAGAAACACAATATAATAAGGTTTCACAATATTCACAAGAAACACAATATAATAATAATTTAACATAAAACTTGGATTAATTTAGCGATGATAATATTAAAAGTAAATAATCGTATTTAAAATAAATAGTGCAATGTTTGGTTTTGTTTGTGTCTTAAACACTGGCCAGACTGAGCAGTTATAACATGTTATAAGCCTATCTTGATGACGAATTTCTTGTAGAAATTATTTGAAAACCGTTATAACATGTTAAAACTCTGTAGTCTGAACAAGACATTAATGTATTATTTCTTTATTCAGGACCTTCTTGAGTTTTTGTTCAGTGTAGCTGTTGAGTGTAGATCCACCAGAATCTGATTTTAGTTGCAATAGGGTATTATAGGGGTATGTGGATTATAACATTGTTCGATAATAAATATAATAATATACCGGCATTTAATTTTGTCAAGCGAAACTATTGAAAAAAAAACCAATTTCAAAAAATAATGATTGCAAAACAACACCATCCTATTTCACCATGAAACACGCTACAAAACACAGACTACCTAAACCAACGAACCAACCATTGATTTCTAGCATACATAAGTTGACATATATGTCATAACTCACAATATCAACGAACTTCTTCCTGATAGAGAGCTTCTTGCAGCAGCGAAAGATCGGTTCTGTAGACCACCGATACAATTTCAACGGAGCGAAATTCAAAACCCGTGCCCAATCCCACGTCCCGACCCAGCGCGCTTGCCCCACTGGATGGCTTCGGGGAGACCGCCAATTCAATTTCAACGAGGTGAAATTTTAAACCCGTACCCGGCGGGCGGTGTGTTTTCGCACCCTGCAGTTTATATTTGACAAAACTGCTATTTAGATTTTTTATTGACAAATATTCAAGAAGACTTCTGTGTGACTGAATCTCTTATTCCATTATGGAAAAATGAAGCATTTCACACAGCAATTGAGTTTTCCTTATTTATACACCAATACAAAAACCCGACGACAGCGAATATGAAGAGGTCTTTCGATATCACTTGGCAAACTTTGACAGTATTAAGCATAGGCTAAGTATTATTAATTGGCAAACGATTTTTAGAAACGAGGAAAATGTCGAATCTTCTGTTGATGCATTTTACAAATTATTATTCGAAATTATAGTTGAACATGTACCATTGAAAAGAATAAGGAGACAAAGTTATTCAAAAAACCCAGTTTGGTAAAATGAACAAATAAAAAAATTAAAAAACCAAAAGCAAAAAGCACATAAAGTATACAAAAGAAATAATAGCAACGAGAATATGGTAAATTATTTGAATATTTGCGACCAGCTAAATCAAGCCGTTAATATTGCCTTTGATGAGTATAACTCAAAAACCGAGTTAGAGATTAAATCCAATCCAAAAAAAATCTTTAACTATGTAAAAACTAAATTGAAATCTGACAATTTTCCATCAACAATGTACCTAGATGAAAATGTGGGTTCTACCCGCCAGAAATTTGCAATCTATTTGCAACTTTCTTCCAAGATATATATACCACATTTTCTGAAGCAGATCGTGATCGCAAATATTTCGGTTTCTTTCCAGAATTTAGTGGAGATATTAGTGTAAACAATATAAATGTGCATGACATAAAAGAAGCATTGAAAAAACTAGATATCTCCAAAGGATGTGGGCCCGATGGGATTCCCCCTATTTTTCTGAAAAACTTAGCTTCGGAGCTTACAACTCCCTTGTTTTGGCTTTTCAATAAGTCGATCAAATCCGGTATTTTTCCCATACGAAATTATCGCGGTATTGCTATTATCTCTTGCATTCCAAAACTTTTTGAAGCGATCATTAATGAAAAACTATTTTGTCAAATTAAAAATAGAATCTCTACCTTTCAACATGGATTCTTCAAAGGACGCTCAACTAATACAAATTTACTCGAATTCGTTAACTATTCGCTGGTTGCAATGGACAATGGAAACCATGTGGAAGCTTTATATACAGACTTCAGCAAGGCATTTGATCGCATTGATATACCCATGCTTCTATTCAAACTGCAAAAAATGGGTATTGAGCTAAATTTTCTTAAATGGCTCGAGTCTTATCTCACTGGCCGACAACAAATAGTCAGATTTAAAGGCAAGACTTCAAATCCTATTCGAGTTACTTCAGGAGTTCCTCAAGGCTCCCATCTCGGCCCTCTTTTGTTCATACTATTTGTAAACGATATTTCCCTCATTTAAAAAAACGTAAAAATTCTTATTTATGCCGACGATTTAAAGATATTTCTAGAAATAAAAAACAAGGAAGATATAAGACTATTCAAAAACGACGTACTCCTATTTTATAATTGGTGCAACAAAAGCCTTTTGCATCTAAACGTCCAAAAATGTAAATCAATATCATTTAGTAGAAAGCGGAATACACTAGACTGTACAATCTCGCTAGGAAATCAGGCAGTTGAAAAGTGCGGAAGAATTAAGGATTTAGGTGTTATTTTAGATAAGAAACTAACATTCATTGATCACTATAACACAATAATCAGTAAAGCAAGTAGCATGCTAGGATTTATAAAACGATTTAGTTACAACTTTCATGACCCATGCACAATAAAAACATTATACGTTGCATATGTGAGGTCAATACTTGAGTAATGTAGCGTAGTATGGTCACCTTTTTCAGTCACGCACGAACAACGAATAGAATCAGTTCAAAAGCAATTTATACTGTTTGCCCTTCGAAAATTAGGTTGGACAAGATTTCCTTTACCATCTTATAAAGCTCGTTGTATGCTCATCAGCATAAAAACATTAAAAGAGCGTCGAGAATTCGCAATGGTCTCAGTTGTAAACGATATCGTTTCGCATCGTATTGATTCTGAAGAACTTTTATCAAAACTTAATTTTTATATTCCAAGTCGACAACTACGAAATCGAAATGTTTTTACTACAAGCCACTATCGTACAAATTATGCTAAATTTGGGCCTTTAAATCGGATGATGGCAACATACAATATGCATTGCGAAAACGTTGACTTCACAACGACAAAATATAAATTGAAGCAATACTTTAATGATATTTGATAAAAAGCTGTTCATAAATATACTAGAATGTAAGCTTAATACTGTAACAAATATATTTATATAGATTTAAGAGTGACAAACCATGTAAATAACTGTAACTAAAAGTCTACACATGATTGACGTCAAATAAATAAATAAATAATGGGAGCCCCCGTTACTGAAAATTAAGTGCTGTCACTTTGTATAAATGTCACTTTGTGAAACTGCATGTCAGTTTGTGAAAATAAAAATGATTAGATTTTTCTTGTTTAAAAATCGAGAAAAAATTTAGGTGCGCAACTAAGTTCTCGCTGTTTTTTGGTGAAAAAGGAACTTTATTTTGAAAACAAAGGTTACAAACGAATTATTCAAAGTATTGTCCATCACTAGCTACGACTTCTTCCCATCTTTCTGGTAAAACGTGAATACCATTTCGATAGAACTGTTCGTCTTTTGATGCTATCCAAGAATCAAGCCATTTTGAGATGTCATCATATGAGTGGAATTGATGACCAGTGAGACCATGTGCCATCGAACGGAACAAGTAATAATCGGACGGTGCAATATCAGGAGAATATGGCGGGTGGGGTAGGACTTCCCATTTGAGCGTTTCCAAGTAGGTTTTCACGGGTTTCGTAACGTGAGGTCGAGCGTTGTCATGCTGAAGAATCACTTTTTCGTGTCTGTGCTCGTATTGTGGCCGTTTTTCGTGCAGTGCTCGGCTCAATCGCATCAATTGAGTTCGATACCGTTTTCCGGTAATGGTTTCGTATGGTTTCAACAGCTCATAATAAATAACACCAACTTGGTCCCACCAAATACACAGCATAACCTTCGCAGCGTGAATATTCGGCCTAGGCGACGATGTTGAAGCATGCCCGGGCAGTCCCCATGAATGTTTCCGTTTTGGGTTACTGTAATGAATCCATTTTTCGTCACCCGTCACAATGCGATGTAGAAAACTCTTCCTTTTTTGCCGCTGGAGCAGTTGTTCACAGACGAAAAAACGACGCTCAACATCTCTTGGCTTCAAATCGTAAGGAACCCAAGTTCCTTGCTTTTGAATCATTCCCAACGCATGCAATCGCTTAGAAACGGCTTGGCGGGAAACTCCTAATCCTGAACCAAGCTATTCTTGCGTTTGACGCGGATCCTCATCGAGCAATGCCTTCAATTCAGAGTCTTCGAAGTTTTTTGGCCTTCCTTCACGCGGACGATCATCAACACTGAAATCACCGTTTTTGAAGCGACGAAACCAATCACGACACGTTGTTTTACTCAGAGCAGCATCACCGTAAACTTTTTGGAGCTCTCGATGTGCTACAGCCGCCGTTTTCTTCGAATGAAAGAAGAAAATCAACACTTCCCGCAAATGACGATTATTTGGCACGAAATCAGACATCTTCAAACAACCAAAATATATAACACTGAACCAAAATCACTGATTTGGCAAAGCGGTTTGTTTACCATATGTCTGAGCTTGGTTTATGACGCTTGAGATGTACAACATTCGACCAGCACTTACTACTGGCGCCATCTATTGCTAAACAGCGGGAACTTAGTTGCGCACCTAATAGTTGAGATTCAGAAAAAATATTTTTGTGCTAGGAACCCCATCATCGATACGGATGGAAAAAAACATGTTTTTTTTAAATTTAAATCCCCTATTTCCAAGTTTTACGTTGTTGCCAATATTGAGAAAAATCTGTCTAAATTTTACTGATTTCAGCACCTTTCTTTGAATTGTGCTATTTCGATACCGATTAGGCCACTGTCGACTTGCTTATCTTTTCAAATTAATGATTTTTTGATTGATCGGTTCACGTGAAAAAGCCACTACACAATCAGTGAAAACTGAGTGTGTACTCGCCTCCCGCCTATTAAAATTCTTAAAATTTTGTTCTAATCGATCCTACTATTACCATTACGAATTTACGTTGGGCGCCAAGTATTACCTCACCTAACTCGAGGTCGGTAGGTATCATATATATATAGGGCCAAGAGCTCCCGGCAAAAGGCTCAGAAACTGGAGATTCCTCGAGCTGTGTCTCAGAGTCGGCCTGCTTCTGGGTAATCGGAGGGGCTACGAGTACAACTGTGCACAAAAATTGAGAAAACTATGGGATTTCTAACTATGGAATTTAAAAATTGAACGCGTAATTTAGAGGAATAATGGTAAATTTATTGAAAAACGAAAAAATCTACTGTGTGGTGAGTTTATTGGGCTATTGTAGTGGGTGGTATGGATGTCGTTGGGTACGTACCGTTGCTGCCGCTAGACGAGCGCTCGCCGATGACGTAGATTTAGCGATGGCGTCTTCTTACTAACACGGACAATAGGCTTTGGGCGGCTTCAATCAGCAATGGCGAACACTGGCGGATAGGGGATGGTTGGTGTCTTCCTTCTTTGGCTCAAACGGCGGACCACGGCAAAACTGTCTTGGTCACGCCGAGAAGGGAATATGTTTCCTTTACGATTATGGTCCTTGAACCAGAAATCTGGGCTAATCCTTTGCGATTACGCGTAGACGTCCTGCATGGCAGTCCGACTAGGCCGATTCGTGTTTAGTGTGGGTTGCCGCTTGACTTTCCAAATAAAATGTTCAATCGTACAAAAACAAAAGGTCCTGAATTTGGTTGAGTTTGAAGTCGTTTGAACTCTGCTAGTAACACTCACTCACTTGACCACACACTTTCTACGAACACCAACTTACTAATCCATTATCCTACTAGAAACCCCACAATTCTTAACGACATCTACACATGCACAACAACAAAAATTACAATAAATTGTAACAACGGTTACACATACAAAGTAGAATAGCGTTGGAATCGGCCTAGAGGTGCACAACCAAAGCAAACGTTTCCGTGTTCGTGTGTACCTGCACCCATGCCGTTCACTTTGAGCTTGTCGTAGACTTAATTACGCGTATACTTCTGCAGACTTTTCGTCGCTTCGTGTTTCATTGGGTCTGTGCACCGGAGTATTCACTGAGAACAGCAAAAACTTCGTTGTTGCTTCCAAGGAGCTTCGGAAACTGTTGAGCGTTGAAGAGTTTTGGCAAGCTATTCACAAACACGGCCGAACGGGGATGATAGATCGATCTATCGAAGCAGGAGGAAATATAACCTACACTTGTCGTTCTGCATTCAACGTTGCCGTTTTGTGGATACATTTTCTTATGTCACAATTTTAAATTCAACCAATAAATCAAATTTAAAACCTAGTCCTAAGAATAAAGTGCTCGTTGATTAGTTTTTTTTTTTCAAAAAAGCCTACACACTTAGATTTTTTTACAGAAATCTGTAAAAGTTTACCGAATTCTCAACAGCTGAACGTTCGGTAATCCGATTTAACGGATTTCGGTGAAATTTCACAGATATCTGTAAAAAAATTACCGGATTTCGGTAAAATTTTACCGAAATCCGTTAAATTGGATTACCGAACGTTCAGCTGTTGAGAATTCGGTAAACTTTGACAGATTTCTGTAAAAAAATCTAAGTGTGTATGAATAAAATTACCAGTTTTAAATTGACGAATTCGAGGAATAATACATTATTGTGTTGTGAATGATAAAAATAGATCGCCAAAAAAACTTGAAAAAACATTAGACAAAGGTCCAATAATCTCCCTTGCCAACGAACAGTATTTTCAGTCATATATCGAGAAATGTCCCAATTACCCTTTTTTCTCCATAAATACAGGAAGCAGTGCTGATTGGGATTTTCTGTTGAATGTGTTTGCCCTGTTCATACATTTTTAATGGTGATCTGATATATTTTGAAAGACACCTAGATAAAGATAAAGAAGTAATCATTTCATTTCATTTTCATTTTCAAGCACAGAAGGGGGTCATAGGGCCAAGTCTCCAGCGATGAAAATCTCCGTCCATACTGTACCAGGGTAGAAGTATAGATTTGGTATCACAGAATAATAACTACAGGGGTAAAGTGAATCCTGCTTAAGATACCGGATAGTAAGAGGTTGTTGAAAATAGGGGATAGTCAGAGTAAAGGAAATTCTCGTGAAAGATGGAAAAAGGAACGAGAGATTCATGACTTTTACTGCCTCTCGACCCTATCCAATGACCTTCCGAATCAAACTTTAAAAACGTTTTATATTCCGCTTAATCGTTATTCTACTAACAAGCACGCGTAATAAAGTGACCAGGATAAATCTGTTTATATTCATCGAAGTTATGTGACGATCGATCATACATTATGTTTTAAGCTGCCTAATTTCAACGGAACAAGATGGATGTTTCTAATTTGGTAATCTAATACTGCTCTTTGATTCGTCCTTTTTTGGAGTACTGTGCTGTCGTTTGGTCCCCTTTCTACCAAAATGCAGAGGATCGAAACCGTTCAGCGAAGGTTTATACGCTTTGCTTTGCGACATCTCCGTTGGCAAGACCCTCGCAGATTGCCAAGTTATTGTTGGAAGGGAGGCGCATGGTGGCCAAAGCGTGTTTTGATGGTGTCCTTCAGGGAAACATTGACTGTTCCACTTTACTTGGTCTCTTGAACATCAACACTCGACGACAAAACCTACGTTTACAAGCTTTCTTTATAAACCGGCACTCAAGGACCAACTATGCCAAACACGAACCTGTGCTAAGCATGTGTCGCGTTTTCAACAGCTGCTATAACGTGTTTAATTTTATGTATCTCGTGATGTTAATAAGCGTTGTTTCCGAAGATGTATGTGTTAGTTATTGTATGTAATTTAGTGTTATCTAGTTGTCATTGCGATAAACATTTTTATCTGTTGACGAATAAATAAATAATAATAAATATTGCATTATCAGTAGTTTACTTACTTTTGGTGTAACTTGTTGATTTATGACTTTAATTCAAGAGACTATTAAAGCAAAACTAACCGGTATAGAGAAGAATTGTTCTATGGTCTCAAGGCTACTCGCCTCCCTAAGCGGACCCTCCGCGTCCTACTTTTTTTTTTTCATAAAACCTTAGTCGTTAATTCTTTGTCAGCATCTGTCCTAAGTAACACTTTTCGATGACCTTTGTTCAGTTCGAAAGGTCTGATTCCTAGCTAAATAATATGTTGTTAGAGTTAGGGCTTTGATCACGGATGTCGTATAGAACGCACATTTAATATTATAATATATATTTGTATTTTCTGCACCAGGACTTATTATAAGTTGCTCACAATCATGATCAAAACACTCACCTTTTTCGATAATGTAGCAAACCATAAGATTATCAATGATACCAACTGATACCAAATATTTGATGTTTAATCAATGACAATTAGAGAATAAACAACAATGAAAAAATTGCAAAAAAGCAAATGAAAAGTGCACTTTTTTTCGTTTCCCTAAATTATTTGATACCAGGTTTTGTAGATTGTTCCTAGCTTCGTCTAAGAGTGAATTGAGGCTAGACCCGCCGGTATCACACCTCTTTCAGTGTCTTCAAATAAACGTACTACGGCGTGGAAGAAAGCAGAGTGTGATACTATCATTACTGATCATGCGCTTGGTCTCCCATTACGGCCTTTTGCATAAGATTAGCTATCTCACCTATGACAAGGTGACAACCATGATCTTCGAGAGGGCTAAAGATAAAGAAGTAATCTGACCCATAAATCCGGTTCATTAGATCAAAATATGTCCTTACGTCATAGTGTTTGCCATATAAATAATCTATTGGTAATATTCGAAAACAGTCATGGGAAGTCGAAGGTACCGGCATTGATTCGGCATAAGATCTTTATCTTATTCCGTTCAGGATGTAACAAGCCTTTATAGCTCATTGCACGGATTGTATTAACCTAAATTGTTTGATAGTTCAAGGAGCTTGTTTAGAAGGTGTTAGAATCAAAACCGAAGAAGTGAAATTTTACATTGTGTTTTTTCTGGATTGTACACGATTCGATTCAGAACATGATGTAAAAAATTGCACTGGTGAATGGTTTCGGGTTATTTTACTTTAATGGTTAAAAAAAATTAGAGCACAAAAACTCAAACCGATCTTACCGAAATTTTGCTAAGTCCGCGTAAACAAGCTCCCTGATCTGTCAGAAATGCATTGATGACGCCATCGCGCATTGATCTATTGAAAGTTATATTGCCCTTTGCGCCGAATATTTTGCTGTATTATCTGCGCCATCCTTCACGCCACTTTGCTTGTTTTTTTAATCTTGTTGGTGTCTACGGCGTATACTTCTTTATGATCCAAACAATAGTTCGCCGAAAACGCGAACCAGGTTGAACAAACCACCGAAGTGGCGCGAAGGATGGCGCTGAAATTATAGTAAAATTTTCGGCGCAAAGGGCAATACCGTTTTCGTTTTTGAATACCACCAGAAATTCACTTCACTTTCATGTGATTCAGGAAGTGGAAAATGCTTCGCAAAATCAAGAGAATCATATGCGTCTAGCAAAATGGAAATGATTAGTCAAGCAGATTTTTTTTTCTATATGATGTAAACACTACACTATAGAGTTTGGAGAAGGGGTCTTCCAAATCGTCAATGCAGGCAAGTAAAGACTGTATTCGATGAAATTTGGACACACGCAATTGTTCGTAACTTTTTAGCGTGTGGGCAAAAATTATTGAAATTTTAACTGAATGTATTTCATTGTGTTGTGTCAATTGTGTAATGAGTTTCGTGAAAATCGGTCGAGTGATTTCAGTGATGGCTTCGAATGAAGAAATAGTGCGCCAACAAATTTTGGGCACTCACTTCGAAAACCCAAACGCTTCTCATCGATGGATCGGAAAACAGCTCGGAATCGCACATTCAACCGTATTTCATGTGATCAAAACGTTCAAGGACCATAAAATAACCAAGCGGAAAAATGGTAGTAGCAAAAAACGTGGCACATCAAATCCGGAGAAGGCCAGGATGGTATTGAACCAATTTAAGCGTTATCCCAACATTTCGATCAGGGATGTTGCAAAAAAGGCGAAAGTTTCAGTTTGTTTTGTGCAGAAAACAATGAAAAGTTCTGGATTACATGTGTACAAGGTCCAGAAGGCACCGAACCGGAGCGATAAACAGAACTCGGTGGCCAAAACTCGTGCAAGAAAACTGTACAGGGAGTGGCTCACAAAACCGTTCTGCATTGTGATGGACGATGAGACGTACATTAAAGCCGACACCAAACAAATGCCAGGACAGGAACACTACGTCGCCACCTCTAAGTTGGCCGTTCCGGAGAGTGTACGGAAAAAGAAACTGTCGAAATTCGCCAAAAAATTCCTTGTCTGGCAAATCTACAAGGACGAATGCCTCCAAAAACGACTTCTGCCCTTCTTGAGATCTCACGATGACCCGACACTGTTTTGGCCGGATTTGGCATCTTGCCACTATTTGTATTTATTCATCATACCTGCAGAGTAAGGGTTCACCCTTATAAATTTCTACAATCGGATTTCTTGTTGTTCAACCACATTCTTCGAATTCAGTTTCAAAAAGGCAAGAAAAAGCAAACATATATATAAAAGAAATAAACTAAACTTAACTATGTAAACCCTTTTCATCAATTCAACGCTCACGTCAATCATGTTAATTCTCTTCATTGAGCCAGCTCATACATTCACAACGGAATCTTGCTGCTGTATTAATAGATTTGATAATTGCACGCACAAAGAAGGTATTGCTATAATGAGAGGAGTTATGATGAATGAGAACAAAGTGACGAACTCTAGTGCTTCTGAACAACTGCAACTTATCAAGAAGATAGTGTGGACCATAATGTATAATTCTAAATAAAGTGACATAGCAATGTAATTTGAAGAAATTATAAAAAGAACATCCCAGCAGTTGCCGCTGCAAATGTGTTACGCTACAGAATCTAGATAAATTGAAAACCCATCGAACACAGTGGTTTAACGATACTCTCAGTCGGTCATAGGCAGTGGCAGATGCATTTAAAATTAACTCTGAGACAAAGGAAAAATGCGGTAGCAAGAGAGATTTAAAAATCTTAAGTTTAGTGGAGACAGGAAGCATTCCTGCACTGAGTCGTAAATGTCGTAAGACTGCATAGATTTTACCACATTGTGCATGTATTTGAGAATTCCATTATAGATTTGATTGGAAAATTACACTAAGGTTGCGAGCTTTGTCGACATACTCTAATATCTCATTGTTTATAGTTAAATCGGGTAAAGTTGCACGAACCTTCCGCCGAGAAATAAACATGGCTTTGGTTTTTGAAGAATTAATAGGAAGCAGATTACTCAAGGACCATTGCCAAATTCTTCCCAGATCAGAGTTAACAAGTTGTGCTATATTTTCTAAATTTGCTTCTGTGGAACAAATGTACAATTGAACATCATCCGCAAACATGTGAATATGACAAAACTTTAAAACTGATGGTAAATCATTTATAAACAATGAAAATAAAAGTGGACCCAAAACAGATCCTTGGGGTACACCTGATAAGAAATTGATTGTACTTGATTGACATCCATTAATTTCCACTACTTGAGTACTTGAACTTAAGTAAGTTTTGATTAGCAAAGTAGCGTTACTACTGAAATCGAACTTGTAAGATAATTTGTGCAGTAACTTAACATGCGAAACTCTATCGAATGCTTTTGAGAAATCAATCAACAGTAAAAAAGCAACTCCTTTTTTATCAATAATCTGATGAAGATCATCATGAACTTTGAGTTAGGCGGAAGCAGTACTGTGTCCAGATCTAAAACCAGACTGGCAGGGACTAAGGAGATTGAACCGTTGCAAATAAGCTTGAATTTGAGCTTTCAGTATTTTTTCGAAAGCCTTGGACAACGCACATAGAATACTTATTGGGCGAAGATTGTTCAAACCAGATCCGGTAGGTTTTTTTCAGATCGGGATTATCTTCGCAGCCTTCCATGCTCGGGGAAATTTCGAGGATTTAATGAATAAGTTGAAGAGATATGTTACTGGTTTGATAATAAACGGTAAAATAACCTGTATAAACCTTAACGGAATACCATCAACACCGAGGGCATTTGATGTGATCGAAAAGGTAGCATTCGTGATTTCAAGTTCGTTAGATGGAGTAAAAGAAAAGCCATCAGAATTGGGAGGTGGTAGAGAAGGAAGTTTAGGATCGCGTGTAAAACTCTCACCAAAAAAGGCATTTATTTCATCACTAGTATGACTGTACTTTATATTATAGTTTGAAACCGGATTAACATTTAGACGTTTAAGTTTCGTCCAGAGTTCTTTACTTGAATTCGCTGATTCTAAGTTGGAAGATGTATAGCTGGATTTCGCTTTATTGATTAGTTGAGTAACCCTATTACGAAGCCTTTTGTACTGAACATGGTCTAGTGTACGTTTACTATGAGTCCATTGGCGATATGCAATATCCCGAACAATCATTGCATTCAAAATATCATCATTGAACCAAGGTGCATTAGATTTAGCTCTAAATGCTCGTAAAGGAACAAAGTTTTCATAAATTTGAGTAATGTGACTATTGAAGAAATCCACAGCCAGATCAGATTCAGTAATACTATACAGTAAGGACCAATCCAAACCATTCAAAGAGTCGTATAATGCGGGGAAATTAATGCGATTATAATCTCTAAACATTTTAGGACGATCTATACTGCCGCGAGCTATGTTGAGTAATGAGAAAATCATATCATGATGAGAGAAACCTGGGGCTGACACCTGGTTGAAATTAAGAACAAAATTGGTATCGTTTGTTATCATTAAGTCAATTAATGAACTTCCACCAGGGTAAAAAAGTGTGTGTATTTTTTTGACACAAAAAAAACAAAATATATATATAACGTCGCCCCCCCCCTCTTTTTCTGGTACAAAAAAAAAAATGTAGTTTTTGTACCAAAAGACGTCAACCCTCCAAACACTCCGGAACTTCGCCCAATTGAAAAATTTTGGGCAATCATGAAGGCAAAGTTCGTTAAAACTCCAAAATTGATAGAAAATGAACTTGAACTAAAGAAAGTGTGGTTAAAAGTAAGTAAGCAAGTCGGTCCTATCATTGCCCAAAATTTGATGAAAGGGGTCAAGGCAAAGGTGCGGGCATTTGGGTTGGGAGAAGAGGTTCAATAAACCAATGATGTCAAAACTTAACCATTTAGTAGTACTTTATTTCCAGAAAGTTTGAAAAGAAAATTTTTGGTGACCTATTTTGTGTGTCCAAATTTCATCGAATACAGTCTTTATGCACATGTTAGGCGTTTTTCTCCCTCGTTGACTGTCTGACTTCGTTGCGACAAGATCGTTTTTATTCGTGCTTCGTAGTCGTGTGCTTGCAATTGTTTTCCCTCTTCTGCGAAAGTGTTTTCATTCGCCAGCCGTTGGTGAATCTATGAACCGTGTACCGACTCAACTGTACATTCTACTACTCCTAATGGTAGATGTCACAAGTGTTCGGATAGGTGTAAAAGGTGCTTTCTTTTTCGCGAATGAACGCTAAATCGGTATTCTTTTAGTGCTGTAAATATACGCTCCCCGCCGCCATCGCGCTCAGCAATCAATTGTGTTACGCTACTCTGGCGACTAATAGTGTCACTTCCAATCGAAGCAAGCTTAAGCGAGTGGTAATATTGTGAACAACAGATCATCGAACAAAGCATAGAAAAGCTCGGAACTAAGCAAGTGGTGTCGCTCTGGTGACAATAGTGTAACTTCGATCAGGTAAAGCCTACACACTGTTCTGATCAACTTACCCAAAATTTGGGTTCCCCATACCCAGCAAAAGTTTTAAAACGTGTCGAACCAATTATCAAATCCTGACCAAACCCGAAGAATAAAACACGTGCCACCGGGGGATTTTCCAACTAGACCCCCCCCCCCCCCCCCCTTGAAAGGAGGGCCCGTCCAATCGCAGGGACGGGAAATATGCCGGAAATTCATTTCCCAGCTGGGGTAACCCGAAGGGAAACTTCACCAAATGACTATTCTACGACTGGAGGCGGAAAAAGGGGAACTCCCTCAAAATCCGTAAATCGGTGGAAAGCCACCTCGGCATCAAAATAACTGAAGCTTACCCCGAAAAACGCAGAATCAGCTCCGTCCTCAAGTTACGCAACAGAAGGAACATCGAATCGCTAAAAAAGATGAAGCAACTAATCGATGGGTTTGCCATAAAAATCGCGGAACATCCGGTTTTAAACTCTTCGAAATGTGTTGTGTCTTGTGCTGAATCGGTAAAATTCACAGAGGACGAGATTAAAGAATATCTACAGGAGCAAGGCGTCACCGATACCCGCCGAATCACTAGAACTGGAGACGAAGGAAACCCACGGATCCCAACGCCCACGCTCATTCTGACAATCAACGGCACTGTTATACCCGAAAACATCGACTTCGGATGCTTTGAATACGTTCATACCCGAGCTTGGTGCCAAAAACAAACACCAACATGTGGCAACTGCTCAGGAGAGCATGCTAACTCCGCTGTCACCCTATGTAGGGAAACAAACAGATGCAAACACTGCAACTCCGACACCCACCCGGTATCCAGCCGAAAATGCCCGGTCTACGAGCGCGAAGTTGCAATCCAACACATCCGGATCGACCTTGGAGTTTCCTATCTTACTGCCCGCCGCACTTATGAACAACAAAACCGCACAAACTCGATGGCCAACATAATTGCTACTGACAACGACAACCGCTTCAATGAACTAAACTCGAAACTCGACCGTGTCCTCGCCGAATTAGATAGGAAAAATGATGAAATTGGAATCCTTAAAACGACCGTAGCTAAAAAGGACGCCCAACTCGACGAAGCCTACCGTCGTATTGCAGCCTTAGAAAAAAACCTGGAGGAAAAATTGAAAAAACCAACCCTCACAGAACCAACCACAGAAACGACTGCAAGAAAGCCAAGCGACCAAACCTCACTACCCAACCGTAAGGGGAGCAAGGATAGTGGAGCCCTCCGACTAGAGCTCACCCGCAAACACGGCACCATCGAGGATCTGGTCGCAGAAAACCAAAACCTTCGCAAAAAGAAATTAATCTCAAAAAGAGTAATTGACTCTCTCCGAAACAACCTAAAGGATACCACAACGGATAGATCTGCGCAACCACGAACTTCCAAACCTAAAACTCCTAAACAAGACTGCACCGAAACCACTGGTTCTGCCCCAAACGAAGCAAAAGCACCCAATTGCTGACTCTCATCAACAAGGACAACAGTATGGAACAGGACCCCCCCACAAACAGCGACTTCTACATCTCATCGGAAGAGGACATCGCCGAACCACCGGCGGAAGCTTAAAGGTCCACATACAATATTCCATTCTTCTCACCCCAGCCTGGATCATAACCACCGCGAGTAATTACAATGGCCTCTCAACTTAACAAAGTTCTAATCACCTACAACGGCAACGCAATGGCAACGGCTGAGAAGAAACACCCTACCAACCAACACTCCACCACCCACCAATCCTCTACTGGAATGGATAAGGCCTCAGGCAGTCGGTACCCCTCTGATGCGGACATATCCCCCTCATCGAAATCTGGGGCTACCCACCGACACTTGTTGGCAACCTCCAGAGGCAGCATAAAATGTAATAAAACGGAACACCACCCAGCGGAGCAGGAGAGGCCCCACTGATGCGGACGTCATTACCCCACCGGAATCATTGGACAACCATCGACCCTCCAATGCGACTGGAAGGGGGACGGACAAGCGGGCTCCCCCGTATACCCCTGAAACCGGAACACAGGAATTAAGTAGAAAAAGCGAGACGGACAAGCAGAGATGGCATTTCACAGAGGATACAACCATAACTCACCGCAGATAAAGCAAAGTGCTCTTTTATTTGGTGGTAAATAGACAGAGTGAAAGTGTGCGCCAGTGAGGGGATGGTTTGGAGTGAATCACTCTCTCTTTTAAACGACCGCTCTCACGTGCTCTCATCTGTCTTCACCCACGTGCTCTCGCCTGTGATCGCTGCCGCGTACACTTGGGTGAGAACGCGCTAGTGCTCTCTCTGTGATTCGCTGGTGCGGTTGATAGTGAGAACTTCGTCGGATTTGTAAAAAATATCCGCAAAAACAAAGCGGGAAGAAATATTCTTCTTTCTTCCTTTGTTATGTAGCGCCAAAGCGAATTTGCAATCACTGATGTATATTAGCAGAAGAGCCCACGCCAGTGAGTTCACTGGGGCGCACGCGTCAGGGAATTTATCTGCATTCACTTCTGTGAATTTGAGAGCTCTTCTTCTCACTCTAGAGCGATCGAGTGTTGTGTGAATAAAAACCATTTTTTCCCTCACATGCGCTACCCGCAAGCAAACACGGGGGTGAATATATACAAGAGAGAAGAGCTCTCGTTGAGGTAGGAAGAGTGTGTGGAAAAATTTAAATCTCTCTTTACCACACTGAGGATATGGACATCAGTGCGGACAAGCAGGCATACCTGTATCCCTCGCCGGACGGAACCAGGACAAATCAATCAGGACACACCATCGGCTGCTACGAACAGGACTGGGAAAGGGATAGGGCCTCGGGCGGCCGGATCCCCCACAGCACGGAAGTCTATGCCGACCCGGAACTGGTGGGTCCCAGCCAGCGCTCGTTGGTCACTCCCCTAGACCCAGCACCAACCCTGTTACGTAGATCTGCTAGGCTAAGAGAAAAAGGATGCATCCCCGTCAAAGCAAGGACTAACGCTGCCCTTTACGAAACCGTCACACCCTGTATTCAGGCAATCACACTACACGCCTTTCCTGGAACAACAATCGGCTAGATACCTGGCCACTGCGGTATCCCAGGAAACGTCGAGGCCGATCGGTTGGCCTCAATCGGAAGAAGTGCCAATTCATACGGTAAAACCATCCCTAGAGATGATGCAAAAAAAATGACTCAACAGAATCGTATGGGACGCCTGGACCAACGATTACACCCAGAACCGTGAGCTCTTCATCCGAAAAATCAAATACTCCATCGATCGAGGTAAGGATCAACCGAACCACCGGCAACAGGTGGTCTTCTCCCGCCTTCGCTCTGGACACACCAGGGCATCTCACAATATGGCCGGAAACGGGCCATTCCGTATAAACTGTTCCACCTGCAACGAACACCACTCGGTGGAGCACTTTATATGCCATTGCCCCCAGTACCAAGGACCCCCGGAACACTATGGCATCTCGAGCTCCCCGAAAGATGCCCTCAGCGACGACCCCACTAGAGAGGCAGCCTTGGTTTGTTTTCTTAAGGACTGCCACCTTTACGACACTATATAGTACACTTAATACTTTACCTCGATCAAAACTACGAGGAGGGTCGAGGCAGCGGGTCCGCCTGTGATGGACCTCTCAACGATGCCTGGCACCGGTGGGTGCCCTCCCCCCCCCCTCTCAGACCACTCCCACGACCAACCGGCTCCAAATCCAACCCCGCTATAACATGGACATGAACTAGGAACACTATAAGGATACCAGTCAAGTTTTGATTTCACCCCACTCCAAACCATATATGACCTGCAACGACATTGACATGATCGAGAGAAGCCGATTGGCCCGCCAAATACCAGTAACCAACTCTGAAAGTAGCGACAGCCTCCAAACTTGAATTTCTTTTAGAACGAGTTTTTTCATCAAGTAAACTTATTATTTCAAATAAATGAATTGTGTTAAGGGGCCTAGAGCCCTAGCCCCCCGCCCGCCCATCACTTGGTTGGGACCCTTCAGGCCCTACCTCGTATGCTAGTATTTCAAGAGATGAACCAGCCACCGGCTGAAAGTCTTTCAAATAAAGACAAACAGTTTTTCTCCCTCAGTAATGTCCATCGCTTCTAGTCGCCACACGCTAACCGAACCTCACTCCGAGAACGAAGCTATCGAGATTGTTGAACCATCTATCATTAAAGCGAATGCCTCACCTAACATGCCAAGAAACCGTCAGGCATCCGATGCGCCTATAGTGGAGGATTGTGTTCCCGATCGCACTCTTTCCGCGTACTACCAGAATGTCAGGGGCTTGCGCACAAAAATCCGTCAGCTACGTTTGGTGCTGTCTAGTTGTGATTATGACGTGCTTATCTTCAAGGAAACATGGCTCCGGGCAGATATTGACAGCAGAGAAATTTCTTCCGATTACGTATTCTTCCGTTGTGATCGTAATGCATTGACGAGTCAGCATTTGCGGGGTGGTGGAGTCTGATTGCGGTAAAAAGCTCACTCAGATGTAACTCGGTTTTGATGCTTAACTGCAATGAACTCGAACAAATCGCAGTTTGCATAAAGTTGCATTCTCGTTCGCTTTATATAGTTTTCCTCCAGAAAGTGCAAAAAAAGAATCATATGAATTGTTCTTTGAAACTGCAGATATTATTTCACAATTTGTACCTGAATCAAATGTTCATATATATGGTGACTTTAATCAACGGACTGCTAACTTTATTGTTGATGACGACAATGAATATTTTTTGATACCAATTGTGGGTGACAATGAAACGCTTCATTTTCTATTTGACAAATGTTCGGAGATTGGACTTTACCAAGTTAATCATGTCAGAAATCGTAACAACTGTTATTTAGATTTATTATTTACAAATATGGCCCATGATTTCTGTGTGACGGAGTCACCTGCTCCTTTATGGAAGAATGAGGTATTCTACACAGCAATTGAATACTCCATATATATACATGACAACACCACAAAGTTGGATGGTGATTTGTCCAAACCATATTTTGATTTTAGACAAGCGGACTACGGAGTTATCAAAAATAAGTTATACTCTATCGATTGGCAAACTGTAATTCGCAATTTAAACCTAGAGCAAGCTGTGGATACGTTCTACCAAATCATTTACAATATATTAAAGTCAACAGTACCCAAGAAGCAACATAAACAATCAAATAGGTCTAAAGCTCCAGTATGGTACAATAGAACAATTACGAATCTTAAAAACATAGTCATTTATTTTCAGATTTTTTTCAAGATGTTTACACATCTCATGACGAAAATGACAGGGATTATCAATACTTTACACACCTTCCTGAGCCACTGAGTGACATTTCAGTTGAAAATATATGCCTCAACGAAGTCTTTCTTTCTCTAAATACTTTGGATGCATCAAAGGGTGCAGGACCAGATGGTTTGCCGCCAGTATTCTTAAAGTCAGTATCAACGGAACTAGCGAAACCTTTGTTTTTGCTAGTTAACCTTTCTCTAGAATCCAGTATTCTTCCATCAATTTTGAAAGAATCGTTTTTAATTCCGATATTCAAGAGTGGCAAAAAAGCAGATGTAAAAAATTATCGAGGGATTGCCATATTATCATGCATTTCTAAATTGTTCGAGTCTATAATCAATCAAAATATTTTCTCTCAAGTTAAAAATTTAAACTCTAGCAAACAACATGGGTTTGTTAAAGGACGTTCAACGACTACACATTTATTAAACTTTGTTACATTTTCTATCAATGCAATGGATAGAGGAAATTATGTTGAGGCATTATATACTGACTTTAGTAAAGCATTTGATAGAATCGACATCCCTTTATTGCTTTTTAAATTATCTAAGCTAGGATTCAATTGCGGACTATTAAAGTGGGTTCAGTCATACTTGACTGGTAGAACACAAAGAGTAAGACTTGATTTTGTCATCAGTAGTGAATGTGAAATCTGGTGTACCACAGGGTTCCCATCTTGGTCCATTACTGTTCATTTTGTTTGTTAACGAAGTAGACCACGTTTTATGTCGCCTGAACGTTTCAATATATGCAGACGATATGAAACTTTATCTAGACATATGTAAATCATCTGATCTTGTAGTATTTCAGAATGAAATTAATAATTTTCACAACTGGTGTTCAAAAAATTTGCTTGAGCTTAATGTGAAAAAATGCAATTCTATATCATTTACAAGAAAACACGTTATAAGACAAGAAGCAATAACTATAGGCCAGAACACAGTTCAAAGATGCAGTGAAGTTAGAGACTTAGATATTATACTTGACACAAAATTAACGTTTGTTGATCACTATAATAACATTATACATAAGGCAAACAACATGCTAGGGTTTATTAAAAGATTTAGCTTTCACTTTAAAGATCCATACACAATCAAAACGTTATACATAGCATATGTGAGGCCCCTTCTTTAATATTTTAGTATAGTTTGGGCTCCATATCAAGATACTCATGCAAACCGTATTGAATCAGTCCAAAAACAGTTTTTATTGTTTGCTCTACGTAAATTAGGTTGGACGTAAGTGCTACTATCCTATGAGTCACGATGCATGTTGATAAATTTAGACGAGCTTAAAAAGCGAAGAGAGTTTGCAATGATAGCTTTTATAAACGACGTTATTGCACAAAGAGTGAATACTACAGATATATTAGAAAACCTAAATTTTTATACTCCCACTCGTATTCTTAGAAATAGACATTTATTTTATATTAACAATCACAGAACTAATTATGCCAAGAATGGGCCACTAAATAGAATGATGTCCTGTTATAATATTAGGTGCGCAACTAAGTTCTCGCTGTTTTTTTGGTGAAAAAGGAACTTTATTTTGAAAACAAAGGTTACAAACGAATTATTCAAAGTATTGCCCATCACTAGCTACGACTTTTTCCCATCTTTCTGGTAGAACGTGAATACCATTTCGATAGACCTGTTCGTATTTTGATGCTATCCAAGAATCAAGCCATTTTGAGATGTCATCATATGAGTGGAATTGCTGACAAGTGAGACCATGTGCCATCGAACGGAACAAGTAATAATCGGACGGTGCAATATCAGGAGAATATGGCGGGTGGGGTAGGACTTCCCATTTGAGCGTTTCCAAGTAGGTTTTCACGGGTTTCGCAACGTGAGGTCGAGCGTTGTCATGCTGAAGAATCACTTTTTCGTGTCTGTGCTCGTATTGTGGCCGTTTTTCGTGCAGTGCTCGGCTCAATCGCATCAATTGAGTTCGATACCGTTCCCCGGTAATGGTTTCGTTTGGTTTCAACAGCTCATAATAAATAACACCAACTTGGTCCCACCAAATACACAGCATAACCTTCGCAGCGTGAATATTCGGCCTAGGCGACGATGTTGAAGCATGCCCGGGCAGTCCCCATGAATGTTTCCGTTTTGGGTTACTGTAATGAATCCATTTTTCGTCACCCGTCAGAATGCGATGTAGAAAACTCTTCCTTTTTTTGCCGCTGGAGCAGTTGTTCACAGACGAAAAAACGACGCTCAACATCTCTTGGCTTCAAATCGTAAGGAACCCAAGTTCCTTGCTTTTGAATCATTCCCAACGCATGCAATCGCTTAGAAACGGCTTGGCGGGAAACTCCTAATCCTGAACCAAGCTATTCTTGCGTTTGACACGGATCCTCATCGAGCAATGCCTTCAATTCAGAGTCTTCGAAGTTTTTTGGCCTTCCTTCACGCGGACGATCATCAACACTGAAATCACCGTTTTTGAAGCGACGAAACCAATAACGACACGTTGTTGCACTCACCGTAAACTTTTTGGAGCTCTCGATGTGCTTCAGCCGCCGTTTTCTTCGAATGAAAGAAGAAAATCAACACTTTCCGCAAATGACGATTACTTGGCACGAAATCAGACATCTTCAAACAACCAAAATTTATAACACTAAACCATAATCACTGATTTGGCAAAGCGGTTTGTTTACCATATGTCTGAGCTTGGTTTATGACGCTAGAGATGTACAACATTCGACCAGCACTTACTACTGGCGCCATCTATTGCTAAATAGCGGGAACTTAGTTGCGCACCTAATAAATATTGCGAAACAATTGATGTAACAATGAACAAAAACACGCTTAAAAACGTTTTCTTTAGAAGTTTAACCAGGTAACCTGGTATTGATAAATAGACATTAAGTATATCATGTAATAGAATTGGTCTCTTTTGATTGACGACAAATAAATAAATATCTATCTCCCACCTAATTCGAGTACCGAGTTATATACTGCTCATGCAAGTGCGGTACAGCTTGTTGCAGATCGTTTGACCGAGAATGACATAATTTTGTCTGTCGGCGACTTTAATCTCCCTAACTTGCGATGGCATCTCGATAAGGACATCAATGGATACATTCCTTCTAACGTCTCGACTGATACTGAGCTGGACTTTACAGAAGCAATGTTTACCAATGGCTTGAGGCAGGTTAACAGTTTCGTCAATACATATGCAAAACTTTTGGACCTGGTATTTACCAATTTTCCGGAATATCTTGACTTAATTGCACCATCGTCTCCTCTGTTGCCGATTGATAACCACCACGCACCAGTAGTTTTACTGCTTGACGATAGCGACGCGCCAACATTACTTGACAACCAAGATCAATGTTTTAAGTTTGACTATTCCGCATGCGATTTTGACTTGGTAAACTCCATTTTTGTGCACATTGATTGGGAACGATTATTGAACGACGGCTCCGTGGACCAGATGCTATCAGCTTTTTATGGATCACTCTATGATGTTATCAATCGCCATGTTCATCGTAAAAAACCTGCTTCTATCTCAGTTTTCAACCAACCGTGGTGGACTCCCGATCTGCGTAACCGTCGCAACAATCTTCGTAAGATGCGTAACCGATTTTTCATTACGAAAAACGAGTCCGACAGAGCTAGACTTCGCGAGCTTGAATCGAAGTATAATGCCCTCCTTTCAGCAACGCATGAAAGCTATTTGATCAGGTTACAGACAACCGTCAAGCAAACCCCCTCTTGTTTCTGGGATCACATCAAGCACCGGAAAGCTAGTCACGGCGTTCCTGGCTCTGTCAACTTCAATGGAACTACTTCTCAATCTAGCTCAGAATCAGCCAATCTCTTTGCCACATTCTTCGAAAGCAGCTCAGAAGCAGACAATCTCTTTGTCACATTCTTCGAAAGCGTGTTTAGTAAAGCTTCTCCCGTTCAACGTCGGAACCCCTTTGAACAGATACCGTCCTATGACATTAGTTTGGCATGCATACAGTTTTCTACGAATGATGTTCGGAAAGCCCTTGAAGACCTCGACTCAACGAAAGGACCCGGAACAGATAGCCTACCTCCTGTATTTTGGAAGAATTGCTCCACTACTCTTGCAATGCCCATCGCTGCAGTTTGCAACCGCTCACTCCAGGACGGAACATTCCCAATTGCGTGGAAAACGGCGTCCATAGTACCGATCCATAAGTCCGGAAGTTATGCTTGTGTCGAAAATTATGGTGGAGTATCTATACTTTGCACTCTTAGTAAGGTTTTCGAAAAGCTAATCTACTCAGTATTATACAGAGCTGTTTCACCGATCATCTCCGTTGCTCAACATGGCTTTGTGAAGCATCGTTATACAACATCAAACCTAATGTGCTACGTTCCGGCGATATCACGTGAACTGGAGTCAAAGCGACAAGTGTATTCGGGTTATATCGACTTTGCGAAAGCGTTTGATGCAGTACCACACAATCTCATTGTTGGAAAAATGAGCCACCTAGGATTTCCAACATGGATCACTGAATGGCTCTACTCGTACCTGTCTAATCGCGAGGCTTTCGTAACTGTGAATTCAGTGCGTTCCAGGACATTCCACATACCATCTGGAGTACCCCAGGGCAGTGTTCTCGGCCCTCTGATTTTTATTATTTATGTGAATGACTTGTGTGAACTGCTTTCATCGTCAAAACTTTCATTCGCCGATGATCTGAAATTTTTCCGCGTGATTATCTCTCCCGCCGATTGTGTCGAAGTTCAGGAGGATATAAACCGTTTGCTAGTCTGGTGTGGTGACAACGGCATGCGCGCAAACAACAAAAAGTGCAAAGTAATTTGTTTATTTGTTTATTTGGCTCGTTGGTTTAGGTAGTCTGTGTTTTGTAGCGTGTTTCATGGTGAAATAGGATGGTGTTGTCTTGCAATCATTATTTTTTGAAATTGTTTTTTTTTCAATAGTTTCGCTTGTCAAAATTAAAAACTAAATTAAATGCCGGTATATTATTATATTTATTATCGAACAATGTTATAATCCACATACCCTGTTGTTGTCAGTTGGTCGAAAATGCATTCACTGAGAATAATAAATCTATATAGGGTACGGGACGGGTTTTAAGCAGTTTAGTCAGCCCCTGAGACATTTGATGAAGCTGTATGTAATCTATAATTAGAACTGCCAATATTTAGACATTAATCCCTCTGCTTACGTCTGGTTTATCGGAAAATACCTTCAGCAACGAGCATTAAGGCGCCCCCAGGGTGGACGCGACTCGCGACGCGATGCGAAGTTTGACAAGTCGCGCGAAGTCACGCGACCAACCTCCGTACATTTAAACAAAGCACTGCATGCACTGGTTTGTCGCTCGGTTTTCGCGCGATTTCAAGCCGAACATTGCATTAGGTCCAATGAAACATTTGTGTTAAATCGAGAAAAATACGAAGGTTTTGTAAGATTTATTTTTTCTTTTAATTGTAATTGCAACTCAATCGTGTAATATGAAATTTTTGAATGGTTTTCAACGTAAAACGTCGTCAGGATCACAAATAAAATGTTGTTCTTGAGGATTATGATGATTCTGCGTGTAATTGATACATTTGTTACTTAGGACCTATTACATTTGCATTTGTAGATTGGACCTGTTAGATTAGTCTTTTGCCAAGTGAGAATGTATATTTGACTATTTTGATTGCGGTAAACCCTAATGAAAAATAATGTTCAAATTGTGTCCCTATTAGTTGTCATTGTTGTACCACTTATTCCTTGCAATAAGCAAACATTCAACTAAAACGCAGCCCATCATATTTGAGAACCCCAACAACTGGCTACATATTCAATCAATCGGAAATCTTACATATAGGCACAAATCTCAATAATTAAAGGACCAACGGATCTGATATTCTAATTTTACGTTGCTTTTCAAACCTATTTGCTAGGTGAATTACAAATTATCACTCCTATGCACCCACTTTTAGGAGATCCCCCGGGAGACTTAAGTAAGTAAATTAAGTATACAAAGAATGATTTGCGTAATATGTTAACCAGGAACTTTTATTTGTGGATCTAAAATCAACACTTAAACTATCAGGTCATACAGTTTGTACACTAACCCCAGCGGCTGGATAGTAAAGAAAATGGATATAGTTTTTGGCTCAGGAAGTACCAGCACATCGGTTCCAAGCTTGATGATTTGCTCCTAATAACATAACTTACACAAACAAACCCTCTAATATTCTGTCAAAATAACACAGTGAATGAAAACAAAAACGAAGCTTCTATTACCATAAAGCGCAAGAATTGCAAGGTGCAGGTGTTCTTTGGAGCAAGAGATTATCCAGCCGCTGGTTCTACAACAGAGAACCAATTTCAAATCGCTAGTTTTAAATTGATTGTTGCTAACCCTATATGGTCTGAAACGTTTTTAATCCTACTTTTTGTGATTTGACACAAATGTTACATAGTATCTAATGCAATGTTTGGCTTGAAGTAGTTGAACAGAACACGCGTTTTGTGTCGTCTTTTTCGTTCTTTCACTGTGTAAATGATTAAAGGAGTTTGACGTCAAGCTCCGTCGTCTATTTAAACAGCGGGGAGCAAAAAAGACGACAAATTCGATTGGCATCATCTATTTACATCGCATTTACATGATATCGCTTCTAATCGCGTTCACTATGGGTATCAAATCGCGTTGAAAATCGCTTCGATTAGGATCGCGTCGATAATCCCCTCCCCCCCCCCCCGCGCCCCGCCCCCCCCCCGCCCCCCCCCCCCCCCCACTCCAAATCACCCCCCCCCTCATCAAATCAATAATCAACGCGATTTGATACCCATAATGAACACGATTAGAAACACTTTTCACGGAGGAAAATGAACCGAAAATCATCTCCATATCATTTCCATTCGCTTCGATAGATCCATCTTCCGCCATAATGCACACGAATTTTGAAAATTTTGGACAATGAGTCGAAGCGGTTTGGTTTCGATAAAAAAAATTCCAAAAAAGAAGAAGACGATATATGATTGCGCGACACCGAGCGACAAACCAGTGCACGTCCTGTTCGATCGCAGGAAATCGCTCATCGCGTCGAGTCGCGTCGCGTCCACTATGGTGTGTTAGCTATGTTTTCGCTTTGTTTAAATGTACGGAGGTTGGTCTGTCAAACTTCGCATCGCGTAGCGATCGCTTCCACCCTGGGGGCGCCCTTAGGCTCAGAAAATTTCATAGCCATGGAATAAAGTTCCCAATTGCAGGGACTTCTTAAACGCATGCGGATTGCTTTCCGATTAAAAATATGTTTTCTTCAGCTCCTCAATCTGTACATAAACTAACAATATTGTATGAGTGCGATTCTGTGCATGTGTGCGAAGGCGAAATGAAATAGGCCAGTTGACGATTTGCTGCAAACGTCAATTTCCTCAAACCGCTCCTTCGTTTTACCCATCCGCTCTCGAAAACAATCAACCAAAACATGTCGATTGCTACGACCACAAACTCGTCTCCTAGCAGGTTATGAAAAAGACGTACACGACCAAACTTTTAGTTTGTCATTGATCTTTAGATTGGCAAAGTGTATATCTTATTTCATTTAGGGAACGTTCATTAATTACGTCACGCAAAAATTGACTTTTTGAAACCCCCCCCCCCCCCCCCCTCATGTCACGTTTTTTGTATGGACCTTCAATTTTTTTTTGTATGGATCGTCACGTTTTCTCGAACCCCCCTCCCCCCTACTGCGTGACATAATTAATGAACCTTCCCTTACTCTCACGCAAATGTTAGCCAAAGCGACTGTGACAACAAACGGGATGCTTCGTTTAAAAACAAACAAATGCAAGAGACAGCAGGCTTCACTTTACATTACCGGTGCGCTATATCCATGGTTAACAAAGAAGAGAGGAAACATGGGCTCTCTCAAAAGCAACAGTGATGCCATAGCTGCAGCTCAACAGCGAAGCATTATTTATCGTTGGGTACTATTGGACAGCTCCAAAACATATTTATTATTGCAAATGATAATGCCAGATGATGGACAATATAATCATAAGCATGGATCAACCTTCAATGACTGGAAGAAGCATGAAATAAATAGCGATTTCAGATTATCTAAATATGTAATAAATTTAACTCAATGTTCAACATCACATTCTGGCAACAAGCCTAGTTGTGGGAGAGAGCTGATGAAGACATGCTCTCCGGTACACGCGATGCAAATGCAAAATACACAAAGGCAATATTTGAGCGAACTTCTTCAGCAGGTCAGATACTGATGGTTTCTAGATGATGTATTTAAAATCTTCAAAATAACAGTAATAAATTAGTAATCAATCATGATTCATACATCGAATCATTGGCCCAATAGATAAAGCTTATGATCGTATCATTAAAAATGAAATAATTTGGAAAATGTAGGAGTTATAGACCTATTTCCTAACAACTGATTAAAATAGTGACCCCTGATTAAGCCGTTCCCTACCCTATAACTGGAGGTGCGACACATCTAAATCCAGATTTAAGATGATCGAAAAATCCCACGCTAGCGAATCAATCTTTGAAAAATCTTGTTTCAGCTTGTAAATATTAATCCATCTACTTGCATCGTGCTGCATCTTTTTGCAGTACATCTTTAAAATCTTCATCAAAATCTTTAAAATCTTCTTTCTATCTACTAAGCGTGCGCACATCGCACAAAAGCATAACAAAAAAAATCCTGCATCTGAGATAGAGTCGCACCCCCTGCCTTATAACAATAAGAAAAAGGTGTCGGTATGAAATTACTTAACTTCAGCAGTGATTTACGGATTCTCATATTTATTTTATTTCGTTCGTTTTGACCCCTGGCAGTTGTATACACTAAAAAAAATCGACACGTTGTTTCCTCGTGAAATTTCACTTAACTTTCACCTGAACACGTAACCAGATCTTCTTCAGTAAAATCAGGTGAACATTACGAATTGTATGTAAAAAATCAAGTCAAATTTATGAAATTTGCACGTAGAATGTGGATTAACGTGGAAATCACGTAGCTCTTACGCGAATTCCACGTGTTTATTACTGGTTTTGACAGTGGACGAAAATTACGTGCGTTTCACGTGGAAACAACATGTCGATATTTTTGAGCGTAGATACATAAACGCAAGTAATTGGAGATTTGTGAGCAACGCATTTACAGAATACAATGTTTGCCGGGTCAACTAGAATTTAATATACAATAGACGAATCCAACCTGAAAAAAGAAGAAGACACCGAGTGGTGATAAATCTGACAGCTCCCATGTTAAAGTATAGGACGAAAATTTTAAAATGCTTCTAAAAAAATCAAATGAAATTTTAATTAAAAGCGGTCTGTTGTATGATGTAAGAAAAACCCAAAACTGCACAATAGGGGCATTATTTTAATTTTATTTTGCTGAAAATTTCTTTATTGAGTAGTTTTGGATTTTTCTTCCATCATACAACAGACCGCTTTTAATTAAAATTTCATTTGAATTTTTTAGAAGCATTTTAAAATTTTCGTCCTATACTTTAACATGGGAGCTGTCAGAATTATCACCAGTCGGTGTCTACTTCTTTTTTCAACCTGGATTCGTCCATAGAAAAAAAAACATATAGTTTTTTTTTTTTTTCCCCCCCCTCCCACCTATCAAAATTAAATTGACTTATTTTGTTTTTTGAATAAAAATATATATTTTTTTTTTTTTATTTTTTATGGCGTGGGGGTCCCCCCACCCACAAAACCCGGAGTTCGGGAGCGGGAAATAGTACCCCCCCCAAAAAAAAAAAAAAAACCAAAAAAAAAAAAAAAAGAAGAATTTTTGGAAACACCAAAAGAAAAAGCACCCCTTTTACCCTGTTTTGGAAACTGTTCTTAAAATTATTATTTTTTTTGGTACAGAAAGCGGGCGATTTTCGTATGGGATATAAAAACGTCAAAATGACTCCTCTCTCTTACGGTGCTCTTAAACTAAGGCAACGTTAGTCCCATGCAATTTGGATGATAGAAAACATCAAAGGTTCCTTTTAGCATGCACCTATCGCAACATTGCTTTCAAACCTAGACCACAAGTCGCTTGAGACTAATGTTGTCGCGAGTTGCCTAATTTTAAACGCAATGTTGTTTTAAATTATTCCACATAACCCTGCAAGCTACATCAAAAGTTAACTTCTGTCAAATGTCTGAAGTTTCCGATCTAATCCGAAGAAAAATCCGTACTAGCCGGTTAAAGGAATCAATAAAATACAAATACTTACCAAAATAAGATATGAATTTGCTGACTTTAAGATGTTCCTAATATGTATTATCCGTACAATTAAACCAAACTTGTCTTAAAATCTGAATCCACTCAATTTGATAAACCACTACTGAAAAAAATGCAATCGGTGTTTTCCATTTCTTTCTTGTAGGCTGCACAAAATGTTGATTTATTTTTCCCTTTGAGATTTTTTTTTTGTTTTTTCTTTGGCACTATCTCAATGCATTAGTGGATATTGATACATTACACTATAATTTTATTAGCTGAATTGCATATAAACTTTCCCACTATTGCATTATGCTAAAATAATTAATTTCTTCCTACACCCTTAATCAAAAACATTTCAATCGCATTTGCACATTTTTTCTGCACTACGGGTTTTCCTCTTCAAATGGCTGTTGAGAGAAGCAAAGGTCAACGAATCGGTACATTGCTCCATTGAACATTTTTCGACTTGCCTCTAATATTCAACCAAATATGAATTATAATGCAAAAAACAATGCCATATTTGTAAACGCACTTAATTTTTTCATTAAACAGACATTTATTATTTTTAATGCTATACTTTTGTTTCTATAATAAACACAGCATACTATAAAACGGGAGCACTACACACACCCTACAAAAGATCAAATTTAGTTTTCACAATACATACACAGGTATATACTTCTTCATTCTTTTTATTTTCGATGCATGCTGCTTCTTCATATGTAGTTGTATTGACTTTTGATTTCAGGGATCTCCTTATTGATTGCAACCTAACTTTGCTTCCAATTTTCCCAGGTTTTAAAAAAATCAAGCACTATTTAAAAGTTAAAAATAATCCACATAACCAGAAGCATACCATCGCAGGTTCACTTTTTTTTCATTGTCATTGTGGAGTCCACAAATTCTACATCTGATCCATAGGCAGACAGAAATCCGAAGCTTTATGTAAGGAAATAACATAACTTATTATTTCCAACACAACACTCAAAGTGACGCGTTAAACTGCGTTGTAACAAAAATGGCTATCCAGAACAAGCTGTCTCTCTTCTCTCAATGCTTTATGCTCAATTCGCGATTGTATTGGTGCCATACAACTAAAACTTTAAACTTGAATCTCAATCTACTAGGCTTGGTGACGTTTACCGCACCCACACTACAGCGCCTTCCAGATCTAAGGAGTGCAAGTAAGAAGGAAAATCTTTTGGAGGAAAATAAACCACAATTCGTCTGTATGTACCAGAAAGGGAAAGAAACGTCAAAATATGCTGGAATATGTCACAGGACTGAAGCGGCTGCCATCCACGAACAACAATCGTGCACAGAGAAACCAAACTATCCAAAATTGAGTGATTTTCACTCAACTTGACAGCAAAGTAAAACCAGTCATAATTAAGTTATTTTTTTTTTTTAATCTTTATTTTACGTCGGCCTATTTCCTCACATGGTGACAATCACCGACGCCAGGAAGACGACTCCACCACCTGGACCCTACCTAACGACTCATGAATATGAACCGGGACCAACGGCTTTACTTCCCTTCCGAAGGAAGACGTGACCAGATTTTTTCGCCTCAGAAAAACCACCGACGTCGACTGGGATTGAACCCAGACCCTACTGGGGTGCCAAGTAGCAGTCACGCTTACCACTGCACCACCGACGCCGGTAATTAAGTTATTTTCAAAATTTACAAATTTTTAAATAAAAAAAAAAGCCACGGGGATGAGAGAAATTTATTGTAAGAGTAACAGACACACAAAAGAGAGAGGAAAATGATACTAAAATTTACTATTGGTGGGGGGGGTGGTGTATAGTGTAGTTTTTTTAACCCAACCCAATCATAAACAAAACAAAACCAAAAAAAAAAAAAAGAAGAAATATTATATACAAACAAGAGAGATTTTTTTTCCCAACCACAAAAGAAAAAAACCAAACACGGGGGTGATTCCGACATTTTTTTGGTTTTTAAAACCATATATTGCGATAGTCATCCGACCATGATTTAATTGTCGGTACAACGATGAAATTTTTCTCAGAGTACAGTAAAAATAATCCAAAATTGAGTTTTATTTTTTCTGGAAAATATTATTCGAGAATTTGATTTAGTGAACTTTCTTTAGCTAAATTCAATAAACGAAATCTAAAAATGCAAATCAAACAAAATGTATTTTATTTATTGGTACATTCTCGGGTACATTGAAACATTCCATTGGAAATTTGATCAAATCCACTAAAGGTTCATATTGAAACGAGTACTTTTCGTTTGTCATGAAACGATTTACTAGGGACATGGCATGCCGTTGACTCTAAAGAATTATAGAGGAAAGCCATGAAAGAAACTTCTGGACCTTCTTTTCAGGAAGTGACTCATCATATCGAAGTTCCGTGATCATCTCCATGAACTTTGCTGAAATACTGGGTTTTCACTAATAAAGTTCTCCATCCCTCCAAAGCCACTAGAATTAGAAAAAGCAATCGAATAAGTGAAATAATTACACTTACCGGTAAATTTTTTGTAACGGTGTTTCCAAATCCAGAATTTTACTTAATTGATCCATATCCATATCCATAAACGCGTAAAATTTTAAACTGAAACACGAATTTGCTTCCGCCTCACAGCACCATTGTTCATTAAATGGCGATCAAAAATTTTCAGCCAAAGCAAAGTGGCAGCCCAACACTCCGATTTGGATTGTTTCATGGAAGGCGCCTCGCACGTATACTGAAAACATACTACTCTTAAAATACCTTGCTTTGCGTAAAATTGACTTTTTCAATTTAACTTTAAGATTTAGTTAAAACTACCTACCGGTGAGAACAAAATTATATCCAAAATAGTAGTCCTATCAGAGTACTTAGTTTTGAGTACTATCACACTTCATTTTGGATAGTTTGGTTTCTCCGTGTGCGCACAATAGCGCGTCCCGCGTCGCGTCGCGTCAGCTGTCAACGCCAGCTTTTGGTACTAAAATGCGCACATGACGCGCAGGACGCTATAGACCACACAATACAGCGCCAACCAAGCGTCCGCGTCAATCATTTGTTTGTTTTGAATGTGAACTGATAATTAATGTTTTAATTTTCGCTGGTGATAATGGAACCTGTTCAACGTGTGGCAACTTCTTTAGTTGCATTATATTATCTGCGTGAATTCACCTCCACTAGAAGTTCGCGCAGATGGTGGGTACGTCCATCAAATCGAAACCGCGACAAGGATGGATATTACGAACAGGAATTCGAACGAATGCGACAAAAGGATCCTGAATATTTTCAAGATTCCATTCGTATGAGTATACGAACTTTTGATCTGCTTCTTAGCAAAGGGGGCAGCAGACTTGAAAAATTTTCATTCCGCAAACCGATATTACCGAGTTGCAGATTGTTTGTTGCACCAATGTAAGTATTTTCAATACACAAATCGATAGATTTCAGCGTCACAATTTCTAAGTTTATATATTTTTATAGGTATCTTGCGCATGGTACTCCAATATCGGTTTTGGCCCGACTTTTTAAAATGGGTGAGTCAACTGTTCGCTCAATTACCTTGGAAGTATGTGACGTGCTCTGGGATGTGCTACAACCGGAATATATGCCTGTGCCCACTGAACAAGATTGGAAGAAATACGCAGAAGAGTTTGGCGGGAATAGTGACGGCGGAATTTTCTCCAGATGCGAGTTCGGGAAGCGATTTTTAAGGAATGAATTGATTTTCCGCCACCTTCTAATTTACCGAACAGCGATATAGAATTCCCTTATTATGCCGTTGGAGATGCTGCCTTCCCGCTCAAAAGCAATTTGATGCGGCCATACCCGGGCATGAATCTTCCTTCGAAAAAAGATAATTTTAACACACGTCTAAGCATAGCCAGAAGGACAATTGAGAATGCTTTTGGGATATTATTATCCCGTTGGAGAATTATGGGGAAAACAATAGATTTACATCCAGACAATGTTGTGAAAATTGCTAAAGCCTGCGTTATTCTACATAATTTTGTAAAGCGGCAGAACACTAACGAGTATAGTTCTACGAGATTCATTGATCAGGTGAATAGTTCAGGAATTGTCACATGGGAAGGTGAGTGGCGATCACAAACTGTACCGTTGTACAGTGTCAATGCTGGAGACGTTTATAGGGGAAATAACTCTAGTCGCGATGCATACAAGCTACGTGATACTCTTGCAGACTACGTAATAACTAGAGTTATAACAGATATAAACGTTTATTGAAATGGAATTAATCAGCAATGCACGAAAAAATAAACTATGTTGTTAAATATTATAAAATATCATATGAACCAATGTCCGTTTTTTGCAAGGGTTTTAGATACAAAAATCAGAGACAAATAAACGAAACTATTCCTCCTCACTCGTCGAACAAGCATTTAAATATACACTACCCGCCAAAAGAATAAAATCGCTTCGATAAGAACAGACGTTCGCAAACTAGCAGATATTTAACTAAAAGGTTTAACCTTCTTACAAGATGGGTTTATGCCTACAGTGTGCCTGCGCCTTTACCTTTTACGTCTTGTCTAATGTGTAATGCCTCGGATTGTTTTCCCAAGGATTAGCTTAAAACAAAGAAACAATGTTTTATAGTTTGGAATAGTTAGAACTAGGATTCTGAATCATCGCCTAATAATTGCTTGCTTTGTTTGAAATTAATTTGTTTTGGCTGACAAAGAGCACGCCTTTGAATACTTTAATTTACATATCTAATTTTTTTGTAATCTGATCCGTTGAATATTCACGAGCAACCTGAGGATGAAGAACCAACAAGTAAACTCAACCAAGAGATTAATTAATAAGTACGAAGAAAGACTTGTTTCTAGATTTATCTATCCATCACATCTTTCCACTTTCAGAATACATTTCTATGTCAATTATTGCTCGTTCTTCTGAAATTATTATAATAACTGAAATTTCCAATAGAACATGTTTGAATAAAATTTAATTTGACGTTTGGTTTAATTTTAAATAATTTTTGTAGCATCAATCAAATGTTAGGCCAGCTGGCAATTGATAAAGTCCGAAATTGACCACTTTCCCTGGGGTACGCGGACCCTGCTGAGACGAGTTCATTGTGGTCAAAACAAGGGGTCGGACTTCTTGATCAATAGATGAGATCTCAATATTTCTTGTTCTGATCATTGAAAAATATCATATGATCTCAGTAAAATTTAAAATCATTTATGACAGTTTGGCACAAGCTGCTGTTTTATTCCAGTGTTTTAAATTGACAAGATGCTTGTTTTGCTTATGTTTACTCTCCTACATCAAAAGTGATTTTAACCATCGATCCTAAATCTTAAACCAATCAAACGCATTTATATAGGTGAAAACTGTTGGTGTTTGCGCTTAATTTAAACCTCGAAATGGTAGTTTCTACTAGTAATCCTGAGATACTAGTAGTGTACTGAGATATGCGGAAGCGGCCAATCGAGCAGCGATGACTGTCAAAATCTGAGCCAAACGAACATGTTTCGATTGCTGTTTCTCTTGTATATGAGCCATCCCTTTCTAATAGGGTAGGGGTCTCAAACTACCATAGAAACATTTTTTGTCTCCAAAAACCCGCACATGCCAAATTTGGTTCTATTTGCTTGATTAGTACTCGAGTTATGCAGAAATTTGTGTTTCATTTGTATGGGACCCCCCCCTCCTACCAGAAAAAGGAGGGGTTTCGAACCACGGAAGAAACATTTCTTGCCTCCAAAATCCCCACATGCCAAATCTGGTTCGATTGCTTGATTAGCTCTCGAGTTAGGTAGAAATTTCAGTTTCATTTGTATGGGGGTCTCCCCTTCTAGAAAGGGGAGGGGTCTCGAATCACCATAGAAACATTTCTTGCCTTCAAAAAACCCCACATGCCAAATTTGGTTCCATTTGCTTGATTAGTTCTTGAGTTATTGCCGAAACTTCTGTTTCATTTGTATGAGAGCCTCCCCTTCCAGAGGGGGGAGGTGTCTCAAATCACTATAGAAACCTTGTTTGCCTTTAAAAACTCCCACATGCTAAATTTGTTTTTTTTTGCTTGATAAGTCAATCTAAAAATCTCAAGTTATGTAGAAATAAGTGTTTCATTTGTATGGGAGCCCCCCTTTCTTGAGAAGGGAGGGGTCTCTAACTATCATAAGAACATTTCCCTGGCCCCGAAAATCCCTCCATACAAAATTTCACGCCGATCGGTTCAGCAGTTTTCGAGTCTATAAGGTTCAGACAGACAGACAGCCATAAATCCATTTTTATCCATTTATATATATATATATATATATATATATATATATATATATATATATATATATATATATATATATATATATATATATATATATATATATATATATATATATATATATATATATATATATATATATATATATATATATATATATATATATATATATATATATATATATATATATATATATATATATATATATATATATATATATATATATATATATATATATATATATATATATATATATATATATATATATATATATATATATATATATATATATATATATATATATATATATATATATATATATATATATATATATATATATATATATATATATATATATATATATATATATATATATATATATATATATATATATATATATATATATATATATATATATATATATATATATATATATATATATATATATATATATATATATATATATATATATATATATATATATATATATATATATATATATATATATATATATATATATATATATATATATATATATATATATATATATATATATATATATATATATATATAGGGTAACGGGATGTAATGTGAGCCTAGCTCCTTCATTCGGCTTATGTATCAAATATGTCGTAAATCCAGCGATAATCGATAAATTCATGTTGGTGTCATGATGATCGCTTTGTTTTAAAGCAGTTGAGATGTTATTCATCAATTTATAGTTAGTTACTTGAGAAATATTCTCGATTTCCTTTACTTTTTAGTCATTATGAATTCACTGGTTAGGCAGAACAAATTGTCTTCATGATTTTCATATGACCTTAATTTGGCTAAATTGAACCGTTATACTTACTTACCTTAGTGATGCATCCTAGATATACAGAAAATAGTCACAAGTTATAAATTAACTATTCACATAGAAACATGAACAATGATTTCACAAGAAAACGGGAGACCCAATTTTAGGGACACATTTTATACTATGTTCCTAACTTTGGTCTAATATATTTATTACGTAGTAAAATGTTGATATTGATAAAGGTTTCAATGGAAATGTATAGATATGTAGTTGTAAACTTTTCAAAGGGTTTATCCAAACCAAAACCTAAGTAACAAAATCTATATACTAGGCATATCAATGTTTTGAAATGGAATGGATTGATCATATGTGAAAATCATGTTCGTTTGATAAAGAAGTTTTACTATAATTTGTTTTGTGGAATTTGGTGCTCAGTATCACGAAAATAGCTTTAAATGGAATGCCTAAGGGGATAATAAAAATAAACTTTACGACGATTCTTTCCAACAAGCATTCCTAATATTGTGACGACGTTACATCCACGAATAGACCCAGTATGGTGCTCATAGACCGACATTAAATCCATACTCGTCGAGAGTTTTCGACTTAATAAAGTTAGTTGGTTTACTTTCCATGGTTCAGAACAGCAGACGTCTTATTAGGCATTTCTATGCAAAGGTACAACTAGTTGAATATCGATTCCTGATCAATTACTTTAAGGGTTATAAATAAAAATTGTAATCGACCCTGCATGTTAGGCTGAGTCAAGGGACATGTACCCTAGATAGATACTCACACACATACTTACACAGACATGTTGAGATCTCATCGAGCTGGATCGATCGGTATATGACACTTGGCCCTGCTGGCCTCGGATCAAAAGTGGATTTCAAGCGATAGCTAAACCCTTCTCTGTATGAAGGGTAAAAAACGATACGTCAGTAGATAAGCTTTTTACGATAATTACTTGGTTAGTTTAGGACCGGGGAACCTAGTTCGAAGCCACAAAATAGGCAATGACACCCAGTGAAGGAAATTTAGCAAATTGTTCGAAACCCCCTATTTCTGGCAAAAAAAAAATTCTCTTCTGGAGTGTCCCCCAAATGTTGAGGACAGTGATATCATAGACTAACTCTAAGACCAGTAGGTCTCGAACAAATACGATTTTTTTCTTGGCTCAGTCAGTACTAGCACATCGGTCCCAAGCTCGGTCCCAAGCTTAATAATACACCCCTAATAATGAACTCACACGAACACACTCTCAAATATTCTGTCAAAATAACACAGCAAATCAAAACAAAGGCGCGAATATGTACAGTTAGGTGCTGGCTTCAAGGTGTACTTCGGACCAAGGCGTTCTACAACAGTGAACCAATTTCAAATCGCTAGTTGCATATTGATTGTTGGTGATATGCCCTCCTTTAGGTTTCTACTACGTTGAGAATATTTTACCACCTAGATGATCCAACAGGAATCTATTGCGGAACATAATAACTGCCTCAGCTCCTTTAATTATGATCAGATTTAGAATGAATTTGTGAGGTTTTTATTGATGTTTTATCAGCGTTTATTTAAGCATCATTCTCATATTCATCAATCACACTGTGGACACGTGTCAGAATTTCTATTTCCAGAGAGCGCGCCACTGTTAGCGGCAGTAGTTCTTATCTCTCGCAGAGGTATTTAGCGAAAGACGCATGCCGACTCGGTTGTGCTGGAGAGCACATTGCTTCCACTTTGTCGAGCACATCGGTGAAGCGGACATCTAATCGTGATCTTTTAAACCGGGCAGGTGTTCTCTCTGATGTGCCACTCTCAGGTTCCTGATCATCGTCTGGTATATCTGTTGTTTCGGGATCTTGGGGCATCTCCGGGGAGGTCATCGGAAAATTTGTTACGGTCCTGAAAAGGCGATGGCTTTGATTAGAGCTGTAATGTCGTTGAAATGTCTACGTACGGTCTTCTTTGGCAGTGAGCCTTCAGAAACAGCATTTCATGGTAATAATGCCAGCTTGTCTGTTCCGGAGCTGCTGAGCCGGAAGTGGTTGACGAGGCAACTTTCTTCTCCTCTCTTACAAATTTATCCCGTAGGCTCTTCCAGCGGGTCTTTACTGATTCCACTAAAATAGATGAATAGAAAAGGATGAGATGCAAATTATATAAAATGGATAGCTGTATTAATTACTCACCATCTGTGTTTAATTCAGAAGCGATGTTTGTCCAAATTTTTTCTTTAAGTATAGTATTTTTATAATTTTTGTTAGATTTTGACCACAAACACTCAAATTCCTTGATTTTCACAATTAAAGTGCTTTCAAATTCCATTTTCAGTAGCTTCGAATTCAAACTACACATACACCCGAACCGTGCGCCGCGCGTCAATTTTGAATTTTCTCAAAAACAAAGCGTCACAAAAGCCGTACGCGGGAGAACGCTAGCACTTTAGAACATTTTTGGCGTTTTAGCACAACGACGCGACGGACGCGACGCGTCATTGTGACGCCTTTTATGAAAAGTGCCAACCTCAAAATGAAACGTCAACGCGACGCGACGTGGGACGCGCTATTGTGCGCCGGCCTTCTTCTATACCCAAATTTAAACCCCACTCAATAAAAAAAAATAATCCCTTATTTTTTTTTTTTTTCATACTTTATTCTCCTTCATTACATAAACTTTTTTTTTTCCCACATTTTTTTTTCCCCAACCTTTTAAAAAATTACATTTAGTTCCCCCCAATTCCTTTCCTGCTTTTCCAGCCAATATTTATTTTTTCAAAATAAAACAACTATTCCCTCTCCTGCCGTTAAAAAAATGACCATAGAGTGCAAGAATGTGCTTGTTTGCTAAGTAGTTTCCCCTGACAATGATGGCTGCCATCTAAACGTGGGTATTGGTGCAAGTGAGAAGTGACTGGGTGTTTTTCTTTTCTGTTTCTGATTCTTCATCACGGAGGGTGATGGATAGCAGACTAATGCTGGATTTTGCATGTTCCGTAGACTCCTGAGTAATTTAGACCAAAAATGTAATTTAAATTTTTATCCCACCAGTAGTAGCTACATATTAATGGTAAGTAAAATTCAAGCCAAAAAAAAAAAATATTGTGAATCACTAAATACGCGTCAATCAAGCTTTGCACATACGCTTGATTGAAAGTTTCAGTATGTCACTACTGGAGCGGGGCTTATTGTGTACGAAGATAGCTTCGGAATGCTTGCGTTCTTGAAATGGGCTATTGGAGTCGCGGTAGAGCTGTCACCTTCTAATCCCCGGATTTAAGCTTTTTGCAACTGTAAACAGCAAATATGAAACAGTTGCAGGAAGATTCTATCCATAATACCGCTGCCAGACAGTGGGAATTAGATTGTAAACACACACACACACACAACGTCTGATAAACACTCACATTTTTATTTTCTCGTCATCGGTAGTATTAGAGTGCGTTCTGCCGCGTTTCTTTTGCCTCGTCGAGGTGGCAGGGTGATCTGCTCCTCGAGCTACCCCATAGTGGGATGTTAGGCAAACGAAGCGCCTGTGGTTCGAATACTACTTTACCATGCCCTTTCACTCAATTTTCAATACCTCTGTTCTATTTCTAGCCTACGGTACACTGACGGAACTTTCAACTTTCTCTTCATATCTTTCATTCTAGCAAAAAACATTGCTGTCCACTCTTTGTGCCTCATGGCGATGAGCGAGACATCTCCTTCTACATCAAGCTGCAGAAGTTTTATAACTTTTTTTTTTTTTTCTATTTTGATAAATCAAACAATATTAAACAGTTCCCAAAAGTGTGTGAATGAATTTTGAAGGAAGCGATTCAAACTGAACAAATTTGAATAAATCTTATGTTTCGTTTGCTCGCTTATTTTATGTTGAATAAATTCAGAACTGTTTTAAGCACTTTGTTTTAAATTCATCCTCTTGAAGTAATGATAATTGAGACATTCACGCACACTACCATATTACTTTTCATCAAAATGAGTCAAAGTTACCCATTTGGAAAATGTCAAAATCTGAGTAAACTTTACTCAGTTACGTCCACGGGTTTGTTAACCCAAATTTGAGTAAATATATGTTTATCATTTCTGGGAAAGTTCCCTTTTGGCCAGACTGAGTGATTTTTGACTCAAAAATGAGTAGCTACAGAATTGCGTGTACACATAATGTTTGAAGGGTAATTGTTGGTTGGATCTATAAACAAATCATCTGAAAGCTCATTTCTATTTATCGCTTTGGCTCAGCTACTCTCAATGTGTGGTTCCCTAAGCAGTCTCCACATCCTGGAATAACCTAACTATAAATTCACAATCCACCGATTCCAAATCACGAATGAAATTCCCACTACCTTGCACTACCACTACATGCAAGTGGGCGAAATGTTACAACTTGGAAAAATTGTAGAAGATTTCGATGATTCAACCCTCAGATTTATCGGTAATATGCTATTATGATAAATTTACAAGCTCATAGCTGCATGCTAGTTTGTGTTTTGGAAAGTGTCCAGATTCATGAACAAAAAGTCCGGGCACTGATGCAGCACGGCATCCGAACTATGGATTTGGAAATTTTTGTCGCTTGACAAATCCTCAAACCAATGTGCAAAAGCACGTTGGCCAATATTTAGTGTCAACCTGTTCTGCTTATACTGCTTCTACAGGCGTCAAACCATTTTAGTTGCCACCAGCCGATGGTTTAAAAAAATTTGCTGGCTTATTACTGCGTATATATGAAGTTTATTATATGCAATCAAATTATAAGAACAAATACTAACAACTCATAACCGAAGATAACCAAATAAGCGCCTTTTATTCTAGGTATTAAATACAGTCACACGCAATTTCGGAACGGTTCCATCGAAAAATTACACTAAATTGCCTTCAATTTCGCCTAATGGATAAATTTCGGGCGATTATTGAGCGGAAACTGAAAAAGACTAGGAGGCGTCAGAGATAAAGAGATGATGGAATAAAATAGCCGTTTAAATAGACGAAAACAGTGTACAAAAAAGCCAAAACGGAATAAAAAAAAACATTTGTTTTGACCGATTAACTGCTTTTTTTCATCAACACAATCCCGAGCTAAAGCTGATTTATTGTGTCCAGATATAATGTGAATCGAGCCTTAAATCCTATGGAAAACCCGCATCGATCAATAACAATCACATTTTCTCGCGCTACTCAGACGCTCCAGCAGTGGTTGATGCAGCCAGCATCCAATCGATTGTTTATTTGTTTCCCCCCCATTCCGCAATAACAATTCGACTATCGCTTCATACATATCTGTTATTGCCCGTTACACTGTCTGAATGTTTGTGTGTGCGCGGCAGTGGTGACCATCCTGTAAAAATTCTTCAAGACGATAAAAGCCGAACCTCATAAGAAACGCATTAAATTCATGATAAAATTGTGCAGAACGATCGAATAAACAAGTGGCCTCTGGTGTTTGCAGTTTCTGGTGGAGCAATGGGAGAGTGAGGATGCCTTAGTGCACACATAAACAACCTTCAACTGCTCGGTTTCAATTGCGAGGAGGAGTGAAAAATCCGCCGAATAAGACGCTTTTCGTACTGCACCAGATAAAAGAAATAAAAACCACCAGCAACAAACAGGCTAGTCGAGGAAAACGCCCGCCAGAAAAAAAGAAAATAAGAGTTTGCAACCGAATGGAGCGAAAATATGATGTCTGCTAACGAATTTATAGCAGTGCTGTTGTTTTTTTTTGGACTTCTTGTTCGAAGCCAACTGTGACGAAAAGCTATTCCCACTTGGCCTACTTGGATTCCGCTTTTTTGGAATTGGCAGCGTTCGGGAACAGTTGTTGAAAATAAAATTTATTAGAATCTCCTCGCTACAACACTGGGTCACAATAAAGATAACAATCCCGCTTGCCATAATCGCACATGGTTTATCCCAACGACAGTTGAATTTCACCACTGAGTAGAAAGAAAATTTACAATTGCGAAAATAAATTGTATATCTTTCGCATAAGCTCCGTAATAAGATTCGTGATTTTTATTGAAGTTTTTCTGTTCGCTTTGCTGTGCTTACTCCAGATACCGGAATTGGGATCCGGGCAAATCGTGTGGTTACTCTGACAGTGAGGGCGGGCGTACGTCTTCGTTTTTGCCTTCGTTCGGGAATGGCTTTTATTAATTGAGATCCAAGTAAACATCGCTTGCTTTGTTTCGACAGTCGAAGCCATGGGGAGAAATGGAAAAGGAAGTCAAAGAAGCAAACAGTTTCAGCTCTTTATTGAGTGGTTTTGCGAATTGCTGAGAGCATCCTGTTCAGTAGTATCGTTTAGCCTGTGAGTTGAATTTTCCTGTTCATCCTTGAGCCACCAGCCGGTAATTAAAAAAATAAAAACATTTTGAGACTGCAGTGGTGATTCAAGAAGTTTGTTCAGTTGTTGAAAAATCGTATCACAAATAGTTTTTTATGAGTACAATTTATGAGACCAATGGCTTTTATGTAGTAATTTTAGGCAACTTCATCAATATTCTGTACAGACCTGGGGGTGAGACAGCTCTACTCTGAGTTGCTTTGATGCACCGATTACTCGCGAGTAACTCATTAGAGCTTAAAATAAATCTTAATTGATTTTATCGGTTGCCAGGGCTTCAAAAAGTTTGACTTCCAATTTGTTTGAAAAAAAAAAAAAAAACAATGGACATTCCGCTACTGGCAATAGAAGGTGGAACAACGGCGAGCCCTATTTCACGACTATGACGGTTCTAGGAATATTTGATATGTGATACATGATACGGACGGCTTTACTGAAGGCCAATGATCGTGTGTGATAACGGTATTTTTAAATTGGTAATTTACTAAACATCAATTCTCAGCTTGAAGCTTGAGTCGGACTGCAGTGGGCTGATCTCATTTAATTGTCTTTTCTCTTGGCCTTGTTCCACAGTTCAAATAGCAGATCAAGCCGGTGGTGGGTTTATTCAAAGTATGACTTAATTGGAGTCATGGGCTTCAAATGGTGAGTTGACAAATTCGAAGGAGGGTGCAACCGACCTCTGGTCCTAACAAGTTCCTACCTCACGCCTCCACGAGTCATATGATCACAAAAGACTGCCAGCTGAAACATGGAGACGCTGGTTGGCGTAGCCTGGGCAATGTCATTTGTCATCTTTTGACAACACCATATTAGTTCATGATCTTGCTGCAGAGATGGCGGTGCAGTTTATCTTTGACTGATTCCACGCCAAATCGGTCGGTCACCAAACTCAACTATCTTCGATTTTGATGAAACTTGGTACACGTCTTCGGTATGTTGAAAAAAAAATCCACTGGTGTTAAGATTATTTGGATTCAAGAGTAACTTTTGAGATGGGGTGTTTTTTTTTTACCATATTTTTTAAAAAAAAAAATATAAAAAACAAAACACATAAAAAAAAAAAAAATATTAAGAAGATGTAGAGAAAAAAAAAAAAAATGTAAAAAAAAAAAAACACACAAAAAAAAAATTTTTTTTATAAAGAAAAAACCAAAATAAATACTAAAAATCAAATATAAAAAAAAACATATTTTTAATGATGTAGAAGGAGATGTCTCGCTCATCGCCATGAGGCACCAAGAGTGGACAGCAATGTTTTTTGCTAGAATGAAAGATATGAAGAGAAAGTTGAAAGTTCCGTCAGTGTACGGTAGGCTAGAAATAGAACAGAGGTATTGAAAATTGAGTGAAAGGGCATGGTAAAGTAGTATTCGAACCACAGGCGCTTCATTTGCCTAACATCCCACTATGGGGTAGCTCGAGGAGCAGATCACCCTGCCACCTCGACGAGGCAAAAGAAACGCGGCAGAACGCACTCTAATACTACCGATAGCTTGCGATAGTTTTCTAGCGGTAGATTGCACACACTCTGTTTTGATGCATACATGAGCGAGAGGAGACTGTCTCCCATTGGGTTTGTTTTTGATACACAACGTCTGATAAACACTCACATTTTATTTTCTCGTCATCTCTGACTTAGAGACCTCGGAGAGAAAGGACTGTAAAGCGTTGTGATACTGGTCCCCACCAGTATGAATTAATGGATACCACCATTTATGGGTTTTACATACATTAATTGTTATGTTTGTGTTCTCCGTGGGAACTAATAATGAGTAAGAAGAGGTAGGTCCCCCCCCCCCCCGCAGCACCCAGAGGGGGCACCCAAGTTTTTTTTTAGAAAGAAAAAAAAAAAAATTTTTTAAATATAATAATATATTTTAATATTATTTTTAATTTTTTTAAAATTTTTTTTTGTGTAAATGAAAAAAAAAAAAAAGTTATGAAAAAAAAACCAGGATGGACGCTCTTATAATAAAAAAGTTTTTCGAAGAGCGAACTTTGGTGCATATTTCAAATTTTGGTTATTCATTATTATAAATGAAAATTAATTATACAATATGATTTTGGAGGTCATTAAAAACAATAATGATAATAATGATAAATCACCTGAACGCAACCGTTTTCGAGATTTTTCGGATTTTATTTCAATAGAATGAAAAAACATAAGAAAATTCGCTCTTTTCTTAAGTTAATCGAGATTTCCACCAGAAATGATAAATTTTCCAAGATCTTCATATTATAACGTTCACATTACTCTAATGTCCTCTTTTCTTTTGATATCAGGATGATAAGAAGACTCATTTGAAAAGAACAAGATAAATAGCACTATTGTTTTAATATTGCAATCAATATATTTATAATTGTTTTATGGCTGTATCGGTCGGGCCGCTCAGAGAATGAAGGGAGCGAATTTGCTAAAGCGATGAAAGTAACAGCGAGATAGATGTCGCAGGGGCGACAAGTGTGAAATGGACAGATGATGAAATTACGCGGAGGACATAAAAAAAAAATATATAAACCAACTGCACTCTTTTGCCCAACCCCCACAATATGAGAGGGGGGGGGTAGAGTGAGAACACCCCACCCCAAACAGCTCTGATATGAAGCAAAGAAAAACACATATTTTGTATAAGGTAGAGAGACAAAGCGCAGCTATAACGTATCTCAGGTATATTTTCATAAAAAAAACAGCTAATGTACGCTGCCTGTAAACTACCAGAGATGTTTTATACCTGCATTTCCAAAGGTACCACAGCCAATATATATGCTCATACATAGTCGCATTCATCAGTAAAATCTATCTGAGTGAACTGAAAATGGAGTTTAACATGAAGAAGTGTTGTATGCCGTTTCCCACTAAACGGTGCTCAAAAAACCTTCGTAAATTAACCGAACAAAATGTCAAAAAACTCAAGTTTACACTGAAATTTTATTTTCGTTAAATAGCTTTCATTCGTTTCGTAAACATGGATTTTGTACGTAGTACAAATGTCTCGTATATTGTATGAAACATTCATATTGCTTTTTATCTGGTGAAAAGCTATCATTACACCTTTTTGTATAATGCACGAAATGAATTTCGTGAAGACCAACCAATCACTGTTTCTGTTTTATCGTACTTCAGCAAGATGATGTTGCTGCTGGGATGGGCGGGAGTAATGTATTTATCTCAAAATAAAAATTAGAGCGCTGTCGAGAGTTGTCAATTCATACTCTCTAATTCAGCATCTTCTTAAGGGTCACCATGGCGTAGTTAGATAAACCACGGATTTAGTATCAGCGCTGTCCAAAAATACAGGATCGAATCTATCATGCCAGAAACAATAAAAAAAAATGCTGAACAACTCCACGTGGTTGCCCTCTTTTTTCCTTTTTAATTTGTAACAAAATAGTCGTAGCTCTTTTTATTGTGTAAGTACAATGCACGAATGTTCTTTCTGTTTCAACTAATGCTTCGCGCTTTTGGCAGTTGCGCGTGTGCCATTAATTACGAAGGTAGCTTCATAAATAGGACAAATCAGTTTCGTTGCAGAAAACGACGAATAGATTTGTTAGTTCTACCTTCGTTTTCGTAACATAAACTAAAATTTATTTTCAGTGTATGGGCAAAACACATTTGGACACTTCTTTGATGATTTGTGATAATTGTCGTTTGCATTTAAATAGAACGGAACAATCCCATGCTGCAATTTCGGAGCCTAGTGAGAAACCATCAATTACTAACATTATGGATCCACAACCATCTACATCACGGCAAGTAGACTTGTATGGTCTCGAGGAAACGCCATCGGCAATATCATTAATGTCAGTGCCATCTGATAGCAGTGTGCAAGATTATTCAAGGCGCCATAATATTGAGCTATTTAACAAGGGCGTAGCTGGAATCAACGTTTCGCCAATATCGGCTAAAAAGTTCCTGAACGTAAATTATGCCCGCAAAAAGTTCAAAGATGTTTCAAACGGCATTCGGACACACATATTTGGGGATCAAGCGGAGGAGGATGACCTGGAACAATTGAAAGTGAAAGCAGCCGAATATGACGAAATAATCGCGCAGCTAAAGGACCGGTATGCTGATCCAGAAACTTCGAGGGACGATCAAGTAAGGATACTTTCGGTTTTACCACAATCTTGGACAAATCAAAGAGTAATGGCAGAATTTGGAATAACAAACAAGTACATCGTATCACAAGCTAAATTCCTTGCAAAGCACGAAGGTGTTTTAGCTGCCCCTAACGAAAAGCTGGGACACGGTCTGAACCCGGAAATAAAAAACCAAATTTTGCAATTTTACGACAGTGATGAGATTACACGAGCAACCCCTGGTATGAACGACTACGTTTCAGTGAGGAGTGAAGGTAAGAGGGTTCATATTCAAAAGCGCCTTTTAGTTTGTTCATTAAGAGAAGCTTTCATTAAATTTCAAGAGATGCATCAAAATGCTGTTGGGTTTAGCTCTTTTGCAGCACTAAGACCAAAGCATTGCAAATTACTTGGCAGCACAGGTTCTCATAACATTTGTGTTTGCACCATTCATGAGAACATTAACTTGATGCTTCATGGTCTTAGAAAATATTCATTCGAGAATGATTATAAATTGTGTTTTGAAGAAATATTATGTAGCTCATCAACTAGAACTAAAAAATGTTACCTCCGTGAATGCGAACGATGTCCAGGCTTTTCAGATTTTGAGAGTAGTTTAACAGACAAATTAGAAAAACGTGGTTTAGTTGAAATATCTTTTGAGCAATGGATTTCAACTGATAGATGTAGTTTAGAGACACTTGTTAAACCAATTGATGAATTTATTGCTTATTTTTGTGAAAAGTTGGAACAATTAGTATCCCACGATTTTGTCAAATCTCAGCAGTCTAGTTTCTTGAGAGATTATAAAAGTTGTCTTAAAGACGGCGCAGTAATAATAATTTGTGATTTTTCTGAAAATTATTCATTTGTTTTTCAAGATGCTGTTCAAAGTAGTTATTGGAGTAATGAGCAAGCCACTATTCACCCTTTTGTCATTTATTACACGGAATCTGGAATACTTAAAAATATCAGTTTCATTGTTATCTCAGAAGTGTTGAAACATGATACGATTGCGGTGCAGGTGTTTATTTCAAAACTAATAAGCTTTTTGCAAACAAAAATTAAAGTAAAGAAAGCTACGTTTATGTCTGACGGGGCAGCATCCCAATATAAAAATAGGAAGAACTTTGCAAGCCTTTGTAAGTTTAAAAAGAAATACAATATTGATGCTGAATGGCATTTTTTCGCAACATCCCACGGTAAGGGACCTTGCGATGCAATTGGTGGTACATTAAAACGAATGGCAAGATATGCAAGCCTTGCTGTACAACATGAACACCCTATAAAAAGTGCATTAGAGTTATTCGAATGGGCGAACCAAAAAAGTGATGATTGTTTAACAAAAATGTCGTTTTGTTATGTATCACATGAAGAGTATGAACAGGGGGTAGCAGAATGGAATGAAATTTACCGACAGACTAAAACGATTGCAGGTACACAAAAGTACCACTCATTCGTTCCAATTTCAGAAAACGAAGTTTTTGTAAAACTGTTTTCGAATGACGAAGAAGGCAGGATTCATAATATATATAAAAGCAATCAATAGTTTATATAATGTTTATGTAATATTATCAATGACCGAGACTAATAAATGGTATATATAAATATAAATCCAACCATAATTCATTATTTTTGTCTTATAACTTTAAGTGAAGCTTTTTCAATCGACGAGCTGTTAAGAGTAAGTAAGAGGCACATACATGTGTTTTAAAAAGGCTAAAAACACAAGAGAAACAATCGTTAGCTATTGTTGTTTTAATATCACGAGTAATTTATGAAAAGGGCGTATTTTTTGAGGTTTTGAAATTTTATTGAAAGAAAATCAGAAATATCTTGAAAACGGTTGCGTTTACGTGGTTTATCATTATATCATTATTGTTTGTAATGATCTCCAGAACCATATTGTAACATCAAAATTTATTTATAAGAATGAATAACCAAAATTTGAAATATACACCAAAGTTCGCTATTTGAAAAACTTTTTTATTATAAGAGCGTCCATCCTAGAGTTTTTTTTAAAACGTGTCTTTTTTCCTCAAATTTCCATACAACAAATTAAAAAAATATTAAAAATATGTTTTTTTAGATATTTTATTTTTAGTAATTATTTTTGATTTTTCTTGATGAAAAAAAAAATTTTTTTTTCTGTGTATATTTTTTTAAGAAAGGTTTTTAGTTCCCTACAATTCCCTTATATAAAGTTTTTCTCTAAATGTAATGGTTTTTGAACTACGATTTTTCAAGTAAAATGTTGGAAAAAACACATACGCCCATCTCAAAAGTTACTCTTGAACCCAAATTATCTTAACACCAGTGGAATTTTTTTTTCCAACGTACCGAACTCATGTACCAAGTTTCATCCAAATCAATGATGATCGGGTATGATTTTTGGGATTTCCGGCACATTCTGGATGGAATCCCTCCCAAAAACCCCGGCCCCCCCCCGCCCCCATTTTCCCTATTTTATTTTTTTGTCTTTTTTGTATTTATATAATTTTCTTATATTTTTACAACAAAGGAGGAAGTGTATTTTATTTTTCTTATATCATCCGAGGGAGAGGTGCCGTCCTCCCCACTTTTTTTTGGTTTTTAATTTTTTTTTTTTTTTTTTTTTTTTTTCCCCACTAAATTTTTTTCAAAAGAGAGCCCCCCCACCACAATTTATTTAATTGGGCAGAGATTTTTTTTTTTTTTTTTTTTTTATAAAAAAGGGTTTTCCCCTTATTTTTTTTTGCTGCTGTTCCACCACAAAAAAATTTTCCACCCCCCAAAAAAGAACCACGGGGATACCCCTTTCCGCCGAAGTTATTTAATGTGACCGAGACTTGAAATTACATGAAATCAGAGATAGCATAATAGTCTATTAATACTGTTTTCAAAGATGTTCCAAATGCCATGGACATTTTTTTAAATTATCAGATTTGTTTTAGATCGTACCGGCAAGATGGCACTATAATCTATCTGTACCAAATCTAGAGAATTCCTGTTTGTACTAAATTTATCAGATTATTTAATTGTTATTTGACAGATTTTTAATTGTTATTTTATCATAATGATTTTACTCCAGTTGGCAAAGATAGACTGCAGCGCTATCTTAGTGGCAAGATCTGGAATTGATATTATAACGTCAAAAAACGACAAATGGCATACCGAGAGACTTTGAACAAGACGGCAACTCTCTAGAGCTTGATTAGGCAAAGATAGACTGCAGCGCCATCTCTGAAGCAATATCTGCAACTAATCTGATAATCTCAAAAGACGACAAATAATATACTGCGAAACTTTGCCGAAGACGGCAACTCTCTAGAGCTTCATTTGGCAAAAATAGACTGCAATGCCATCTTTTCGGACCCATTTGGAACTAATCTGATATATCAAGTGACTACATTTTACATTCTCAACAACTTTACCGAAAATAACAACTCTCTAGAGATTTATTTGGCAAAGATAGGCTGCAGCGCCATCTCTGCGGTACGATCTGGAACTAATTTGATTATTTCAAATGTCTTTATTTTACATTCTCAACAACTTTGCTGAAGTCGGCAACTATCTAGAGCCTCAGTTGGCAAATATAGAATGCAGCGCCATCTTGGTGGCGCAATTTGTTACTAATCGGATAATATCAAGTGACTAAATTTTACATTCTCAATATGTGCGGCATCTCTCTAGCGATTCATTTTACAAAGATAGACTGCAGTACCATCTCTGCCGCAAAATTTGGAACTAATCTGTTAATGTCAATTGACTACATTTCATATTCCAAACCACTTTGCGGCAAACGGCAACTCTCTAGAGCTTCATATGGCAAAGATAGACTGCAGCACCATCTCTGCCGCACGATTTGGAACTAATATGATAATATCAAAAGACTATTCGTTACGCACTGAGAAACTTTGCTCAACACACCAGTGCTCTACAATGAGTCTGGAATGTTTTATATGCATTTCTGTTAACACAGCCAAACTAAAACTTCCTTCCCTTTGTAGCTGATTCCTGGTGGACAATGTAACCGGAACCATTTTTTTTGTTCTAATGCATTTTTGAGGCCAGAACCTTTCAAATGGTGCATAAACATTGGCTCTAAGTTAAAATTTCAAAATTCTACGAATGTTTGAGATCAGGGTCAATATTGACCCAAATTTCTTATGAGTCACTTTTTTGTACAACCACCAAAAAAATATGTTTATGTAAACAAAAGAGTTTTGTAAAATATTAAAAGTCTGGAAATTTTAGCCCGATTGGTTCAAAAATAAAAAAAAAGATGCGTACATTGAAGTTGCGCAATGGGTCAGAATTGACCCCAATATCTTAGGAAGGTTAAGGGCTTATGTTGAAGCGTTCTTGGCGGCAGCTATTACCTCAACAGTTAGAATTGATACAACTCAGAAGCTGTACTAGATATTAAAAATGTAATCACATGCTTACTTGATGTGATCAATCTGATAGAGTTCGATTCGATGTTCATTCACTAACAATCGAGATTTATCAATTTGAAATAGCAAGGTAAGTTTACGAGAGCGAGATAAAAGATAGGAAAAATTACATGGAGCAGCGATTCACCTTAAGGTGGTTATGTATTTGTAGATTATAATAATATTTTCTGATTGTCAATTAGTTGCTTTTCAATTTTTGAAACGTACATCTTGCCTAACTACTTCTTTTATAAAAACGTTTTCGAAGAAAACCTGCAGTTTTTTTTCAACACACATCTTCGGTTATCAAATCGTTCAAATTATGTGCATTCACAAAAACCAAACCCGTTGTGCTTTAATTTTCTGTGGCATTACTACTCACCAGCATTAATTTCCATCATTGACAAAGTTACGCTCGGTCTGTGCAAAGATTGTTTACAAATTGATAGGGGGAAACTTGGTGGCATGAAGATATCAGCTGATGAGCATTGTTTCCAGCTCTCACACATACAGACATAACACATGCAGTTTCGTCAACGATTACACCTTTAACGGTAAATTCAAATGTTTCTTAGTTGGAGGTATCCCCACAGCTGGCGCACATAGTTGATTCCCTATGTTTAAAGTTAGCACACTACCCCCATCTGTTCTGCTTTATCACCCATCACAGTGTGTTCAACAGATGGCGCAGCTGCGTTAGTGATAATGATTTGTAGTGCAAAATTTTCAATGTGTTATGTCTGTTTGTCTGTGATATGAATGTTAATAAATTAATGGAGATAGGTTAACATAAAAATCTAAACATTTTCATAAAAATCTCGCGTTGTTAGGCACTTAGATGATAATTTTTGATGCTGCAGATCGAAAGTTATGCAGTAATAATGCAAAACGACCAATTTTAAAATTGGTTTTGCTCCACAAGGGGACAAAAGAGGACAAACGATTTAGCATAGGTCTTGTAGATGGAAGTTTTTACTTTCAGTTCACGTAGTCCGTGTTTGCAAATATTTGCAAATAAGTGAGTAAGATATCTTTAAAAAACTTTTTTTTACACTTCAACCTCTATAACTTTTTTTATACAATAGCAACCATCTTGTATCTTCAAAATGTGCGTCCTTTTATATCATAAAAGTCATCTAAACAAAATTTTCAACTTCAAATTGAAATAAAAAAATTAGAGCAAAAACTGTTTTTTTAAGTCCCACCCTACGGACAGTTAGAAAAACTGTTATAAAACGAAATGTAGATGAGATAGAAGTTAGGTTTTTTCAGCAAAGCTTCGTTAAATTAAATTATCTACAATTGTTTAGGAGCAACAATTCTTCTAAATCATAAGAATAAAAAGTTAGAATTCTTATTTTGAACATCAAAGGACCACCCTAGTCACCACTCAAACCAAAAGATAGATCTTCCAAAGACATCATATGTCTAAAGTCAATGGTTTTTCGTGTTATCGATTTTTGTCGCGATATTTGGCAATTCGTACCATAGTGCCGCCGTGGTAATGTCTGAGCGCAGGAAGCACAGCCCACTTGATCACCGCGCTGCTTGATGGAGCGTCCAAGGAGAAGAATGTTGTACAGCCCATGCCAGTCCTCCATGGAAAAAACAGTTGGTCGGTTTGCATAGGAAGTACAATTCCTATTCAAACGCTATGCTGAAATGCTGAAAAAAAAACTCACTTAATTATTATTGCTTCCCTAAATTATTTCGAAGTACGACATTTACCACCTAATCAGAACTGTCAAAATATTTTCCTTCTTCCTTTCGCTCACTTACAACCCAACAGCTCATCATAATCCACCTTACGATGGTTTGATGAGCTGCATGATGGTTGCGGATGAACTTTTATCGTGTAGCGCGACATCGCTGTGACATTGTCAGGCAAACTCATCAAAAAACGATAGATGAGAAAAACAACAGCACTAATGTCTATTGTATATTTTTATCGGCCTTATTTTCTCCAGATTTTGTCCCGATTCGTGCCTGCTGTTTACGCCCGCAGAGATCAAATTGGCGCTCATCAGAGATTTTTATTTCCGGAATTCCAACAGCTTGTCGATATATTTTCAGGCAATTTTTTGACGTATGATCCTATTGAAATCAAAATCATTTTTAAATAAAAATTAAACAAACCTGTTAACATTTTGAATTTATGGTCCCCGTAGAGAAAACCCAATTTAGAGCCAATTTTCTGCAGTATTCCACGCACAGGCCATTCGGAAATGTTTGAGTTAATATTTTCTCGAATTACACGGCTGGTAGCGAACGAGTTTTTATTCGCTTCTCAAGAAATTCAGCAATCATTGCTGGTTTTTGTCTTCCTCTTGCTTCTTATGCTAGTTCTATTTGTCACGCTTCCAAGAACTTCATACTTCTTGCATAGTTTTCGTACCCCTTCCTCTCTAATAATATATACTCGAGATAATTCTCTTTTCGAGAGATCCTCCTGACGATTTTTAACCATGAGTTTACGGATATCCACGCAAATTTTACCTTTTCCAGTTCTCAAAGGATGAAAACGCGCACCAGTAATCAATAACAAAAAAAAAAAAAACTTTTGACGTTACCTTGCAGTTCCCTTTAACTTTTGGGAGTCTTTGGGGTCCTATAATAACTCCGCAAAATTTCAGCTCGATCGGTGAAATTATAATTATACGGTTTTTATTTTCCATAGGATTTTCTATGGGGAAACTTACTTTTTCAAAGAAAAATCTGGTAAGGTGACCTATTGTCCTCTAAACATAATTTAATCCAATCATTCTCTGGGACATCTTCCAAGGAAACTTTTCTTCCAAGGCCGCAAAGCGATTGGGCGCTTATGGAAAAAAGTTATTTAGCTTATACTGCTTACTATCCAAACGGACGGCTCAGTGGACTGTTTTTTCTAGCAACACTGCCGCCTGCAGCATGACCTGCAGCCTGATGCTGTTTGCGTAAAGCAACCACGTGGTGTGGGGTGTTCACTTAGCATGGAGGAAAGCCAATATCTTGCGCATAGAGTCTTCGATTTGGATGACACTTTGCACACATTTTCGGTAAAGTGGACGAAACATTTTTAACAGTCGCATGGGTCATTTATACGCAAGCGTAATTTTTCAAAAGGGATATGTTTTTGTACAAAATTCATCTAAACAATTAAAAATTGAAACATGTCAACGGAAAACACCGAGAGTAGAGTAAGACCGCCTAAAAGAGAAATGTAGGCTGGACTTGAAGTTCTCCAAAATGAGATATGCTCGGAAAATAACAAAGAAATCTCTTTTTCAGACAATTTACTCTAAATATTATAATTCAAAATATCGGTTGGTAATACAAATCTGACTGAGAAAAAAAAATCGTATGTCAATCAATGTGCCGCTACTCAGAATTCAATACTTTATCGGCTTGATTGTTCGGTGGTACACCATAACTTGCTTACCTCTTAAATAGTCTTCATTAGATTCCCAATTTTCTGGGGTTTCACCGATAAAATCGGTGGAGATGGTCATCACAAAAAAAAAGAACTCTTTTGAAGCCTCAGTAACAAACTCCGAGAGGGTCGAATGGTCGTAGCTGATCTTATTAGCTCTGGCGGAAACTTTATCATCGTTGATCATTGCTTATTCAAAGCGGCAACCATCTTTACTTTTTCGACGATTTCAACTTCGAAAAAGTAAGGGCCACATTCCATTCTGATTCTAACTTTCCCCGCATGGCACAGCACAAGGTAGCGAAGCGGACTGTTTTCAAAAAGTTTTCGCTTTGCTCCGCCATTTTTTGTACAACTTCTACAGACTCGTTTGCACCTTATCGACGCGTTTAGTCGTGTAGCCAATAATTTTTAACTTTATCACCATTTTAGCCTCTTCTTTGATGCACTCTGGGATGGCATAATGCTTCAATTAATTATAATAGAACATCACATGAAGCACTTCCCTCTTTGTTGGCATTCTATTTGCTCTAAATGCGTTCAAAACTGGGCCAACCAAAAAAATCGACGCTTTTGGCCGCAAACATTGTTTTGCTGTTAACTCTTCCATATTCTTCAAGCAACAGTTTATAATTCGAACGGAAGCTTTGTGTAATTTTGTTCAGACGGCGTCAACTGTCAAATTTTTCTATGCGCATGATATCGGCTTTCCTCCGTGCTGAGCGAACGCTCCACACCACGTGGTTGCTTTACGCAAACAGCATCAGGCTGCAGGTCATGCTGCAGGCGGCAGTGCTGCTAGAAAAAACAGTCCAATGAGCCGTTCGTTTGGATAGTAAGCAGTATAAGCTAAATAACTTTTTCCATAAGCGTCGAATCGCTTTACAGTATTGGAAGAAAAGTTTTCTTGGAAGATTTCCCAGAGATTGATTGGATTGACTTATTTTTAGAGGAATGCGGGTCACCTTACCAGATTTTTCTCTGAAAAAGTAAGTTTCCCCATAGAAAATCCTATGGAAAATAAAAACCGCGAGCGCTAAAATATAGTTTCACCGATCGAGCTGAAATTTTGCAGAGTTATTACAGGACCCAAAGGCTCCCAAAAATCAAAGGGGAACTGGAATTTGAATTTTGTCCCAGGCTACTGGGCACCATTATGAAAAGTATCAAATTCGATATAAAGGGTGTATTCGATAAACATGGCACACACATATATACTCATCAAAATTAAACTGATTATCGGATTTTCTTGAAATTTTCAGGGAATGAAGAACTACTAATGAGTTTTGATTTACAACATTTGTTTTATTCAATTTCGTTTCCCATCCCGAATGCCCGCACCTTCCTTTTCACTCCACCCATCAAATTTTGTACAACCGATTTTCCCAGTGTTTTTGTTGTTTTTACCCAAATTTTCTTCAATTCTAGCTCTGTTTTTATAGTTTTGGGATGTTTGCGAAGTTCCGTTTTCATAATTGCCCAGAATTTTTCAATTGGACGAAGTTCCGGTGAATTTGGTGGGTTCATATCCTTTGGCACAAAATTGACTCCGTTGGCTCGGTACCACTCCAATACGTTTCGAGCGTAGTGGCAGGATGCTAGATCAGGCCAAAACAGAGTTGATCCTTTGTGCTTCTTAATGAATGGCAAGAGACGCTTCTTAAGGCACTCTTCCGTGTAAATCGCACCGTTTATTGTTCCGGAAGTGATGAAGGGAGCACTTATTTCACCACATCCGCAAATCGCCTGCCAGATTAGAAACTTCTTTGCTAATTTCGCAACATCCGCCGGAACATCGAACTTCGACTTGGCAACGAAATATTCTTGCCCAGGAAGTTGACGGAAGTCGGCCTTGACGTCATCCATCACGATGCAACCGGATTTGGTGAGCAGCTTCGTGTAAAGTTTCCGGGCGCGGGTTTTCGCAGTGATGTTTTGTTTTTCATTCCGGTTTGGGGCTTTTTGCACTTTGTAAACATGTAACCCAGCACGCTTCATGGTTTTCTGCACAAAACCGACTGACACCTTAGACTTTTTAGCGACATCTTGAATTGACATGTTTGGACGGTTCTTGAATTGTTGTACGACTTTCCTGGCCATTTTACTGTCCATTGGACCACTTTTACGACCACTCCCTTCCTTCCTTTGGACACTCAGACGCTCCTTGAAGGTTCTTATTATACGAGACACAGTTGTATTTGCAATTCCAAGCCTTTTAGCAATCCACCGGTGGGACGCCCCTGGATTTTGATTGTGAGTGCACAAAATTTTCTCACGGACAATTTCTTGTTTCGACGACATGACTGGAACTACTGAATGTATAACTATGAAACTTGGCAGATGTAAATAATACACTATGGATAAGATCTACTCAAATTTCTAGGTTTTTTACTCATACGATTCAAAAGTTACAGAAGATTTTCTGTGTGCCATTTTTATCGAATACACCCTTTAAGACGACAAAGAGAGTTGCCGGTAGTTTCAAGCGAAACCCTAACCTATCTCTCCGAGATGCCGCAAATAAGCTGGGTGTATCGTCTACAACCGTGCATCGAGCCAAAAAACGAGCCGGACTATCGACTTACAAGAAGGTAGTGACTCCAAATCGCGATGATAAACAAAATACGACGGCCAAAGCGCGATCCCGGAGGCTGTACACGACGATGCTGACGAAGTTTGACTGCGTGGTAATGGACGACGAAACCTACGTCAAAGCCGACTACAAGCAGCTTCCGGGACAGGAGTTTTATACGGCAAAAGGGGGGAAGAGGTAGCAGATATTTTCAAGCACACGAAACTGTCAAAGTTCGCAAAGAAATATCTGGTTTGGCAAGCCATCTGTACCTGTGGCTTGAAAAGCAGCATTTTCATAGCTTCCGGGACTGTCAACCAAGAAATTTACGTGAAAGAGTGTTTGAATAAACGTCTGCTGCCTTTCCTGAAGAAACACGGTTGTTCCGTACTGTTTTGGCCGGATTTGGCATCTTGCCATTACGGTAAAAGGCCATGGAGTGGTACGCCGCCAACAACGTGCAGGTGGTTCCCAAGGACAAGAACCCTCCCAACACGCCAGAGCTCCGCCCAATTGAGAAATACTGGGCTATTGTCAAGCGGAACCTAAAGAAGACCAAAAAAACTGCTAAGGACGAGCAGCAGTTCAAGGCAAACTGGCTTTCTGCGGCGAAGAAGGTGGACAAGGTGGCTGTACAAAATCTGATGGCAGGGGTCAAGCGTAAAGGCCCGGCAATTCGGATTTGGAAAAGCGGAAGCCTAACTGAATATTTTTCCTGAATTTTATACTAATTGAACTTGAAAAAGAAATTTAATTTGATTTTTTTAAATAAACGATTTCACCGATTTACACGCGTTTTCCCTTGACCAAATTTTGACCGTATCACCCTTTAATTAGCTAACTTTGAAATGCTATAACACGCAACGATTAATGTTGATTTTCATATTTTCAAACGTTGGCAACCGACACCGTATTCATATTCTACTTTTCGTACACTGATAGGTAAAATAAAGTGCCCACCTCATCGTTTTTTCAATTTCTCTCATTTACTTGGTTCAAATTAAAGTAAACACACTGTATTTTTTTATTATCTTATTTTTTATATTCTTTTTAAGTTTCACTTATGGAATACTGGAAAAAAAGGAGTTTTACTTAAAGAAAAAAAATCAATTTGTGTTGAAAAAAAAACAGTGACAAAATAAAGTGCCCATTTCATTTAGGCTACAGAAAACATAAATTAAAGTAAAATAAAAGCATTTCAATAATTGATGTAACCTCCTTTGGCCTTCAGGACCTTTTGCAGGCGCTTCGACATGCTCTCGACCAGGTTCTTTAGGTGCTGTGGATCTAGCTCTTCCCAGGCGCGCTCCAGGGCTTCAAAATAGTTATTTTTATTGGTAACACCAGTTTTGTCAACCCTGGCATCGAGAATCGCCCACAAATTCTCGATGGGATTGAGGTCCGGGCTTTGTGGAGGCCATTCCAGCGGTTTGATCCGACAAGACCGGAAGAAAGACTTGGTCTTCTTGGCAGTATGCTTCGGGTCGTTGTCCTGCTGGAATACGAACTTCTCTTCAAGGCCCGTCTGGATCAGCGAAACCTCCAGATTTTCTCGCAGGATGTTGATGTAAGAATCTGCCGTCATTATCCCGTCGATTTTCACAATGCTTCCCACTCCACCCCACGAAAAACACCCCCAGACCATCACATTTCCTCCTCCATGCTTCATCGTGCCTTGGATGTGGCGCTCCTGAGCTCCTACTCGATCTGCCCAACGAACCTCGCCGCTTTTCGGTTACGACGGCTCCGAATTTTGATTCGTCCGAATCCAGAGAACCGTTTTCCAGAACTCTAGGGGCATATCAGCATGCTCTTTAGCAAACTTAAGCCGTTTGGCTTTGTTTGCCTTGCTGATAAATGGGCGCTTCCGGGCAAGTTTGCTATTCAACCCCTGTGCTACGAGACGGCGACGAACAGTTCGACTGGAAACTGATAACTGAAGGGTTTCCTGGATCTCGCGGACAGTTACCTTCGGGTTCTTCTTGACTTCACGCATGATCTTACGGAATGTCCGTTCTCGCATCCGTTTTCCGCTTCCTGCCTCTGCCAGGGCGATCCACCACTGATCCAAACGTTTTAACCTTCAGAAGAATTTTGCCAACCGCTGCCTTACTGATACTGTACTTCTTAGCGACAGCCCGGTGCGATTCACCGTTTTTCACATCACGAACGACAATTTTCCGGATACATAGGGAATTGATTTTCGATTTAAGCACTGCGGTCTCCATTTTTTTTTTCAGTTGAATCAAATGCGATCACGTTTATAAATGCACCAGGTTGAGCCGATTGCTTCAAAACATGTCAAAATATCAACACATAAACAATCGAGGGGTCTTCCAATGGAAACTTTTTCGAAAACATATCGATTTTTGAAGTGGGCACTTTATTTTGTCACTGTTTTTTTTTTCAACACAAATTGATTTTTTTTTTACTCTAAGTAAAACTCCTTTTTTTTCAGTATTCCATAAGTGGAAACTTAAAAAGAATATAAAAAATAAAATAAGAAAAAAAACTACACTGTTTTTACTTTAATTTGAACCAAGTAAATGAGAGAAATTGAAAAAAACGAAGAGGTGGGCACTTTATTTTGCCTATCAGTGTCTAAACGACCACAAGTACTTTCGGCGATTTTTACAATGTCTGAATTTGTTGAGCAAAGAAGTGCCATTCAATTTTGTTTGCGGAACGATACTTCTGCTGCTGAAACGTTGAGGATGGTGCAGAAAGCCTTCGGTGAGTCAGCCATGTCGGAAAAAAATGTTTATAGAGTGGTACAATGACTTCAACGACGGTCGAGAACGCGTTGAAGACTTGCAACCGACAGGACGGCCATCGACATCAACTGATGAGCAACACGTGAAGAAAATCAAAGAGTTAGTGTTTGAAAATCGTCGATTAACAATTAGAGACCTTGCCGATATGCTTGGCATCTCAATTGGATCGATTCAATCGATTTTTAAGGATCGGTTGGGGCTCAGAACAGTCAAATCGCGTTTGGTGCCGTTTGGCGCCATCTCACACAGCACTCGTTCTTCGTGAGTTTTTGCCAAAAATTCGACTCATATCACTCCACAACCACCGTATTCACCTGATTTGGCTCTGTGTGCCTTCTGGCTATTCCCAAAACTCAAAAGACCACTTCGAGGACACCGTTTTGTATCGATTGAAGAGACTCTACGAGAATCGCTGCGCGCATTGAGGGGCATCCCGGGAAGCCGACTATATGGCCTGCTTCGCGGATTGGAAAAAACGCTGGCATAAGTGCATTGCATCAGAGGGGGACTACTTTGAAGGGGACGAAATAGATTTTGATGATTAAATAAAGATTTTTTGAAATATAACAAAAGTCACCTTATTTTGTGAACACAGTAGTATGTCTTCAGCAAAGTTGTTTATATTGACTTTTTCTACAATTTTGCTGAAGACATCAACTCACTATCTTAAAATCCTAAAAAGTTGAATTTTTTATCTCACTTTTAGGGGGGGGGGATTGATCACAAAAATCATGCCGTCAAAATATGAAGCTTGTCATATCCATCAACTTTGCCAAAGACACCATCGCTCTAGCTCCACTATTTAGGGAGCTATGAGTTGAGAGCGTTAAAATCGACTTTTTGACCACTGTGCACTGATGCAATATTTTTAAAAACGTTGAATTTTAGTCAGCATATGAATGCGTCGATGGCAAATCAAAACAAAGCAAATACGATATCCCTTCGCAAAAAATACACACACGCACACCTACATGAAAGTACGACTTCTATTAAAATTATCCAAGAATTTGAACAAAATATTTCACGATACAAAATCCATGAAGTATATTGAAAACACTACAATTTGTCCAAATCCGTCGTTTTCATATATTTGTTATTAGAAACCAAATTGTGAGCTAATCGTTATAACAGTGGGTGTGTACTTTATTTTGTCCAGTACTGTGCAACAGGATGTTTACAATTCAAATTATCCCCAAATCAGGGTTAATTCCAATTTCTCTGCATATTAAGCGGTACCAATTAACCGCATTGTTTTAAACTTGACTGTCAACGACTTATTTATTTCTTCCCCAAACCCCGCTAGCCACTTGCCCTAAACAATGATAGCATTCACCCAATGATAGCAAAAACTTACTGACAGCTTGCGCTGACAGTCTGCCGAAATACAACTTTTTCCCCTACTCATCGCATCGCACCACTATTCAAACGCCTTCGTCGTCCACTGGGAGCGAAAATCTTATTGCCATCAAAGATAGTAAACATTTCCCTTCTTAGCTTTTTTTTTCTTAACAATTTCCCTCCCACACACATCGGAGCAGAACGATAGGGGATTTTTGGCGACAGCAACCCCGCTTGGATTGCGATTGGCATGGGTGGGAGGGCATTTAATTTTTAAATAAACATGTGAATTGTACTGTTACCCTTCCGTCGCGGTAGGCGCGCATTACCATGACAATAGTTTTTCTTTTGGGCTCTCCGTCAGTCACGGCCTGGTCGTGCTTCATCGATTTCGACGAAAAGCCACAGCGCATGCTTGTTTGGTGTTTTACGATTCGCAGCCGAACTTTGACAGCCGGAAGGGGAAAATTCTGATTTAGCACAGCAGAAAGCTTTGGTTGCTGCGATGGAGTAGCCAGGGAGCAATTCGTGGATCATTCGGGCATTCGGTGCATTCTGCGAAAAAGAAGGACACTCGGCACTTGTCTGTATTTGAGCGTCAAGCGTGTGTCGGTGCGGTCGCGTCGGTGGGTGATGCGACTGATTTTTCGTCCTTTTCCTTCTCGTCCTCGTCTGGCCGTCTGGACGGCTTTAGTCGACGAGCGACGTGGGTGCGCTCAAGCTTTTTCCCATACAAGCTGCAAATAAAAAAAAACAGTGATTTCGCAAGACGTGGAGTTGCCTGGTAGTTTTTTGAGCCTGTATGCGTGGAGTCAACGTAGAGGCGAGGGGAGCACGATTCTGACCCGACAGGATATGCTCCTGGTGGTGTCTTTTATGGAGGCTTGTGGAGCCATCGCAGCTAAACAGTAGACGTTGCAGTTCAGTTCATCGGTGACGGTCTGGCGCGAAGGTTGTACACTTCTTCTAGCCCCAGGACACCCGTTGTCTCTCACTCTTGGCCTCAGAAATTTGTGAATAGTTTCTAGTGGGAGGATTTTTTTTAATGGAAAGTACCTAGGCTGACCTTATAAAGCCATCTCCAAAGCAATTGGTAAAGTGCAGTTGTCCTGTTTCAAGTTAAACCCACATTTCCAATGCCTGCTGCGGTGGTCAAAGCCCATCGATATTTTGTTCCTTCACAATGGTCGTTACATCATTAACGAACAGGAGAACGTTTTAGGCGGAAATTAAGTTATACCTGTTTCGGGCGCGATTGACGAGTGTGTGGCTGAGTGAAAGTGTCGCCTTCCGGGAAGTTCAGTGCTCACCGTTCGGGAGTAACCTGGATCCGTTGAGTGAAACCACAACCAGCTAGTGACGAAGGAAGAGGAAACCGAAAAAGGAACCTGTACGAGAAACAATCAAGTGTGCTTGACATTTCCTTCGGGGAGTTTAGATTTCCTGTGTTCCGAGGAATGATAAAGGCTTCAGATCAAGTTAAGAGTGAGAGTACATCAACATTAATACTCAACGTTCTGAAGGATTTTTGCCACTGGTCTTCTATTTACTGGACGAGGACGAGCAAGCGAGAATGGGTGTGATTTATATGAGTCCCCCGTTTAAGATACAAGGTAAGATAAGAAAGTTTTCTTGTTATTTTTTATTTTCTCGTTTCTTGGGACCGGGTTGGCCACAAAAAAAGAGGTGATAGAAAGCCCAGACCAGCGGGGGAGTAGGGCGTAATTCACTGAAGTGTCGGTTGGCTCGTTTGGTTTGGTTGTGGGAGTCCTAGTGTCAGGACTGGTTGAACCACTGATAACGAGCCGAGGGTAAGTGAGAAAAGGCGCTGTGGATAGACAGTGCGAAAAAGAAAGAGGTATATAGGAGGGGTGGAGAGAGAGAGAGAGAGGGTCAACCCAGTTAGGCTCGGTGATTAACGATCGTTTGAGGCGGCTCTGTCAGGGTGAAGTTTTTTTTTTTCCTGTTCGCCTACTGCGGTTTTGGCCTACCGCGTCGCATCGAAGACAGCAGAAGGACTACGCGTTTATGGCTTATGATGCGATTGTCGTTACGGTTATGGCAGCAGACGAGCTCGTAAAGTTTTTCGCTAGGCTTGATGGAATGAAAACTTTGGTTATTTTCCGGTTTGTTTTTCTCCACAACTTCAATGACGGCGCGCAGTTCAGGCCAGGGTGGGTCATCTGGGATTGAAATAAAGCGCATTATGGGTCATTTTTCAGAAAACCACAAGAGACTTATTGCCATTAATGAGTTGCTGCATGAGTTTTATGACGGAGTGCATAAAATTATGGTTTAGTGTCTTTTGATGGCCGGTCGCGTTGAGGGATGTGGAGGTTGTGGGTTGTGTATCGATTGATGAGGGAAAAGGCGTTTTTGTTGCATTGAATTTTACTTTTGTGGCTGTTGTGGATTAGGGCGTTTTAGCGTTTTTCAAGCTTGTTCAACGTTTGTACAGTCACAAATGAGTAACATTCAGGGAACTAGCTAGACAGCGCTCGAAATAAATCATCCTCAATGCGAAGTTGATTGCTGCTAGCTCAACAGAGCCAGTGGATCCATTGAGACGAAATCCATTAGTGACAAGCTTTTTTTTACCGAAATTGACGTGTTTAGAGTTAAAATACGCGGAATGTGACGAAGTCGTTCCGGAATTTCATGAGATGCTTGTTTTATGGTAAGGTCATAACAAATTGAGGAACTGCTATAGATGAAGCGAGCACGGACTGGGGTAAAGCACGGGAGACATATATAGTAATGGTGGTAAATTCTAATAAATCGGAATTGTGTGTTCAGCCCTAGCATTTCTTAGAATTTTTTTTTGCCAAGAAGTCTATCGAAAAGTAGTACTCCCCCATATTAATCCATTTCAAAAATTGAAATAGTCTTAAGACAATTTGCAAATTTTCGAAACAAAGTAGTTTATTACAGTTTAACAAGTTCAAATACAACAATTTAACTAACAGATTAATTGTAGTATATAGAATATTTGTGAAGGAAATGTTAAGATGCATTGTAAGATTTTAGGAGTATTTATTAACCTTTCAATTAGGGGATAATCATTCGATTTGAGTATAATCAACTTAGCGTGAAACGAAATAAAAGTTGTAGTAAGCTATGCAAAAATCTGTGCTGATTCAGCGCATTCTTGTAACGATCTTTGACAGTAACGGACCAGCAGCAGCAGCAGCAACAGTGAATCGACATTATCGAGGCTGGAAACTTCGATCAGGTCACATTAATCAGATTTTTTTCTTTCGGTAATATGATTGTACTTTTGCCTTTATTCCGTCAAGTTCTGCACAGTGGTTTCTAGTGCACTTCCTGGACGCTGTCTGACATGTTGTGGGGCACCTGCCCTTTGTGAGGTTCCGTTTGACGATTGCCCAGTAGCGTTCAATCGGCCGTAGTTGGGGACAGTTTGGCGGATTGAAATCTTTATCAACGCAATCAACGTTGTTATCAGAGCACCAATGTAGAGTTGATCTGGCATAATGGGCAGAAGTCAGATCCAGCCAGGAGAGAGGAGGAATCTCATGCTTCCGATATAGTGGAAGCAACCTCTTCACTCGTTTTGGTAAATTTAAGCATTTTTTGTTCCTTTTGTGTAGAAAATGGAAGATCGCAAGCCACATATGCAAATTGTATGTCAAACGAGCACCTTCTCACCGATATATCCCCAACCGATTTGATGTAGAATTGAGGCCCCGGCAGTGGTCTGGAATCCTCTTTCACGTAAGTTTGCACTGGCTACCCTGCCTTTATACTACAAGTGGATTCAAAAATTTGCAAAATATCGTTGTTTTCGAATTGGTATCTTTTCATTTGATATGCTCCTGATACATAGAGTATAAGTGTCAGTGAGTATTGTAGTGTAGGAGGTAGATGAAATGTCATTTCAGTAGGAAGAATAACTATTGATAAGTGGGGTGGCACAGAAACAATTCAATAAAACGGTTATACCCAAGCTTGCATACAGATGACCTATACTGATATAACTTGAGTAGATTAACTGTGTGACGTGGTAAAAAAAACACATATGTCACTGTCGATATGAGTGTTGTCTTTTTATGTCTCATGTTTACTCGATACTTAGTGGTCCGCTGTACAATACTACTTCATTATCAGTGAAATTTTAGTGGAATTATCGCTCAAAGTTCAGAGATAATTTCAGCATTCTAAAGCTATTTAGTTAAGTCCAGAAGTATTTGCAATTCGTAGCATTATGGGTGTTCAGCAAATTGATAGTGAAGATGTCGGTATTAATTTGACTCTTCAGAACGATTCTCTGGATGATGGTCATTCATACTCGCCATGAATGCTGAACGTAGACTAATTTTTTAAAATTTCGGTCCCCTCCCCCGCGTAGACTTTTCTCAGTAATTTTTTTTTAAATGTTTGTATGAAGCGTAGACTTTCGTCAGCCCCCTCCCCTCAGGAAGGCCTACGTGTTTTATGAATAGCCTCTAAGGAGGACGATGACTTTGATGGCGAAATAGTGTTGCATAATTTGCCTTATTCCTCTGCATTTGGTACGGTGTTGTATAATGCTGGTAGTGTAATAAACAGCTGGCCGATGACATCATTATCACACATCTTCGATCCTGCATTCTTCAGTTGCCAAATAAGTTCATCAAACTTGCAAGAATGTTCTTTCAACGAACCCCCTTCCAGCATTCAGCAGCCAACAACGGATAAAATTTAATGCATCAAACCCGGTTTTACCGAATGTGTTCTTCAAACTGTTCCACATACCTTTGGCTGAATCCATGTCCCGAACGTGTTCTAGATGACTGTCAGCAAAACAGGATACTTTCAAACCCTTAGCTTTTTCATTTCCCATTTCATAGTTGGCCTTTGCCTCCGGTGGATCTTCAACGATCGACTTTTTCACTCCCAGCGCTGCAAGTAGAGTTTCAACCCGAAACAGCCAAGATTCGAATTCTTCTCCAGCAAACTGCGAAATTACTGGCCCAGCAGGCCATTTGATGATTTTCAATAGTGCTTCTTCAGAAACGATGATCTGGACCCATAACCTTTCAGCAATCGGGCTTTTTGCAGACAAGAAAAAACTTCATACGATCAGTTGAACGACTTGTTTAACAATGATCAATAGTGTATCTAGGTGTAGCTCCTTGGATAAGCTCCGACAAAAGCGTATGATCTGGCAAGTTTTGGACTGGCAGCTGCAGATAAAAAACCAAAAACCAACAAGACTATGGATTCCAAGATGTCAAAGCAGGTTTGCCTGAAAAAACATATTCTTTCATGCATTAGGCTCACAACGGATCTGTAAAGTTTTGGCATGATTTGACAAGCTGCCACTACAGCGGAGCCGTACTACAGTGGTATCCAGACAACGGGGTGGATTTCTTGGAAAACTTTGAGGCGAATTGAGAAATATTGGGAAATTGTCAAACAGAAGCTGAAGAAGAGTGAAAAGGTAACTCGGGATGCAACAGAGATGAAAAGGTTATGGAACAGAATGGCAGCTCAGATTAGCCAACAGAGTGTTCAAAATATGACGAGTACTATTCGAAGAAAAGTTTGAGATTTCATCAAAACCAAGTTGGAATAATTTGTTCGCTATTTTCCTTTTAAAGTGCAATAAAAAAAAGACCTCCATCGAAATTTTATCTCATTCCGTTTCGACATAGAACCATTTTTTGACGTAGGACTACGTTTTTATTTTTTGTACTGGGGTACAATTCAAAAAAAAAATCGCATTATGACCGTCACGAAAAGTGGTCAGGTTTTGAGCATTGATATCTCAGTCATTTCTCAAAAGACTCAAAAAATTTTACACCAATTGATCGGAAATATTTCTACGCATTAATTTGAATACACTAACTATTGAAAAATTCATACATTTTAAAGCTTGCATTAAAAAGTATATGAACTCCTTCAGGCCTAAGGGATCATATATGACCCCAAGAGGATAATGGCTGTCACACAGACTGAATAATAGTATACACTGTCTTCGTCAAATTTGTTTTTAATCACTTTTTATATCGGAAAATATAAAAAAAAAACATATGAGTTTAAGGCCTAATTGACAACCTAGAACACCCTGAATATGAAGAAGTTCAGGAAGAAAAAATTAATGCCTTATTAATTGTACACAGCATTGTTTTAGAATATTGTACACATTATAAAATTCTCGATGATAAACGCTAAATATGTTTGTATCTTTCTGGGAGGTTCTAGGTCATCCAAAATGTACTTGAGTTCAAAACTTCAGATCTACAGTTGTAACAGTAGCTTTTAGGGCTGTATAAGATTACGATATTATTCAAACATATTGAAAGAATCTTTTGGAAGGTCAACAGTCATTATTTTATAACTTTGAGATCCTCTAGGTAATCCAAACCGTCCTGGAGTTCAGAACTTGGAATCTAAGTCAATACAAATATACAATAAATATTCAAACATATGCAATTAGCAGTCATAAAGTCAACATTGGGTCCTCCCTTATCTCAGTCGGAAAAGGCGCGGCTACAAAGCAACACCATGCTGGGGGTGGCTGAGTTTGATTCCTGGAATGGTCTAGGAATTTTTCGTTAAGGAAAATTTATCGACTCCCTGGGCAAAGGGTATGATTGTACTTGCCACACAATAATACTAATGCAAAAATGGTACCTGGCATCGAAAGCTCTTAATTAATAACTGTGGAAAAGTGCATTAAGAAAACTAAGTTGAGAGCAAGCAATAAGTAAATTGCGAAAGCAATAAGCTTGAAACGCTAAGAAAGAAGAAAGTCAACATTATAATGCAACATAACATATTCTAGATCATTCAAACTATCCTTGCGATCAGAACATAGGACCTAAAGTTTTAGCAAAAGCTTTCAATGCTGCGATGTGTATTAAAACATGTTCATTGAATATTTTTTTCGAAGAACAACAGACATTATGAGAGAATCTTCGAATGTTCTTGGTTATCTAAACTTCCCAGGAATTCAAAACTTATAATCTACAGCTATAGATTTTATGTTTTGAATTGTAGCTTAAGATCTGCAGCTTTTTGGACTAAACAAAGTAACTATATTTATTTGACTAAATTAAGTGAGTGTTTTGGAAGGTCAACCGATATAATGAGACATATTGGGATGTTCTAGGTCACCAAAATTGCCCTTGAGTACAGAATTTAGAATCTATAGTCGTAAAATTACCTTTATAATCTATGAAAGGTGACGATATGCATTCAGACACATTCAGTGAAGCTTCTGTAAGCGCACCAGTCATTATCAGATTATCTCGGTATGTTCAGGTTCATAAAAACTGGCCTTGAGTTCAGAACTTAAGATATACGGTAGTAACCGAAGCCTTTTGGGGTATACAAAGCTCCGATAAATATTCTAACATATTCAACGAGTATTTTGAAACGTCCACAGACATCATAGGATAACCTGGTTTATTTTAGGTCATTCAAACTGTCCTTCAAAACTTAAGGTCTACAATTGTAACAATAGCTTTATGGGCTATACAAAGTTAAGTTAGTTTGTTTGGCATAGAATATCCCAAAATTATCTCATAATGTCAGCTGGTTTTCCTGGACATTCGTTGAATATTTTGGAATACATATCATAACATTGTATAGCTTCAGATCTTAAGTTCTGAACTCATGGGCAGTTTGGACGACCGAGCACATCTAAAAAAAAATTGCTTTCATAAATTTCAGGCCTTAAGGGTTAATTCAAAGAACATTGCATTGTACCATCTAAATGACTTACATTTAGTATCGTAGTCCTACGTCATCATTTCGAACAACCTAATAGGGATGTCCCTTGTAGTTTTTTTTTTTATCTAATCTAATCAAATCGCTAATACAAACGCAGTCTTTTTGTTGAGAAATGATTATGGAAATGATTGGGTTAGTTGAAGTCCAATTTTTTGCCAATATTGATACTTACAGCATATCAAAGACAAAATGCAAGCGTCAAACAGGCCAGCCTACTGCATTGCATTCAGGAAATTATATGTTTCTTTCAAACTGTATGTCAACAATATCTTCTGAACTGGCTTCTAATAACTAAGATCCATAATAACAAGCATTCGTGGTTGGCCCAAAAAGCATGAGAAACCATTGTCTGGCGATGATAAGCAGCTGCTTGAAATAATAATCAGTGTAGTTATAATAATATAAAATAACCAAACATATTGACAAAACTTAAATGCAAAAGTAAATTGATAATAATTAGTTTGATGGTGGGGTTACCAAGACAACGCATTTTTTTTATACTGTTTGAATCATGAAATACAGGGTGCGGCAGAAAATAATGCGAAAATGTTCAAACTTGAGTATTGGGTTAATTCGTGTAGCTAGTGACTAATTTCTGTCGAAAGTGTATTTGTTTATGTTTACTTTCAAGTGCTGCATCCAAACATTTTATTTGTTTTATTGCAAATTCGTCAAAATGTTCGCCAAAGAAGTGATCACCAGTTTGTTGCTCGCCCAGAAGAAGCCGAAAGAGATTGCCAAGGTGATAGGGTGCCATTTGGCAACAGTTTACCGCATAAAAAAGTCCCTGCAGGATGGTCCTAAGCAGCGGAAGCCGGGAAGCGGACGTCCGCGCTTTGCTCGCAACCCGGTGCGTTCCATAAGAAAACTTGCAAAAGAAGCGAAATCCACGCGGAGAATCATCAAAGAAGAGCTGCATGCATCTTCCAGAGCCATAGTGAAACGCCACTTGATTACAGACCGGGTCAAGGAACTACAAGTGACTCGTTCCAAGAGATTGCTTTCCTTGTTGAAGAAGGAAAAAATGATAATCCTGTTCTTCGACGAAAAGCTGTTCAGCATGCTGTGGCCATTAAAACCATCGATTTTTGTTTTGAGCATAACTCCTCAGCAGACGGTCGTCGACGGATAAACTTACCACCAATTGAAAGCTCTTTCAATGTACTTTTACATGAAACTTACTTTATTAGCTTCTACTTGCTCCTAAGTATGGTACAGCCGTCGAAAAAACGACGAAACGAAATTGAAAAAAAATTCAAGGACTCATCCCACAGAAATAATGCAGGTAAAGTTATGTATTTTGATATTATAAATAACTTTGTTGAACATTATATTGTCCCTAAAATTAAAAAAAATGTTTAAGTGAAAAAAGTGGTATTGGAGGTTAGTTCTCTTACAACGCTCCCTCTCTCCGAGTGAAACATACGATTTTTATGTCTTCGGCAAAGTTATATTGACTTTTTCTGCAACTTAGCTGAAGACATCAACTCTCTATCATTATAAAAGAAAAAAAAATTGATCTCACTTTTAGGATGATTGATCACAAAAATCATGCCGTCACAATACGAAGGTTTTCATATCCAACAACTTGTACAAAGACGCCATCGATCTAGCTCCACTATTTAGGAAGCGATCTGTTGAGAGCGTTAAAATCGCCTTTTTGACCACTGTGCACTGGCCAATTTTCCACCTCCCTTTGAACTGCTTATTCCTCGCATTGCATCACTAACGCAGGAGACTAAGTAGTTACCCCCAAGTGAGACGATTCTCCATTTGATTTGCACAGTCCCCGTGAATAACGTGACAGCAACTTTTTGTCAGCAGTCTTTCTGCTGGCCGCCTTCTCGTTGGTTATATTTCCGCTGGCTGGTTGCCCATCGGTTGACTGCCTATTGGCTGACTGTCTTCCACCCAGAGATGCCAGATCTTTGGAAAAAAATCAGGAATTTGCGACGGGAATAACTGATGTTCGTAAAAATACGGATTTGTAGACAAAATCTACGGATTTTTTTTCGGCAGCATAATTATTCATCAATAAAAAGAAAGATTTGAGCAACAAAAAAAAAGCGCCACTAAATAAATACCGATAAATTCGATAAATTCATGCAAACAAGCCGAAATGAATTTCATATGAGTATGATTACTGCCCAAAAACGAAAACTTAATTAATCAAAATACAAAAAGGAGATTCGAATCCTCCGCTACCTCTTTTTTTCCTTCTGGGCCAATAAATGATTCTTTATGTATGTCAAATAAAAAATTTACGTTTATAAATAATGTTAGTACACCTTGTACACCTTATTAGTTTCATTTTTTTAATTCTATTTTTATTTTTATCTGGACGACTTGATCTAATCATTTGCCCGTTATTTGTTATTTTTCCCTAAGTTTATGGCTCATTTCGAATTGAAAAATGCTCTTGTGTTTTGATTGATCAGAAAATTTCTTGATGTTTCATCGCGAATTTGGTGAGATTTTACTGGCATTGTTATCAATCTCCTTTGAAAAATGTAGGCCATTTAAATGGCCTTTTTCTAAATGCTCCTCTATGTTAGAAATTTGCTCATATTTTTTAAATTTCCGATTGCTGTTTTGATTTGTGCGCCTGAATTTTCAAAATGGTTTGATGACCATTTCAAAATTATCACAGTTTGATTTTTGGACTTTTCCTTGGCATGTATACATTTTTCAACCTTATTTATAAGTTGTGACCACATTAAATGATCTTCTTTACCGACAATATTGTTTCCAGAAATGCAACAGTCTTATGGTTATTGCTAAACTTCACATATCATTTGATAAAAATAGCAATTGTATAAGCTCAACAACTCTTATTTGGAATGTTTATTTTCATTAGTCTATTCGCAAAAATATCATTGTCTATTGCACATTTTTGAATATTCATTGCTCGTTTTACCTTTTCCATATGATTTTTTTTTAATTTGTTCTAAAATACATCACAAATTTATAAGTCTCATTCCCAATTTTATGCATGCATTTATTTTCTGCTCTCTGGAGACCATTTAATTTTCAAATGGTGTTTACGATCATTTCATGGGATAGTTTTCACGATATCACATTATCTTTGAACTTAAATATGGGTAACTGTATCCCTTACATAGGACATTCAGATTTCTTTTATTGTGGTTATTCAGTTTTTTTTGCACATTTTACTATTTTTATGGGAAAATCCCATAAAATTCCAAGACATATGCGAGTATTTTAGTGTTTTTTCTGTCCTTTTCCGGTGCTCTTTCTGAATTACTAAGTAAAAATTTTAGTAATTTTTTTCAACGGTGTAATGTGGATTTGAGCCATTTTTTACGGAATTTTGACGTATTTTTAAGTTTTTCAACAGGGAGCTTTTGGCCGGACCTTTTCCGAAATTTCACCCCCAGCTCATAACTTTTAAAAATAAACACCCGACCGAAGGAAAATCTGAAATCACTTAGGTAGCTAATACTAAAGTCTGTATTAGGAAAGTTCTGTTCTTTTGGTATCCATAATGTAAATATGAAACAATATTTTTATTTGTATCATTTTCTATGACTTGCATGATGAGTTTTTGAGTTGATAGTCGCAAAATTTTTTAACCGATTGTTGGTAATTCGGTCTGTTGGTTCGGTGTGTTTCAGTTTCTGGTGGTGGTTGCAATTTCTCAAATTTCCTATTGGCACTTTACCATTGCCATAAGACATACACAGTTTGAAAGAAACATTTAATTTTCTGCGTTATCTATAGCACATAAAGGGAATGCTAGACTCATAAATTCATGGGATATTTCGTGTAAATTTTAGCCAGATATCGCCGAAACCAGGTATGTTGTATGAAAGATTGTACACGCAGATTTAATGCTATTTCTATTAATACTTCGTAGAATACAACGGTTGCGTCCATATTTTTTTTTTTCATTCCTTTATTATCGAGATTTTCAGCCCTGGGCTGGTTCATCTCCCGTCGTAGTCACTCAAATACCTTTTTGGGTATTTTATTAACTTGTCCGGGGGTGAGATTCGAACTCGTGACTTTGGCGTGAGAGGTAAGGATGTTAACCAAAACGATTTAGGTTATGGTTAACCATCAATTTGTACTCTCACACCAGTAATTGAAGAATTCACGAAATTTGTAGTTTTCTCGATATCAACTGCAGATTTTTCCAGTAATGGTATGACCTCTTTCCGTGAGCAGTCTTCATTGAAAGATACGTCCCCATCGGTAGAAAAAGTGAGCTCTCCAAGAACGGTTGAGTCATTACAATAGAAATGAGCAGTGCCCAAGTAACCAATAAGCATCAGCATATGCAGTAATTAACCTCAAATCTGCATTTCAGATGCTACAGGTAAATATTATCTGGGCATTATATCAGCATCTTGAATGCTCTGTTGTAAAGTTGGATTTCGAATGCTATTTATATGCTTGTAGCATTTCGAGTGCAAAATAACATTTAAGGTGACTTAATTGCTTGATAGACTTCCGTAAAGACGCTAAAGCTTCCGCTGATTGGTTTCGCTAGAATAACCAGTTCCGTTGGATGCTTCGATTTCAGTATAGATGGTCGATTGGGGCAAACATAAGTCTCTTCCTGAATGAGTCATTCGGAGTGCATGGTCCTGTTCCTCTCTGTGGTCTAATGGTGCTGTATGGATGTTGATTTCGATAAGGCTGTATAAACTCTTGGTAGAAAAACCGTATGATCTTTTGCTCGTGCGTTATGTTTTCTTCGCTCTTTCGAGAATTTTAGACAGAGTTGATGGTCCCAGCTCGATGGCACGCTGAATTTTATCCGTGTGAATTGATAATATCAGATCAGTTCTCATACTATCAGATTATATTTGAGATTGGTGCCCCACAAGAAGAGAAAATTTCATGGACTTTCGGAAGCCAACAAGAAGAACAGAGTCATTCGTTGTCGCGCATTATTTCGTCGGCACGGTGATTCCATGTTTGTGTTTTCGGATGAGAAAAATTTCGTATTGCAGCAAAGTTTTAAAGCTCAAAATAACAGGGTCTATGCAGCGTGTATTCAGGATATCCCTTCTTCAATTTACACAGTTCAACGCTTCCAAAATCATACTTCGGTCATGGTTTGGGGAGTGATTTCTCTGGAAGGTCATCTACCACTGCTTTTCATTGATAAGGGTGTAAAAATCAACGCAGCATACTATGTAAAAGAGGTCCTGGAAAAGCATTTGAAGAAGCATACTTCAACGATGTTTGGTAGCCGCAAATGGGTGTTTCAACAGGATTCTGCGCCGTCCCATGGAGCAAAGATTACCTAAGTATGACTGATTAAAAAAAGATTACCCAAGTATGGTGCACCAAGAATTTGCCAGACTTCATTCCTAAGGAATTATGGCCAGCTTCTTCGCCAGATACAAATCCTCTGGATTTCTCTATTTGGGGAATCATGGTAGCTCACTTTCGAGATCTCAAACGAATGGGGATTGAAACATTCAAAGCTATCATACAGAAAATATGGGATGAAATCCCTGAAAATCAGGTGCGTCCCGCTTGTAATGCCTTTCCGAAGAGACTAAGAGCAATTCTTAAAGCTAAAGGCGATAGAATCGAAATGTAATTATTTACACATAAACAACAAAATATTAGAAACAGAATAACAAAGAACCATTTAAATTATTTGTATTTTCGTGGGAGATACAGTCTTTGTTTCATGCGTCACTTATTTGGGCCTACCCTGTAGTTTTGAACAGTCAGTCGTAGCTATACACTTAGAAAAGTTAACGTTATCTGCGTTAAAGGGGTACAACCCGCAGACACGGAAGCCATTTGTGATACTTTTTTGTTTAATCCCTTTGCTATCCACCTTTTCCAATATAGAACCGAATTGTCTCACAGTGAATATCTAACCAGGATGCTCGAAACGCCAATCATCAACTTACTTTTTCCATTGATCTTTCAACGGTTTAAAAATTGAAACAACTGTGGACTGTGCTATACCCGTTGTGTTCGGGTAAAGAGCTGCCAATACTATCCCTAATTGTTGACACAAATATAACGAGGAGCTGAATTCCATGTTTGATCAGAAATGGGTGGAAAATTTTCCTGATATACTCACTGAAGTTGTGGGTAGTCATCCAACCACGTTCACTTTGTCCCAGTCCCCATGGTGAGGAAAAAGCTTGAGCGTCGTCTTTCCTAATACGCTGACCTGTGAGGATAACCAAAGGTTCTACGGTCTGACCGGAAGCACTGAAGGAAAACATGACGGTAATGTTCTGTTTACCATCCGCTCGCTTCACCTCATAAAGGGTGATACGGTCAAAATTTGGTCAAGGGAAAACGCGTGTAAATCGGTGAAATCGTTTATTTAAAAAATCAAATTAAATTTCTTTTTCAAGTTCAATTAGTATAAAATTCAGGAAAAATATTCAGTTAGGCTTCCGCTTTTCCAAATCCGAATTGCCGGGCCTTACGCTTGACCCCTGCCATCAGATTTTGTACAGCCACCTTGTCCACCTTCTTCGCCGCAGAAAGCCAGTTTGCCTTGAACTGCTGCTCGTCCTTAGCAGTTTTTTTGGTCTTCTTTAGGTTCCGCTTGACAATAGCCCAGTATTTCTCAATTGGGCGGAGCTCTGGCGTGTTGGGAGGGTTCTTGTCCTTGGGAACCACCTGCACGTTGTTGGCGGCGTACCACTCCATGGCCTTTTTACCGTAATGGCAAGATGCCAAATCCGGCCAAAACAGTACGGAACAACCGTGTTTCTTCAGGAAAGGCAGCAGACGTTTATTCAAACACTCTTTCACGTAAATTTCTTGGTTGACAGTCCCGGAAGCTATGAAAATGCTGCTTTTCAAGCCACAGGTACAGATGGCTTGCCAAACCAGATATTTCTTTGCGAACTTTGACAGTTTCGTGTGCTTGAAAATATCTGCTACCTTTCCCCTTCCTTTTGCCGTATAAAACTCCTGTCCCGGAAGCTGCTTGTAGTCGGCTTTGACGTAGGTTTCGTCGTCCATTACCACGCAGTCAAACTTCGTCAGCATCGTCGTGTACAGCCTCCGGGATCGCGCTTTGGCCGTCGTATTTTGTTTATCATCGCGATTTGGAGTCACTACCTTCTTGTAAGTCGATAGTCCGGCTCGTTTTTTGGCTCGATGCACGGTTGTAGACGATACACCCAGCTTATTTGCGGCATCTCGGAGAGATAGGTTAGGGTTTCGCTTGAAACTACCGGCAACTCTCTTTGTCGTCTCAGCGGCTTCCGGTTTTCGATTTCCCCCCGATCCAGACTTCCTGGCTGTCGACAAACGTTCCCCAAACACTTTAATTACATTTGTAACGGTTGATTTGGCAACTTTTAGCGATTTTGCCAACTTTGCGTGCGAGTAGCTCGGATTTTCGCGATGCGCGAGCAAAATTTTGATACGCTGCTCTTCTTGCTTGGGCGGCATTTTGACAACTGAAGAGTGAATTCCAAAATCAAAATAGGAGCAACATTCTACACACACACACCTTCAAAATGAGGGGTGTTCAGGTTTTTTAAATGCAAAATTGAAAGAAATACGTCAAGTTGATATTGACCAAATTTTGACCGTATCGCCCTTTATACGTTTTGGAAGCCTTTCTGTGCAAGGACTTCACGAGTCTTTGGATGCAGATAGAATGAGGTTTCATCGCCGTTGAAAACACGGTTTGAATCAGACATTATATCCTTGATTCCTTCGAGGTCCATCCAGGTGGAAGCTTTCTTGAACCATTTCCTTATATCACCCTCGGAACTTGAGCGCTTGCTGACGTCACAGCTTCTGGAGTCCGAATTGACAGCTGTGGATGATGAAAGATGAAAACCATTTCTTGCCTAAAATAAATACAATTAGAAACAGAACTAGAAACAGAACAGAACGGAATATGACGGGCGTTTTCGGTAAGGAAATCCTTAACTTTGTTTAACAACGAGCGGCGCTGCACAGGAAAATCTCGATGTTGCATTCCAATGAGCCAGCAAACAATCTTTTCCTCTTCCTCCTTTGACAGTATCGTTCCCGGACCCCGTTTTGTGGTTTTATGCCACTTGTCACTCATGCGATATCGGATTGTGAACCGAGGAATCCCATTTTTTTTGGCCGCATATACCGAAGACGTTTCGGAGGTAATCTTCCGTATACAGGATTGCAATGCACGTTCATTTTACGTTTATTCGGCAATGTTTTCCGGTGAAACCATCGTTTTCTAATCAGCATGCAGTGGGAATATTAAATGAAATGTAATTTAATTATTAGAGTGAATAAATATAGCTATTTACTGTGATTCATCGGATGAAAATGATGAATTATTATTGAACCATAAATATCAACTCAAACGTAATCAACAACACGTGTAACCATGGTGAAAACAGGACTGTGAAACATGAAATTGCTTTGAGGTATGGCCCAAATGGGAACACTGATAGTTTTTTGCACCTTTTTTTAAAAATGGTTAAAATGGTAAAAAATCTTATTTTATGTTTATAAAAGTCATAGCCATGGTTTGTTTGTGTATTATGTCCAATGCGTAAACCAATGTGTAATAGAACTTCAAATTAAAATAATTAATAATCGTAAATTAGTTGCTCACTACCTAAACACTAGATTGAATGGTTAACTAGGAGAAGTAAAATTACTTGCTACAATAGTGATGGAATGACACTGATTACTCATTGTTTTTTTGAATAAACTATATTGGAGAATATCTGATATGTGGTATAAAATTTGAAAGAAATAGTCTAATTGACCAGGACATGTTGCGAGAATGCCGGGCAACTATCTTGCAAAAATGGTGTTCGACGGGAATCCGGTTGGTAAAAGATTATGGAGGGATATTGTTAGGCTATGTTATAGTATTGTGACGTTATGCCATGTAAATAAAAATAAAATAAATAGTCTAATTGACCAGACACAACCAGACGCAACACAGATACAACTGACAATTAAACATGGCCAAAACCGGTGCTTCTGACCTACCACAAGTGCATTTGGCCTTCCAAATCACTTACTTCGAAGCGAATTTCGACAGCTTCTTTAGTTCTTAATTATTATCCACGGCAACTTGTCCGTGACATATTCCTGTCCTGGCAACAGCTTAAAATCCCCTTAGATGTAGGTCTCATCATCAATGGCGCAGCACCGGAATTTCGTTAACAGCGTTGTGTAGTTTCCAGGTGACACTCTGTTTTTGGCAACACTCTGCTGGCTGTCGTTCCGAATTGGGAAGTTCGGCCCCTTATACATGTTCAATCCGAATCGTTTCTTGCAAATCGAAACTTTGCGAAACATGAAGTTATTTGGCCAATATTCGGATTCCACTTGATATAAGCAATCAGCACTTTCTCAGTTTTTTTTTGCGTGTTGTTCCCGGTTTTGTCTTCTGGCTTGTAGTCATCCGTTCCTGAAACCTTTGAAGGTCCCTTGAGACGATCGAATGAATGTTTTCCCAAGGCTCGATGTGACAGCTCAGGATTTTGCATGTGGGCGAACGGTTTGCTGATTTTTTTTTTCCATCTCGACCGGAATCTCACTGACAACTGCAAAACTGAGCGGATGTAAACAATAGACTTTAAATACTGGGCAAAATTGGTTGATTTCGGTCCAGTATGAAAAAGATTACGCAAGTTTGAAATGGTCGCAATAATCATCGACTCACCTCTTAAAAATGCAAAATTTAAATCTGCAAGGAAAATAACGAACCTTAGTACTTGATTGTTAAATTGAATTACTATTTCACATATTCACTGAATTATAACATAAACAATTGATTTCTAAAACATGTGGTATCTCAAAGCCTATAGTTTGGCTCAGTTCGAATCCGAAAAATTGACAAGAAAAGGAATCATGGCATTGGCATAAAATGCTCTCAAATAACTGAAGAAGTGCATTTCGAACCACCAGAACACAATACTGAAGCATTTGCAGCCTTCAACAGAAAGACGATAATACCTATCCAGGTCACCAGTAAACGTAGTTTAACGCCAGGTTTGAGCAACTCTGGAAAAAGTTACTGCCCAAGTTTTGCCATAAAGACAGGGCAGCCCTTCGTCTTCGTCTGAATCGCATTATAATAGATAATAAAAAATTTACAACCAAACTTTCACTGTAAGGTACTCTTAGACCTGACGCTTTATAACGTACTTTAAAACTCAGACGTCAGTCATCAGCTTTAATATGCAACAAACCATTATAGTTCGAATCAACTTGATGTGGAATGGAGAGGATTCTCAAAGCAGTTTTTTCCCCATTGAATACAGTGAATCAAACTACGTATATCAGTTTCTAGCATCTAAATCAATGCTTATAAATTGAGAACTTTTGGTGCCTGAACACTAATTTCATTAAGAATAAATCTTGATTACTGCCAAACTGACAAAACTGAATGAAATGTGATTCATTTCCCATGACTCGTCAGTAATGTCCATCATACACAATTAAATTTGCACGAATGAAATCAAATTGAAAAAACTACATGGCTTCTTCGATGCTAAAATGTATGGCAAATTTCAAACCAACACGCACTTCAATCCAGTTGGCCGTGTTAATATCTGCACAGGCACGTACTGCTGCGATTGGACCTGCTTAATCAAGTAGCTTTTGTGTTTTCGACATACCACATATCCTCAAAAGCCGGGTAAGTCGGAGAACTCCGGTTGTGACAGGTCGATCATGCTGGTCGAAGCTTTGCGGCTCTCCACCATAACCTCATTTGTGTTGCATTTCTCGTCCGGATGCATCGTCGTCGTCGTCGTCGTCGTCTCGGTTGGTTGTCTAAAGTTCGAAATGAGTTATATACCGAATCCATTTCACGTACCAGCTCGGTCACCCACACGGCAGAGGAGTCGAAATTTCGAATGGGGAATCCAGCTTCTCGACCTGCTTGTACACCGCATGCCGCACTTGGATACGATCTGGTCGACTGATTTTTCGGTGAGCTGGAAGCACCGGAAGAAGCACAACGGGGACTCGATGCGGATATTTTGTATTTTATAATGCATCGGTATCGTGTTGCTGCTCCGGTGGGTGGAATTTATATGTTTCCAGTTAGATGAGCTCTTCAACAGTGGTGGAAGGAATGACGAACGGACAATAAGAGCGGGTGTAGTAGCATAAATATAATGTGTAATAACAAATCGAAAATACATTCACTTTCGTGACTTTCGTTTCTCGGTGAAGCGATCGGAGCGGAAAGAATATAGTGGAAAACCGAGTAGGCTGCTTGCCGAAGGCGCACCACCAAGCAAGCACGTCGCCAGGGCACAGATTTTTCGTCTTACCCGTACATGTTGGTTTGGGTTAGACTGGTGCAATGAAGTGATTATAAGAGTTGGGAGATTACGTGGTGGGTTGGATGCACCTTTGCCATATTTGCCATCTCTTGGTGCATGGGAAATTTTGTCATTTGAGAAATATCAGAAAACAATACATCAGAAAAAAAAAGAAACTCACATCAAAACAACACACAAGTTGCAGCGAAAACAAAAATAATAATGTTATATTTTTCATGTGTCGTGCTATGGATCAATTACTGTTTAATTTAACTAGTTCATGTCATGAAGGCAACTTAATTCAAAATGCATGTGTTTGATGATTTTCAGCCTAGACATGTTTGTTTTCGTCTGATATCTTGTTTATAAATGTAACAACAAAAGTCTTCCGTACCATAAGAAACAAACATATGCGAGAAATGTCAAACGTAAAATAAAAGAGTCATGAAAGTTTTCATCGTTTCTAAACAGTGATATAACAAAATTAATTATTCACGTTTGCCGCTGATAAAACCTTATTCAGTTATGCTAGAACGATGAAATATTGAACACTGCAGTTGCCAATGATCGATAATTATTTGGATTTTTTCTATCACTAGTATGAAGACCTGTTAGTAAATACTGAAGCCTAATGGACCAATAGTTTTAAGAGATGCTGCTAATTTAAACCCATTTCTTCATTTTAAAGTAAATACCAAGTCCCCTGTAACGTTGGCAATCAGGATGATGGTAATGTTTAGGAGAATTCTTATAATCCCTTATCTTACAAGTCGAAATGGCCAAGTGGCAAGAAGATCTGTTTGATAAGCTTCGAGTTCATGGTATGAATCTGGTTCATGAAGACCACTTTTGATGCCGACGAAAATGTGCTCTACTAAACCATTGAAATTTATGTTTTGACAATGGACAATCTTAATTTAATGGCTGCATATTGACGTTGTGGCCCAATTTCTCAGGATAATAACATTATTTTTATTAGATTATAGAGGCTGATGCAAATTTCGAAATGTTTGCTCCCCTCAGCTTAATCGACGCCATTTTGGGTCTTGATAGTCCCCAAAAAATTTGAACACATTTTGTTTTACTTTGGCTTTGCACACGCTGTTTAAAGTTTGTATGGGAATTAGTATGAAGAATCTCATACTTACATTTTCCAGATCCCTAACTTCTTGATATTATGTCTTTAAACCAAATCTAATTAAGATTCATATAGTGTAAGTTGCCAACTATCAAAATGCCGAAGATACCTGACATGTAAATTTTATACAAAAATAGTTATTCAACAAAACATAAAATACAAACTTTAGGTATGATGTTTCATTCTTATTTTCGGCAACACTGCCTGACGGGAATCCCTCTGTTATTTTGTTCAATTCAACCATGTATTTTCTTTAATTTCTATGACCTACATTAACAAGAAAACAACAGAGGGATCTCCGTCAGGCAGTGTTGCCAAAAATAAGAATAAAACATCATACCTAAAGTTTGTACTTTATGTTTTATTGCATAACTATTTTTGTATAAAATTTACATGTAAGGTATCTTCAGCATTTTGATAGTTGGCAACTTACACTAAATGAATCTTAATTAGATTTGGTTTAAAGACATAATATCAAGAAGTTAGGGATCTGGAAATGTAAGTTTGAGATTCTTCATACTAATTCCCATACAAACTTTGAATAGCGTGTGCAAAGCCAAATTAAAACCAAATGTGTTCAAATTTTTTGGGGACTATCAGGACCCAAATTGGCGTCGATATAGCTTAGGGGAGCAAATATTTTGAAATTTGCCTCGGCCTATTATAGACTCTTTAAAATGTTATTTGAATCTAAGGAAAGCAGTAATTTTCATGCAAACTTCAAACGGTTTGGGCGGTGCTCTAGGCGGTGCCTGTTTTGAACCAAATTAGTTCAAATTTAAGGATGGCAATAAAGGTTAACAGTGCTGATTCGTTACCAAATAAATGTTCAGGGTCTACAATCGTTTGTTGGAGAGAAATTAGTGAATAGCTGCAAAACAAGTGGAACTAAGAACTGCCAAACAAAATTGCAGGACTGAATTAGTTGCCGGATGAATGGTTCCTTATACGGAAATTCTGATAAAGTGTGGTGAAAAGTCCGATTAAAATGTTGCATTGTATTCGAATAAATTAAAGAAAACGATGAACACAGATGGTGTAGCCTCGCGAAACGCACTGGATTTTATGGAAATGTATGTCTATTTAGTTGCATTTTCTTCAAAAAACAGGATCGTCAAAGCAACGAATGATTAATTGTGGGATGATTTCAAGACAACTCTTTATTTCTCTGTCTATTAAATGTTATTTTTAATAGAATTTTCTCTGTCAAAGGATTTATTCGATATCCTCAATTTCAGTCCACGTATTGATTCAACCTGAAATATCCTACTTTCTGAACATTTTCAAGAAATGTCCAGTATCTTAGATGCCATTTCATCTAGCGTACGTCGAAGTGAAAATTAATTCTTATGAATTATATTTCAAGAAGACAATTCACGGAAGATTATGTGCATCTTTCTTTGAACAGATTTATGGTGGTATCTGAAGTGATTGTCTGCTGCGACTGATTCTGCTTTTTACATATTATAGAGCATAGAATGTTGGAGAAAATAGCACGAAACGACCATATTGTTAACCAAACAAAAACATTGATGATATAATACTACCCCAGAAAGTATGGGCGCACAGAGTTTTCATTAAGAAATAAAAGTTTTGGAATTTTTTTTTAAAGGAATGTATCGAAAATAAGCTATCCATGTACATTTGCGATGTACGCATGTATTTGTGATGGTTTTAATGTGTTCATCATAGCACGCTGTGCGTTTGACTGTCATCTTTCGTTTGTTTGCTTGATTGCGCAGTTTTAATTCTTCGTTTTCGAAATGTCTCGCATTGAAAACGACGTGAAAGTTAAGCATTTGGACACATGGCTACGTGAAATGGGTGTACCTTTGCGAGATTTGGCAAAGCGCTTTGGAATTTATCACGCGAGCGTAAAATTCATCATAGCCAAGTTCAGAGAACACTGTTCTTTGGATGAATCGCCAGGAAGAGGCAGAAACCCCGGATCTTCCAACCCTAAGCCGGATCAGGGAGTGGTAGCGCCCGGAAATTGTATTCGCCGGACGGATGACGAGACCTATGTCAAAGAGGACCCAAAAACCCTTCCAGGTCCACAATATTACACTGCCGTTGTAGGAGAGGATGTAGACGACGCAGACAGGTCGATTCAAGTCGAGAAGTTTGGTCGAAAAGTGCAGGTATGGCAAGCAATATGTTCCTGCGTTATGAAGTCTACCATTTTTTACACTGCCGGAACAATCATTTCGAAAATCCATCCATCAGAGTTGTCTGCAGGAGAAGTTGCTACCTTTATAATAGAAGCATAGTACCCTTTCACTGTTTTGGCCAGATTTTGCGTCGGCGCATCACGCCAACGCTCACGAAAAAGGGTATAGATTTCATTGAGAAAGACATCATTCCGCCAAACTGCCCTCAGCTTCAGCCCATCGAACGCTATTGGGCGACTGTGAAGAGGGTCTTCAAAAAGACTGTTAAAGCAGCTGAAATTATGCAGGAGTTTGAAAAAATTTGAGCTAAAGCGTCCAAAAAATGTGATAAAACACTTTTCTGAAGCTTGTTGAAAAGTTTTCAATCAAAAATTTGCAAATTCGTAAAGTATAATATTAATTTCATCCGGTCATCACAATGTTCAAGTTCGAACCCTCCCAATGGAATCATCCATTTGTTTGAATAAAAGTTTCAAGTTCATGGTATGAATCTGATTTTTTTATATGATTTGAAAGAAAAATGTGTGGATAACTTATTTTCGATACAGTCCTTATTAGCTAAACTGTTAACATTAGAGTTGCGCATCAGGTTAGTGCTATCGATATTTGCAATCTAGCGGTTGTATTCTAGTTGGCGCACTTTCTTGCGAACGTTCTTCAAAAGATTCAACACTGACTTCTTAGCGAAAAGTTTAAACACTTTCTTCCAATTTTTTCAAACTTTTGAATTGTATCTGCTGCTACGTTTCATGAGATATCGGCTCCGTAAAGTATTACACACGCTTGAGCCTAACAAATAAACGAACTGATTAAAAAAACTGATTAAAAAAAAAGTTTCCTGAGATGCGCCTTTGCGAATGCTGAAAATTCTTCAATGGGTCGAATTATGGAATATTTCCTCATTAACTTCTTGGAAGTCCCTCCTGATTTTTTTTGGAAATTTACATCTAACAACCCAACTTTGCCTTTAAAAATTAATCGGCAAGTTTTTTCCTGAACTTAGTTACTTTCGAAACATTTGATCAAGCCCATCCTGAACGGCGAGGAAAAGATCTCTCCAGAATGTTTGGGAAAACCTTCTTATATTTCTCGGAATTCTCTTCCTGGACTTCCGAGAATCCTTCTGAACTGCCGGGAAGCTTTTCCTAAAGCTCAGGGCAGTTTGTTCCTGAATTTCGGAGAAATTCCTGCTTGAACTACTAGGAAGTATCCCTTTTGCTTCTGAAAAGTTTTTTCCTGTTTTTCTGAGAAGTATCTAACTGTACTTCTGGGAGTACCTGAGCTTCGAGAAATTCTGGAATGTTCGATTTTGAGCTACACGGAAGCTTTCCAGCACTTCTCGGTTCTTCCATTGGGAAGTTTCCTTCGGAACTTCTGGGAAGATCTCTCCTGAACTTCCTGAATTTTAGAAGGATTCCTTCTTGAACTTATAGGTAGTGCCCTCTCTGGTAAGTTTCTTCCTGAAATCCGGGAAAGTTTTTTCCTGAGCCTATTTTTTTCTAAACTTCTGATAAGCTCCATCCTGAACTCCGTGGAAAGTTTTACCGAAACTTTGGGAAAGTTTCAAGAGTTTCTAGAAAAATTCACTTCAATTTGTTGGATGTTTCCTCCTTAACTTCCGGGAAGTCCTCCCCTGAACTACTGGGAAGTTTTCTTCTGAACTTCGGGAAAGTTTGTTCCTGAATTGCTGTAAAATTCGTGCTCAAACTACTTGGAAGTACCCCATATGCTTCTGGAAAGTTTCATTCTGTTTTTTGGAGAGGTTTCTTCTGGGAAGTTCCAAATAAACTTTTGGGAAGTTTTTTCCGGAGATTTTGGGAAGTCCATTCCTAAAATTCAGAGAAATTATCTCCTGAACTTCAAGGGCGTATCAGCCTGAGCTTTGTGGAAGTTTGTTCATTATTTTATGAGAAATTATAGGTAGTGCCCTCGCTGGTTAGTTTCTTCCTGAAATTCGGGGGTGTTTTATCCTAAACTTCTAGGAAGTTTCATCTTGAATTTCTAGGAAGAACTCCAGAATATCTTGAAAGTTTAAAACTTCTAAGAAGTTCTGCTCCCTAAACTTCTACCTGAAGTTCTGAGAAGTCCTCTCCTGATTTCGGGGAAGTTCTCTACCAAACTTCTGAAAACTATGATCTGGAAATTCGCGGATGTAGTGTCCTGCATATTTTGAAATATTCCTTATTGAACTACTAATATGTGCTTCATATCTTTTGAGCAGTTTCTGGCTGACCTTCGGAGAAGTTTTTTTTTTCGAGGAAATCTCTTCCTGAACTTCTTAAATGTATCCTCCTGAAGCTCTGGGAAGCCTTCTTCTGAACTTTCCAGGATGTGCCCTAAATTTTGAGTTGTTTTTTTTCTACAATCTGAGAAATCTAGGATTAATTTCATAAACCACTTAATTCGAGGGTAAATTTCCAAATCCCAAGTGCAAATGTACTTGAAGCATGTGCTCAGAAGCAGTTTTGAAAAAAAAATCAGAGTGTAAGATTAATTTCAAAAGTTCACCAGTTTTACAGTTATTCTAAATTTCCGTGCGGCCACCGACTGGGCTTGAGAGCCAATGTTAGAACCACAAAAGTAATAGTATTGAAACGAGAAAATAAAATTTACTTTTTTGTTATTCCGAACGAAGGCAAATCTTTATGAATTGAGCTCTCTACTCTATACTTTAATTTTCTAGCACTTCTGCTTAACATTACTTTTGCTGACTCCACGCCACAAACGCCTCTGTCGATGTCCACATTAGTTTTAATCAGTTCGATGAGCCATTAAAACTGCCGGTAATTGGTTTTGTTTGTTATAGGATTAGACATTTTTTGTTGTTGTTCGAAGTACCGTGTTTTTCTGTTGGCTCACCTGTAAAAAAATAATGATTTAGTGTACCTATTTCGTACCTTGCTCAGCCAATTACCACCAACCGATGAAAAACGTGTTTCAAAACAAACTCTTGTTCGACAAAATGTGACAGATCAGCTACTAGCTTCCGAGCGGTCGATTGAGATCGACGAAAATTTGGTCAAGTTGGTCGCCTCAATCGCCGGTTGAAAGCTAGTAGCTGATCTGTCACATTTTGTCGAGCAAGAGTTTGTTTTGATACGCGTTTGTCATCGGTTGACGGTCGACTCTACTTCTATAACTGGCCCCATAGTTCATACCAAGAAAACGACCGTTTGATTTACCAATCTATTAATTAACCAACTTTTCACATACAATTTTCACCTGAAAAAATTCCCCCCTCGCTCGAAAAACACCTAACGTGTATTTCAACCGGAATAAGACCTTGGTGACACAATCGAACCGGAACCGTTGTAAATATCGTATGAAATTCGAATCTTTCAATCTGAAAAGCGACGGTGTCCACTCAGACGATCGGCCAATCACTCATAAAAATGTGGCGAATCTGGGTATCTGGATAGTAGATAGTTCGTTTTTTCGTTCCTCATCCTTTTCCAGGAAAATGTTTTTCCCAGAGCAAAATTGGCCGATCCTCTGTATACATCATCGTTGATGTCAATCGCCGAGTCAATTCCAATGACCTTCACCCGAACCTTAGCATCAGCTAGCTCTTCGGCAGTAAAACAGCCTTTAATCGGCAAATATCAGCATTTCTTCTTCAATGTAACTTTCAGGATCATCTGTAACGTTGGGTTACATTTCCATTGCCAATTCCATTAGAAGATATAGCACTTTCACTCGCGACAAATTCTTGAATAAAAATTTCGCTTCATTTACGAAAAAAGGAAAAATTGACAGCGAAGGAAAACACGTCCACTTGTAACCAGAGTCTACTGCGATCAACCTTTTCATACTCAAACATGGTAGTTCTTTACAAAGTGTATCTCAATCTTAAACATAACCAAAGTGGCTTTTCACAGAGCATGTTCAGGAGCTATCAACCGATTAGTATAATAAGACAAGTTATCATCCCTAGAAGCAGGCTTGTTTCAAATAAGTTCAAATAACTGCTACAGTGGGGAAAATTCGTTTAAACGCAATGTCATTTTAGCGTTTATTTTCAACACAAAAGATCGAGACGAAAAATCAAATATAGTTTGTCATAGCCTATCAGAAGTTTCGTATTTGAGAACACAATTTGATTGGAAGTTCATAATGACTTTTGAAAAAATTCCAAGAAAGGTGATTTTGGATTTTATTCGTTTAAACGCACTTGTAGTCTTATTAATCAAATCGAATTCACAGTTCAAAAATCAACGATAAACAATAGTTAATACTTCGTTTGCTTTCCGTTTTTCTGAATAGTTTCGAAAATTCTGTTCGGCATTGATTTCACCAGCTTCTGCAGAGTTTTAGCAGATATCAAGCTCCTGGCTTCTCTTACAGCTGACTCAAATTCACGAACTGTTTTAAACTGCCTTCCGCCTTTGTAAACCTGTTCGTGCCAGGAAGTCTCAAAAGTTCTCGATAGGATTTAGATCCGGACTACGAGCTGGCCAATCCAGAAGACTGGTGTCTCGTTCAGAAATCCATTTCAAAGATTGCTTGCTGACATGAATTGCTGCATTATCCTCTTGAAATACGAAATTTTCCGGCATAACGTCTTCAGAAAACGGGATCAAAACATCTTCCAGAAGCTCTAAGTTCTTTTCCGAATTCATCCTGGTCGAAATGGTGGCAATAGGGGTCTTTCCATGGATTGAAAAAGCGGCCAAAGACATTAGAGTGCAACCTCCAAAGTTCCTGCTCAACTTAACCTGCGGAGGTTTCCTCAAATCGTGCCAATAATATGCGGTGCAGTCTGGGCCATCCAAATTGAATTTCTTCTCGTCAGAAAAAATAACATTGTCCCATTCCGTAGTCCACGACATGTATTTTTTTTAGCGAAATTCAATCTAGCGTTAATGTGAGCCGGTTGAAGATTGTTTTTTTTTGCTTTTTTGTGTACCTTAAGTGGCCACATCCATGTAGAATCTGCCGTACACGCCTTTTAGAAATGAAAAGCCCCATTTCTTGCTTGATTTTCGCAGCAGAGAAGTTTCCAGAGTCACCCATTTGTATAATTTGGTTCCGTACACGATTGGTAATCTTCGAATTTCCCGTTGTTTTCTTTTTTACGCCATACTTCTTGCCTTTTTTCAGCAGGTTCCTGATTGCTGCTACCGATCTGTGGATTACACGTGCAATTTCGCGATTGCTCTCACCGCGACTTTTGAGTTCTCGAACCAGTATTTGCTCCGACTGGCTTAAATACTTTCCTTTGCCCATTTTGCCGAAAACAAGCAACAACTACCGCGCAACGCAATTTCAAACTCGTGTTTATGGCGGACGAGGGCTATACAGTGTAAATATGACAGATTCGCAAGATAACAGTAGCATAGGTACGCCCAATGCGGCTTTATGTTAGTGTGCGTTTAAACGAATTTCCCCTCTAAAATCACCATTTTTGGATTTTTTCAGAGATCACAATGAACTTCCGTTCAAATTGTGTTCTCAAAAACGTAACTACTGATAGGCTTTAGTAAACTGTATTTGACTTTTTGTTTCGATCTTTTGTATTGGAAATAAACCCAAAAATGACCTTGCGTATAAACGAATTTCCCCTACTGTATATATGACGAGGTAATTCGACGGTTTCTGCACAACATTTGGACAGAAGTGTGATGTTCGGGTATCTATTGAACTTAGATAAATTAGATAACACTAAGATAGTAAGATTATCGATAGTTATGTGGATTGGGGTGAATATTTAGCTGTTCGTTGCGTGAAGCATTATCATGTGGGGTGCAATATTGTTAGTTTTGAAAAAAGTTTCTTATCTATACCAATTTATCTCGGAGTCGTCTAAAAGTTAATTGCACTCTTCAGAATTACCCTGATCTAGGCACTTCTAATCAGGGTTGGGAAATATCATTTTCAATGAAAAATCTCATACGAAGTTTCACCTGATAATCTCTTCGGGTGTGAAAACGAAGATTGAGATTGTGTCAAAATGTCATCGATTTATCGTCTTGACAGAACGAGACTGTGTTTGGGTCATCGCAATTACAAGCACGTTTATTAAAATTATCAATACTCTCGACGCAAACCTTGAAATTGATTTATCAATTTATCAAAAATATAAAATTTATTGGTTAGTTTCATGTATACGTGCAAGAAATTTAGGAATCAAATAACTATGAAAAAAAATCTCATGAATGCATGATTATTACAGAATGATCAGAAAACTATGATAGTTCGTTTCTTAGTGATAATGAGATGGGCAGTTTTTTCTTTGTCACATGACGGCTGTGAGATTAAGCTCGTTCGAACTTTCATTCCAGCAAATTAGATCATTTTTCTAGCAGATATTTCCAAAAGCTTGAAAATGTATTCAAACATTGTCGTGAAAGAATAGTAGAAGAAAAGTAGAATAAAATTTACTTACAAAACTTTGATTTACATTTTATTAAAAGAACGCTGTATTTAATCACAAAAAATATCCATTCTCATTTTTTCTGAAAAGCGAAAAACAAAACGCTATTGAGAAATCAAACTTAACATCCATTCACATTTTGATTTTTTTTGAATTTTTGAGTAACTTCAAAGCAGCATCTATACATCTAGTTTCACTGAAATAACAAGCATGGCATTTGATATCAAGATATATTCACGTAATATGAATCGAAGGTGTTGTTTGCATTCACTTTTTGATTTTTTGTATTTTTGAGACAAAAATTCAAACAATCTTACTATGAACGCCTTGGATTATAGATAGTTCTTTTTCAGTATATTACAACCGGGTAATTTCGCGCAAAATAATGTTCAAGCTTAGAAATCATGCAAATCAAAATTTTGAGAGAGCTTTCGCAATATTGATTATTGTTTACTTATTTTTATTTCATTTCAGGTATGCTTCTTGTTGAATGTTCAAGTATGGCACGCAATCATATGTAAGTAGCTAATGCCGGTTTCGTATTATCGGTTATATTTTCTAAAACTGCATTTATGCGTGCATTAAAAAAAAAGTCTATATGTTACGATTTTTCATGCGATTACCCCGCCACCTGGTGGTCGATCCACCGGTCAGTAGTCAGTATATACTAGTTGCCTATTTACTGTGAAAATTTGACAGCTCCATTAGTTTGTTTACGGCAGCTATGGCGAGAATCGTGAAACAACTTGTTCGAACTGCCTGCTCCATCCAGGCCTAAAAAAAAGTCGGCCATCGTGTCCTACTTCGTTTCGGCCGGATACGATCGCAGAAACAGTCACAAGATTCTGGCACTTCAGGAAAGGGGAGAGTCCATTGAGCGGAAGCCTGGTTCCGACCGTCCGACTGTTTTAAGCGACCAGAGGATCCAACACAAGTTGAAACGGAAGACGGAAGGCAACGTGGCCACTTCTTTCCGTGGGTTGGGCCGGGAGGTCGGTGCGACCGGACAAACGGTCAAGAAGTATTTGGCCAAAATGGATATCCACATGCGGAAGCGTCAGTCCAAGCCAGCCGTGTCGGAGAACCAAGCGGAAACCCAGAAACAACGGTTGAAGATTCTGGTCAACGAGATCTTCCCGGCGAACCGGAACGTGGTGGTCGTTATGGACGACGAGACGTACCTCACGTTGGACGGCAACGACTGGCAAGGCAAAGACTACTTCACCTCCCCGACAAAAGAAATTAGCAGCGATGTGAAGTACATAGCGCACACGAAGTTCCCAAAGTTTTTAGCTCCCAATCAGTGAAAAGAGGATGTCACGTCTCCTCTTCTTTTTGTCGGGGCTGGCAGTGAACGGGGAGATCTACAATACGAAGTGCCTCCCAGAAGTTGCCACCATAAAAAGTACCACAAGGATGACGACGCACAGTGATCGGGAAGGCCTTTTCTTTCACGGCGAAAGGCTTACGTTTCCGAATCATGGTCTCTTCTACAAAGTTGTACCTGAAAAAGTTGTCCATCTTGTGGTTATAGTTTTATAGTTCCAAACTTTACCGCTGCTGCTAACTTTTGAGCGAAACACAATAGAGGGGTAGTTTTAAAGGCAAGTTTGTAGGGAACATAACAACTTTGCTCAAGACACCATTTTTCTAGCTTTTCATTCAACCATGATAGAGCTATTTTTCTGAACTAAATAAGGGTGTCTCTAAAAAAATAGTTTTTTTATTATGACTTTTTTGTTTCTCATTTTGAGAAAAAGTGGACTGCAAAAAATATAGAAATATAGAAAACGTTAAAATTATTAACATAATTATAAAACGCTAAAATTATTAACATAATTATATTAAACACCGATTTCTAGATTAATATTCAATCCATCTACATTAATTCTATCATAACACTTGTCAATAAAAGTAATGTAATTGAATAAAGTTTTCAAAATCTCCGTTTTTTTATTGCTGACATCCGCTCAAAAGTTCAAAAGGCCTTATTAGGTCGTCACATTGTAGTGAGCGTTGATTACCAGTCCATACAGATAGAACTCATAAGCGTCACGCATTCTCGTACAAAAGAAAAATATGTTTTGAATTGTTTCGACACTTGCTCCGCAGTGCAGATACTGTTCTCCGTCAGTTCGTCTCATTTTAAATTATAGTAGAAGATGTGGCAATTTTTGGTTAAGAAACATATACAGTGTACTCTTTTGGAATGGCAACAAATTTCGCATTTAAATATTAGTCCAAACACCAATCCAATTTATATTTGAGTTTTCTATCTCCACCTCTGGCTTGTCCGTTTGTTGGATGAAAAAACGATGGATCAAATGTGTAGAAGGGTGATTTTAATTAAAACACGCGTTTTTTCTTTTCAACTTTCTGATACTTTAGGTGAGAATTGGACAGAAAACCATCAAATTCTTGTTTTAATGCGTATCAAGGAACATAATGCTAAATAAATGAGCCCAGGTACTCCTGGGCACACGTGCGGGGACTGCTTATAATCGGCTTGTTTTTCGTTAAAATTACCCCCTAACTTTTGAACAATAAAATATACCCAAACATTAAGTTGGTCAAAAAACATGCATCATAATTTTTTCTACATTTCGTCTCCCTCGTCACCCTAATATAAACTAGCAAAATAGCTCCGAACAAAGGCAGGTATGCAAGTGCCAGACGGTCCAGTGGTTCGATCTCAGTAGGCCATGGTGACTTTGAGCAGTAACGTAATTCAAGCTGAACAATGCATTAGGTCCTAAGTAACATAGAGAGATTCTCTTCGTCGACTTTTTTTTCATCAATTGTTTGTCTATTCAACGATTTGCTGATGTTTTTGACGTATTTGGATCCTTAATTACACTTTATATTACCGTACTGTGTGTTGAAAATACTTGAACATTGTTTTGCATAGCAGTTGGAACGCAAACAGAAATTCGACAAAGAGAGTCTTCCAGTGTTACCCAGGACCTAATGCATTTTTCAGCATGGTGTCGAAGATGAATTCCCAGCTCGCTACTTGAAGGAAACGCTTTTTCTTTTTAATATGCAAAGGCAAACAAGATTGTTTAACCCTCTAAAGTAGCAACACCAACATGTGCGGGTACGATAAAAAACGAGCAGTGATTGGTTGGTCCTTAAAAACGTCATTTCGTACATTGTATGAATAAGGTGTAATAATGACGATTCGCGTGATCGCAAGCGATACAAATGTTTCAGGACACAATCTCATCACAAAATTACGTTTTTCTATCAGAGAGATTCCAGCCGGACATTGATCGCGTTCTTTCCTGAGACGAGGCTCACGGAGACGGGTTTTTCCAGTATGATGTTTTTCATCGGTAACGTTTATGTTTGAGCTATCTGGTTAGACTACGGTTTTGAGCTTCTTGTTGCCTTGTTTTACTCCGTTGAAGCTCCGTTGTATTGCATATAATTCTGTCGAGTATTTCATGATTAGAGCCAAAAAGCCAATTGTAAACATTGACCTCAAACGTCCATTTCTCTTGAATCCTAATACAAATCTCGAGAATTGAAGCCAGCAACCATTTGAATACATATTTGCTCTATCATATGGTTTAGCTAGATATCATAGAAATATTGTGATTTGAGAGAGGTCAATGTTTAAAGTCATTGTTTACGATTGGCTTTTCGGTCCTAATAATGAATTACTCGAGTTCTGTAGTGTCTGAGGGACTACAGTGACCTACCCTAGCACGGCGCAGCGCCTAACACCATAAGCAAACAGCATAAAATAAGAAATATTTTGAGATCTTGATTGATTGTTGATTCAATGATTACTTTAAATGTTAGAGAATATGTCCAACTTCACTAAGGCGTCTCTATTTTGAAGTCTAGCTACACGCGCTTTTAAGAAATAATAAAATAAAATATTTTTTTTATTTTGATCTGCCATTTTTTTTTTTGCTCAGGCTTATTTGCGTTGTGATGGACGTGAAAAAAAGCTTAGTTTGTTTTTTTCAATGAAAATCATGTTAAATAAAAGTGCAATGAATCGATTGTGTTGCAGCAGGTATGGATAATCGATTTAACACAAAATTCACTCGATTATTATTGTTTTCAATTATTTTTGTTATCAAAATCTTAACCGCGGATAAAGAGCATCGTCAAATGTATGATTTCCTAATTCCGTGTTTGAGTTTCTGTTCCAGAATGGCTCTGAAAAAATTACTTCAATACACTGTGGATCGATTGCAAAAAACGGTAGATCTTGTAAGCGGTGGAGCCACCATTCGTGCTGCCTCTCGGATGTTTAGTGTACCGGAAAGTACAATCTGCGATAAAATCAAGAATCGGTACACAAATTCAAGTGGCGCTCCGACAGTTCTTAATGCAAGAGAGTGGGAATCGTATTGTCAAATAAATTGTTGACATGGCCAAAGCGGGATTCCCTGTCCAACACCTAACACCTTCGAGCTAATGTAGCTCAGTACCTAAGGTAGATGAAAATCAAAAGAATTCTTTCCAAAAATCGAGTTCCAGGAAGGGACGCAATCGAACCATTTCGCCAAGAGTTCCAAGCACTTTGTCTATATAACAGAACCATCGTAACTGAGCAACAAGTGAGACGATGGTTTCAAAAAGTTTCTTCATTTAATAAAGACGTGAATATGGAGGAACCGATAAAAAATCCCAAAGGCACCATCTCGAATATTTATAACCTTCAATAAGAAGAAACAGAAGTGAAGTGGATAGAGGAAAATTTGGAATTGATGTTCAATAGTTACATGCTTTTTTAATGAATAAAGTTCTGGAAACTATACTTTCACTATTACCAGAATGATATGCATTTTTATTTTGAAATTTTATACAATCTGTTAGAAAAAAACATTTTTTTGGACTTAAACACTCCTAGTACGAAATATGTTGAGCTCCATGCTTGAAATTTTTTTTGGAATCGAATAAAATTCATGTATTGAACTATTTATACATTTTTTTATGTTTTAGTTTTATAAAGCAACGTAAATCATATTTTTTAGCTTCACAAAGTATGCCATACATAATCAACTGACGATCAAAGAAATACAAATCCTTGTGAATTCATTTTTTTATAACGAGTTTCAACGTGCAGCGTTACTTACCTCACGGTATAGGCTATGTCACGGTAGACGTACAAACTGCAAACCTTACAAGAATTTAAATTATAATTTGAAAAGTCTAGCAACCTAAACCATTCTTAGTTTCATTTGTTCCTGAAATCCGAAAACATGGCCTCGATTGGACCAGTCTGCATTCGTGCATTCGTGAGTGATGGCGAAAAAGTGGAAGACCAGGAAATTTGGCTTTATTTGCGAATTTATTTGATCATCGATGGATTATTCTTCTTATCCCAGCTGTGCCCGAATGATGGCATTATTTTTCGTCGATTGCTGATGATGTGTTCCGAAGCAGTGGGAAGGCACTTTTCGTTTTTTTCCACGACTGTTTGTGTTACGTGATTTAAAATTGGCAAGATTCGTTGTGGACTCACGTTTCAGCTTGTGCTGCGTCTGTTCTATTGCATTACTGAAGCACGTGTTTCTTTCAGTTGGGTACAGTATTTGAGAAATTTGCCAAGAGGATTATCCTTGGGAGAGGTGTAATCCCAATTGACGTCTTCTCATGTGCTTCGTTTTGCCCCTTTACTGACACTGTTCTGTGTCGGTGTATTGTTTTAAGGGCAGAACATAATACCTCATCGGATATTGAGTAGTGTTATTTTGAATTTGAGGGTGGCCTTCACATTTGTCTAGTCTCGACAAAGGAGGGATTTAAATCTATCGAAGGCAATAAATATTTTTTCATATTTTGGGTTCTTCGAAACGCTCATCTTACCGTTAATGGAAGCAATCACCAGGTAGCACCCGTAACATCAGCTTATACACTTATTCCTTATGCTCCAAACAACCGAAGAAGAACGTTTATATCCACAGTAAATAAGTGAATGGTGAAGGCGATTATTCTAAGCTTTTGTCAAAATGTACAGTCGACAAAAGGCTGAGAAGTTTTCGGTTGCAAAATCAAAACACGTCAATTTCAAAGCGCTGTCTACTTTGATCAAACGCTGTTCTGATGTTGTTACCATTTCAGTGGGAGACAATGATTGTAGGGTATTTGAACTCATTCCCGTCTTCATGGAAATAAATAATTCTAGCGAAGCGGAAGAATTCCAGAACGAAATTAACTTATCCAACAAATATGGTGTAGCAAAAGCTTACTTCAATTTGACGTGAAAAAATGTAACTCAATAGCATTTAACAGAAAAATTGAAACACCTCGTACGGAAATATTTTTAGGAAACCAAAAAGTAGAAACATGCAAAATAGTAAAGAACTTAGGCATTATCCTAGACCTCTAAACTCACTTTTGTAGAACATTACAACACTATTGTATGTAAGTTAAGCAAATAGCATGCTGGGCTTCATTAAGAGGTTCAACCGCCATTTTCAAGATCCATGCAACATTAAATTATTATACAATACATATGTAAGGCCAATTTTGGAATATTGCAACCTAGTATGGAATCTGTACTGTGCCATACATGAAGAACGCATAGAATCCGTCCAAAAACAATTTTTTTTATATGCCCTTAGGAAATTGAATTGAACTATATTTTCACTGCCATCTTATGAAGCACGCTGCATGCTTTTCAATTTACAGACAATTAAGGAACGCCGCGAATTTGCAATGCTTTTCTACATAAATGACATTATTTCACATCGTATAAAATCAGAAGTATTTACTACTCTTTTATACTCCCAGCCGGCATCTTAGAACACGGAAATTATTCGTAGAAAAATCATTCAGAACAAATTATGCTAAGAATGGCCCCATGAATCGAATGATGCGCCCGTATAACTTACATTGCAAAATCATTGGCATCACTTTGTCTAAAGAACAAGTAAAATCTCGTCTTAAAGAAAACAGAAATAATGTATAGCATGTAAGTAAAACATTGTAACCATTGTATGTAGTCTACATTGCTTTACGAAATTACTAAATAAATAAAGCACTTTTCTACAGTTCTGGGCAGCAATGAAAGGATCATGAACTCTGTTCTCAACTCATTCTTCTGTATAAAATCTAATTCGTGTCAATTTTTGTTTACATATAATTACTTTATTTACTCTCTCAATCATAAGCTTACAACTTAAGTTAGAAGAATTATTTTTCACTGTTCACGAAACTCATGGATTAGCCAACACTCAGTAGTAGTGATACGGCGCCACTGTAGTTGTTCCTAGTAACAATCCAAGTTTCGTGTTGAGCAGGTTTTGCTTGTCATTTCCAAGTTGGTTCACTAGCCCTAACTTCGCTGGTATTAGTCCTTGTGGGGGTGGCGGAGGGGTTGTGGTGTAGTAGTGGTGAGTAGTAGTCTTGCAAGGCTTCGTTGTTTCGTACTTTGGATAGGGCGTTGTTTCGTATTTAGGATAATACACCGGTTCGTACTTAGGGTAGTGGACTGGTTCGTACTTGGGGTAGTGGACTGGTGGTTCGTACTTAGGGTATGTGACTGGCTCGTACTTAGGGTATGTGACTGGCTCGTACTTGGGATAGTATTGCGGGTAGTACTCTGGTTCGTAATATGGATAATACATCGAATCGTACTGTGGATAATAGTATTCTGCTCCGTACCCGGGATAGTACCAATCAAGTTGACGTTTATGTCTGTTGTTTCTTAATTTCCGCACGGTAGCATCCTCCTTATTTCCTGAAAATTCACACACACAAAAAAAAACAAAAATTAGGAAAAGTGCTAGTTGATTGAAACGAGAGCTTAACTAATCAACTTATCGTCCACAAACACTGAATGGTTCACTTTTACTTACCTTGTTCGAGACTGATACTAGCACCGGACACTACCAGGAAAAAGGCATCCTGCAACGAGCGATTGGAACAACATCTTGACACTTGCTAACCGATTGAGATCTCTCCTGAATGTGATGAATGTTGCTCCTCTGCGGTTGGTTTTTAAACGAGTGTCCGGGTAGACATCCACGAGTATCCGACCGGTGGGTAAATGTTATGAGAGGTAGAACCACGCGTTCCACTAACGTTGTTCACGTGATGGGTAGACGAAAATGAGTCTACCTCTAGTTGGGGAAACTAAGAGTTTGTCGCACCGCAATGGCGGCGGCCGTTTGAATTACCATTGGCGCCTTCTGTTGAAGTATGCACCGCCCAATGCATGCCGTAGAATATCGACGTTTCTAAGCCGGAGCCTAGCGTTATTTGATCATTTTAAACTTTGATTCTCATATTGCAAAACGATAGTAAATCACACAACACGGAAACATGAACAGTGGAAACTCTAATGCCTGGACTGCGATCGATACCTTTCATAATTAGTATGATTGCACTGCTATTACACTAAACGTTTGTAAATTTTTAGTTATAGTAATTACCGAACGAAAGATTGTCATCAAGGTGAAACTGAAGGCAGTCCTTTTTCCATATTATTTATAGGTTAGATTAATTATCACTTCACGTTTTTTGAGACCAAAAATCACAAACAAAACAAAACAAACAACGCTGAAATTGCTAACCAATGGATGCTCCAGTGGAGTAAACAATTCTTGAAAATTTCACGCCTGAAGTCCTAATAGGTCCTGGGTCCGAAAAAGTCTACGATTGCCTACTATGGTGGAGGGAGGGGGTGGGGGGGTGAGTCTGGTTTACCAAAAGTCTACGTAAACCGCTGTTTTACTTTACTCTCTGCAAAACGGATATTCATACACTTAGACGTTATACACGAAGCATTAAGAAAATTGTTAAGACCTTGCGTATTATCCTACTGCCACCCCGAGTTTTGTGGCAATTGTAAATCAATCTGAGTCATGAAATCTGTGCTGGTTTGTAAGTTTTAAAGGCAAAAAAAAAAAGTTGATAACTAGACACAGTGGTAAAAGTATCTAATATTAAGTTCAATTCACCCTGATCAACACTCTTAAAGCGATTTTCGTTCCTCGTGTCATTCAGCCGCATATAAACAGAATTACTGACAATCGAGTTTTGTTCGATAATTCGATAATTGGGATTATTCAAATAATTTATTATTTCAAAGCTCTTCTACATATAATTCTTATATTTAGTAGCCTGAGTACCGGATGGAATAAACAAATATTTTCATTCACAAATACGCACTATCAAAATAACCAACATTATTGATATTTCATTTTACAGTACTTATTTTTAAATTTTTTTTATCCAACCCACGTTGGGTTAGGAAAAATAAATTCGCAGTGTGCATTAGTGAAAACGTCTCCTTACCCGGAGAATTAAGTAGCTCCTACACCCAGAATTACGGTGACAGTCCAGCGAGGCCGTCACAATGTTATATTGCGAGGCAAGACATTATTTTGAATCAGCTTGTATTTATTTTTAAGTGACGACTATTATTTTTGTATTTGCATCTGTTTGCACATAAAGCTCAAGCAAATTTTGATTTAGATGAGAAGAAATTCAAGCCATTTATCGGCTACATCTCATGTAGTTTTCATTATTTTTAAGAATGTGGGGTTCTGTAAGCGGACAAAATTGGCTGATACTTATCATCATAAGAGAGGAAGTATTGAAAATTCCTCTGAACCTGGATGATATTTGCGAACAGAAAAGGTCGAATTTTTCCCACAACTTTGCTTATGATGAAATTTGTCAGAAGCAGATAATTTCCATCAACATGAGAACATTGCGAAAATCAGAAAAGAAATCGAAGTAGACCGCGCTCCTAAATTGACGTGTTTTGCAATGTTATTGCTCTTAGTTTTTTTCGCCCAAAGGTAAGTCGCATAGAACAGTGTGCCAGCCACGATTTCTTGCACACTAGATGAGTATGTTACCACATGTGTGGCACACTGAGGAACACTTTTGACAGTTGAACTTTTAGAAATTCGAAACCAGCAACCTTACCAATATGCGTTGTTGTTGGTGACACGCCAAACAACGTCACGCAAATCCAGCGAAAGTTTTGTTTATTAAATTCGCAATTAAAATTTCTGGGAAAACTAACCTCGTGAGGTGGAGCAACGTATGAGGTAAGCGATAAATTAAATTAACAATTTCCGACCACTCATTGCATCTTTGATTTAAGGCATATTTTTAGAACAAATTAAAAACTGAGAATGGTACGATCAACCTCCATATCTGAAACATTTAAAAAAAAAAAAAAAACAACATATGCAAGTCAGCCTGAGAATTCCCGGTGTCTCAGCGGAGAAGTTATGTGTCTCATCGATCTGGCAGAAGAAATTGTCAATTGTCTTTAGCTCACATTGAACGATTCAAGTGCAATAAATTTTGTATCTATCTTCGAGTGCGCAAATAAATGTTTCCCTAAGACTGGAGAAAAAGTCATTCTCAAGTGTTATGAAACCAAAAGGAATCGAAACAGTTACAAAATCAAACAAATCACAGGAAATGTAGTTAGCATCACCGTGTCAAAAATGCTTCGGCTTTTGTCTTCAGGACGCATAAGAAGAACAAACGATCGCTTGCAACATGTCATCATATTCGGACCGTGTCGAACATACGTGAAACTGGAGAAGAGAATATTCTTGGATTATATTGATTTTATTATGAGATGTTATTTTCTGCCTTGCTTTTCATAAAGTTTGATATTTTCTATTAAATGATTTCAATTAAAAATAGAAAATGAGCGTATTGTTTATAAGGTCCCAATCATGTAGTTTTTTTTTTATCAAATCGACACAGTGCATCATGGTCAAAAGGTTCGAGTATTATCTGACCATGTTGGCGTTCTCACAATTAGTGAGTAGCAGCTGTTTATGGTACCCTACGTGAAACTTCCGGAAAGCTGTACGATTATTCGCATATTTTGTTCATCTGTTTGCTTCGTCGGGTTTATTCACAGGAGATTACTATCCGTGGAATTAGCTGATCAGAATGCAGATTTAATGATTAGATCACGTTCTTCAACATTTTCAAACAAGAAAGATGACCGAGAACCTTAAAAAAAAAAAATTAATGCAAAACTTTATCAAATTGCTTCACACAACTACAGGAAAGCTGATTTCTGGACTGGGATGCACTCGGGGGTGCGTTGGACTTTTGATCAGCAGCATTATACCACATTAACTACTTTTGTCCATAATAGCATTTTTGTGATTGTAGCTGAAAATTAATTCTGTCAATTCAGCTTCAATTGGGATGTCTGTAACAGTTAATCAGCCATCAAAATTCCACCTTACCTCCAATCAACTGCCCTAGAATCAAATAGTGAACAACTAGGGTACATTCTTTCATCCTTCCAATGTCTTTGGATGCTCGAGGAAAGTACACTTTGTGCAAGTTTTTCCGAGTTTCGATCAGAATCAAACACTTCTGCAACCATTTGAATAACCCGCTAATAACTACATTCTAAGGAAAACCCGCTCAAAAATCTAGAGAAGGCCCGCTTCAGTGCAACGCTGGTGGTTTTTGTTATTGTACTATTTAATTCTTGTGGAAACCAAAACAAATGTCTAGTTGCCAGGCACACCAAATAATAAAAATTTGTACTGCCAACACATCGGCACCTTCGGCACATAACGGGCACACGCGGAACATTGCAACGCTAGTAGGCACACTAAAAAAAATAGCACAGAAGAAAAGTGTGCTGAGCGACCCACCCCTTAAAACATTATAACTGTTACTGTATAGATTTTTTTGTTTAAGTTTTGCTTTGATAACGCAACTACATTTACATACATTTCCATTGACAATTATACCAATATCCAAGTTTTACTATGTGATAAATAATTAGATCATACATTAGAAACTGGAGGTGGGACGTTGAGCATATGGATCTTTGGCATATGGATGTTTTGCCGAATGGATGTTTGACCAAAAAAACATTCTCGAACGCATTAGATAGCATCACGATATTCTAGACCTATTACACTTAGAGTTTATTAATATGTGTGCGCATTTACAGTAATAAGCATTCTTATTAAGTTTCAACTATATCAATTTACTAAAAACCGAAATTTTTATGTTTAAAAATGCAAAAAATGGTATTCGGCCATTTGCCCATGTACATGAGAAGTATGAATATGTTTTGATGAAATCGTAGACTCCTGATTTTTAGGTGGAAATGTGTATTGTGTTAATCAGTTAGACAGAATGGGTCATTGTTTTTTTTTATAATCTTGAAGAAATATGCAGTTCCTCCGAAAAATGAAATATCTTGATTCCTTACACGTGGGCCTTCTATGACGATACATATTCCCGTATTCGAAAGCAAACTTCTGAAGCAAGCGCTTGCCCGGTATAAACCCCTTGCGTGAGATTTTTCCTTCTTTCAAACATGAGCAGTTCTTTGGAGTTTCACTGATCAAACAAATGTAATTCTCGCGATTTTATGCATTTCAATTTGAGAAATTTTGAACCGACTGGTGAATCATGTGAGAAATAAATATTTGATAATTTTGAGCTTCAATAAAATTGCATTTTTCTTATTTTACTTTTTGACATTGTTTGGAATCAAATGATTAAAAGATATTTGGCTAAATGGCTTCGAACCCTTAAATAACTTGGCATGGCATTTTACAGTAGAATTTGACGGAAAATTTCGACCTTTCTCAAAGGAGTTATGCATCCTTTCGAACAATAGTAACAATACACTTTCTCAGAAAAATCTAGCCTCAAAATGACCGAAGCTTATCAAAACATGGTGAGAGATAATATGATGAAAATAAAGCAAAAAAAAAAATGGGACAAGAAGGGTATGTGTCCCTTGACTCAGCCTAATATGAAACAATCGATTACATTTTTTACTATAAACTGGTAAAGTATTTAAGCTGAAAGCGATATTTAACTAGTTATACACTTGCTTAGATATGTTCAATATGCCATTTGGTAGTATGTATCACGATAAGTTACACAACTCATTTTTTAAAGTCAGAAACTTTCGGAGGGATATAGATGTGATGTCGGTCTAAAAGCGCCAAATTGGGTCTATTCATGGATGCAAGTTCGTCCCATTCGACAGATTTGTTATTAAATGTTGTCTTCGTACGATTTTTTTTTTCTGATTTTTCTGATTTAATGCGTTTCCAGCTGTATTCGCTCTACCCAACAAACAATTTCATAAATCAAACTAAACTAGCCGGCGTCGGTGGTGTAATGGTAAGCGTGACTGCTACTTGGCACCCCGGTGGGTCTGGGTTCAATCCCAGTCGACGTCGGTGATTTTTCTGAGGCGAAAAAATCTGGTCACGTCTTCCTTCGGAAGGGAAGTAAAGCCGTTGGTCCCGGCTCATATTCATGAGTCGTTAGGTAGGGTCCAGGTGGTGGAGTCGTCTCCTGGCGTCGGTGATTGTCACCATGTGAGGAAAATAGGCCGATGCAACAAAGAAGAAAAAAAAATAAAAATAACGCAAACTATACTAAAACTGCTAAGAAACACTTAGGTGATTTTCACATATGATTTAGCGACCATTTGATAGTCAAAACATTATAATTCACTCTACACAGATTTTGTTCCTTTAGTTTGTGACCCATATGAAAAACTTTCAATCGAAACTCAGACATTTTTATTGTAAATTTTACCAATAACAACATTTTACTACGCTTTCCATATAACAGGCCATAGTTGGGAACGTGGAAAAAATATGTTCCTAACATTGGGTCTATGGTTTTCTTGTCAAATCATTGTTATTTTACCTATGTGACGTGTTAGTTTATAACGTGTGACTATTTGCTGTACATCTTGGCTGTATTATTCGGTTTATAAGTTCAATTTCTGCAAATTAAGATCGTTCGAAGATCGTGTAGATAATCTGTTCAGCTTAACCAGTAAAGTCATATTGTCTAAAAAGTCGAGGAAATCGCAAATTACGCGGAAGTGAGCAACTATTAATTGATTAATAATGTCTCAACTGCTTTGAAATAAATCGGTCATCCTGATAGGAACATCATTTCCGTTGATTATCGGCGAATTAATGACATTTTTGGTACATAGGCCGAATGAAGGAGCTAGGCTGACATTACATCCCGTTACGCTATATGAGAAGTTCACAATTTGAATGAAGAATACACATAAATATACATTGACCTATTTTATTTAAATATCACGATCAGATCCATCTAAAAACCCCTGCTCGCCATGCATTAGACAAAACGAGGAATATTTTTTCTGCACTTTACCTCGCGCATAGTAAACTGAAAGAGATTTCAGCGCTGGCTCATAACGACTGAGAGAGCCTAATTCTCTCCGCATAACAAAAGGTCCGGGATAATGATAATATTCTTGATATATTTCGGCCACTTTCAGAAGTGGGACTGCAAACATTTTGAACTGTGAAGAGAATATCTGTCGAATATTGATTTGCCCGATATATTTTTGAGAGTTGCTCTAGTGGATTATTCATTTCAAGAAAATTTTAAATTTTGGAGCTCTAACACTACGTCAACAGTTCATAGTTGTCATGGAAACATTTTGCTGTTTGGAATGAAGTTGACTTTTGAATTATCGAAAATGTTCGTGCTAAGAGTGCCGTGCTTTTGCATACCATGATTCTGTCACTGTAATTTAATCATTTCATTGTTCGGTTGTGTTCTTGCAATCTTAGATCTAATGCGTTTGAAAATACTGTTTTAGATTGTTATTTCCTTTCCTCTGCAATACATTTATGCTTATAGACAACTTTCGGCCAAACGTCCATTCGGCCAAACACAGCATGCCAAACGTCTTTATGCCAAACGAGGTATCATCTATTAGAACACAGAAAAATAATATGGCCATAAAATTGGGTCTATGGTTTCTTTGTGAAATCATTGTTCATATTAATATGTGAACAGTTCATTAATAAGGTATAGCTATTTTCTGTGGATCTAGAGCGCAATATTTAATATATCGGCTCAATATCACGGAATTTAGCTCATTTAAAGTTCGGGAAGATAATGTACTTAACTTAATCAGTGCAACCATTGTGACGAAAATGATAAGAAAATCGATAATCATACTCTCACTGTTAACCTCCACATTGACGAAAATATTCCCAACCGTTTGAGAATAAACAGATCATCAAGATTTTGTCTATTTTCGCTGATTTTATGGTATATTGGGTACATAGGCTGAATAAAGAAGCTAGACTGACATTACATCCTGTGACCCCATGTTGTTTTCGTGGGTATTTGTGTATCTTTTGTGTCATATCTCTCGTGTAAGTAAGCGATCAAATTTTTCGGAAGAGTTCGTGACGTCACCTGTTTAGCTTTTAGCTGTGGTCCATTAGGGTCTCCTGTGAAGTGTTTTATTTGAAGCTTGTTCACAATTTTGTAAAACATCGATAATCACTTTGTGAGAGACGCAGCAGCATTCTTACTGTTGATATAAATCGGTTCAAATCATATCCCAATTATTACTAAAAGTTGCCTTGTCTTTCCCCAAAAAAAACCCCCCCCCCCACTTTGTGAGTGGTCCAAACAGCATTCTTTCTGTTGGTTTGAATGGGCCATCATATGTTCAATGGCTTTTCCAATGAGTTTCCTCCGTCACACTTTGTGAGAGGCCCCAGCAGCCCCATTGCTGTTGACAAAAGTTGGTCCAAATAGACTCTTAGGTGTCATTATAAATAACCTTGTCTTCCCAATGAAAAACCACTATATCACTCTGTGAGTGGCCCTAACAGCATGTTATTGTTGATTGTTAACTGTTGATTTGAATCGGATTTCATGCGTTGTCAAAACCACGTCTTCACAATGAAGTTTTAGTAAAATAGCAGAATCAAACGACCCAGATCTAAGTATTAATGTATGTGCCAGAGAACGATGAAAATGAAAAAAAAAAAGTGAAAAAAAACACAATTGAAATCACATTATTGCAAAACGCAACCTGAGTCCACTCCCACAAACGCGTATATAAGGACATGCGGAGCTGGGTACAGGCGACTCGTGAAGTGGTAAGTGCTTTCAAGGACATGGAGCAAGACAGGTAATTGTTACCCGTTGTATCTATATTAATAAAAATTATTTTTAATAGGTTTGCGTCGACCATCGGTTGAATCGGTTGTGTCGATACTTTGTTCCGCAATATTTTGCGTTATCGGGCGTAGCGTTGTGTCTATTGTTTCGGTTGCCTATTGTTCGTTGCGCGAGTGATCAAGGGAGCATCAAAAGTCGCGGTTCACCGGGTAAGATGGGTCGGTGGTGATAATTAATTGATTCTGATCCAAATTATACGTTCGCCATGCTCGTCGAGCGACCCCATTTTGGAACAAATAAACAACTGTCCCATTTTGTAAGAGACTCCAGCGGCATCCGTACTGTTGGTGAAGATCGGTCCAAGTACGCTCCAAATCGTGAGGAATAACCTTGTTTTCCCAATGAAAAATCACAATCACACTTTGTGAGTGGCCCCAATAGCATCCTTACTGTTGGTTTAAATCGGTTCAAATCGGAAATCGGTACTAATTGCACTTGACAGCTTATCGTTAACCAAAAACGAACCCTGCTACCACCCAATCCCGTTATCCAAAACCCCAGTGATTTCTCGTGGAAGTGCAGTGGATTTCGTGGCTTCCAATAAAGCGAGTATCACGTCAACATATTCCTACCCATTCCTTACTTGACCTGCATTCGGGCGAGGCCGGCGCCGGTATTGCCTTAGTTTGGAATCACCAGTTTTTACACATTGAAAATGTATGTTAGTCCCAAGCGTCATCTGTTGGTTCTCTGTGTAATCTGGCAGCAACGGAGTAGCAAAAAAAAAAAAAAAAAAAAAAAAAAAAAAAAGCTCATGCTCATGCTCATGCTCATGCTCATAGACGAGATACGTGTATCGGTCAAGATGGAGCAATAAGGGTAGTTGGAATTAAATGGAAATTACTAATCTTTCTTCTCATTTTCTAGTTGCAGGTATTCCACTTAAAAGCTCACACTCACCAGGATTGATTATTTCAGTTCCACTTCAGTCAATCTAATTCAAATAAGTTCCTGATTCTTCTCTCAAATTTGAACTCAGTTGGTAGCGAACTCGATCAATTATTATGAGAAAACCGTTCTAATTCGTTCTAATCCTCCTTCAGTTCTTCAGTGGAATGAATTTCTATTGGTGCCTATAAGAAAACTTGCCACAAAAAACTTTGTCGAGCACAATTTTTCGATTGAACGTCAGGTTCGATTATTTAGTAATTGATTCCTACACTGAAGCCACTGCCCTAACAATAGTCAATGAAATGCCTCAATCTTTAAAACACTTTTAAGAGCGTATTAGTATGACGATTGTTATTGCAAAACCAGGAAATTTTCAACTGACACTTCTTAAAGAGTAAAATACAAAACACTGAAACACTTCTTCAAATTATCACCAGCGAACGCGAGCAAATTTCTTTAAATTCCACTAGAAAGAGCTTATCCTTTGACGGCCTACTTGTTTGTCTATGACTTACAGACTTCTTGTACATGTGTGTCAAGTCGAGCTCTCAATACTGGAATTCACTCGCGTTTACTAGCCATAGTTGGAAAAAGTGTTTCAGTTTCTATTTAATTTTTCATTTTTTAGGGTTGATTTCAGTTTCACTGGTGTTCCAATGAAAATGCCGTCTTTTTTAGCAACAAGATATCAGTTTGATTTTTCATTAAAATGCCTTATGAAACCGACAAAACTCACCCAACTCAATGCACTATGCATTTCTGATGAAATTTTATATTTTAAAATTATGACTAATACAACCGATTATTAAATCAGTCATCACGTTATTTGTCGATTGTTTTTATAAAATAAATTTGGGGACCCCAATTAGCAGATAAGATATTTTGTTTAAGGCTTTAAAGTGTGCCATCTGTCCGGGTTTCGGCTCACTTCGTTCGTTCAATTGAGCACAAATGGTAGAGAAAAGATCACTACTACACGCAATTTTAAATGCAGTTCATTTTGACTCTAACAATAATAGTCTGGCTCCTTAAAAAAACGCAATGATCATTTATTCAATCCTTCTTTAGCATTTCAAGCGTATTGCTTCACAATTAGCTTATTGCTTGCTCTCAACTTAGTGTTCTAGATGCACTTCTACAGTTATTAATTGGGAGCTTTCGATGCCAAGTACCATTTCGGCATTAGTATGATTATGTGGCAAGTACAATCATACCCTATGCCCAGGGAGTCACGAAATTTTTCTTAGCGAAAAATTCCTATACCAGACCGGTTCCATGGAACTTTTTTGCTGAATAACAAGACACTTCACGGACAAACAGAACTTAATTTTCTTTAAAATGTCATTAATATTAAAAGAAACTTAAAGGTTCAAGAATAGTTTTTTCTTGCTATTAAACCCAACCTTCAAGTTCATATGTTGATAGTTGAGAACTTGTTTCGAACTTAAAAAAATCTCTAATACAAAGTTCAATAAAACTACTAACCGTACTTTTATTCAGCGCAAAAGTTTACAATACTCGTTTACAAGTTTACAATACTTTGTCGAAGTGCGCTGCTATCGAGTCAATTGAAGACCAATTTTCGAGCTTGTAAAAAACTTTTCGTAGTTGGGATTTTACAAGCAACTCGACTGAAATATATTTACCCATTAAATTAATTAATTACATTAAAGGAACATAACCTTACAAATTGGTCTTCAGTTGACTCGATAGCAGCGCACTTCGACAAAGTTGATTTTGCTGTAGGATAACTGTAATTATTTTTAAGATTATTTCAATTTTATTTTAAGGTGTGTTTCGTCCTAACATACAGTTCTAAATTCAATCTGAATATGTATATAATTCACGTATTGTTTGTCCCACGTTATATCTTTGTTTTCATGTATGTTCCTGCTGAGATAATGGCAAAGTTTTATTTTTAAGCAATTTCGATTAATAAGTATTTAGTTAACCACTTTAAGTAGAAAATTATAACTATAAGAAATAAGTGTAAGTTTAAAATTCAATACTAATTCCTAAAAATTCGCACTATTCAACTCTGATGAACGCTTGCCAATCAACTCTCCTTTTGACATCCTACGTCTGTCAACTCATGACACTTATGCTGCCTTACCAATATAAAGGGTGTATTGCTTGACGCAACAATCTGTGTTGAGCTACTTTCCTACTTTTTGAGGTACACGTAAAGTTCTGAGTAAAACTTTAGAAAATGTAAAAACGATTGTTTACATTTGAAGAGTGATCTGGTGTTGTACTTCAAGTTTGACAAGATACAAGAGCAAAGAATGGATTTTTCAAAAACATTAAAAAATAGAATAGTGTTTTGCCAAATATGTCAAATTCTGAGCGGTTTGAATCACTCATATTTTATAAGATCAATGGGCCAAACCAGTTTTCTCTGAATATGATTAAGCTAAAAATACTTTTTCCACTGCTGCGAGTGATTTATTCCTTATAGTTGTTCGTAAAAAAACATCGTTCTATACATTTATAAAACATAAACAGGACAAAATGTTATAGATAGTATAAAACACTGTTGAAATACACTACTTCAACTATGTAAGGATAGATTTGTTGTACAAGATTGTGGTTTTATTGCCAACGAAAAGCAAATCATAGATACTAAGAATAGACTTTTCAATCATCGGAATTGGTATAGTAAAGAAGCTACAAACCTTTCACGTCAAGGATTAGGGTTCGAATACCATACCTGGCGCTGTTTTATGTTTGTATGAGGTTTTATTTTTTTCACCTTTTGTTTTATCAGGCTGCACATTTTGTGCTTTTTACGTCATATTAAAGTAAGAAATGAAGTTAATTGCTTATTAATTGCATGTATTTGTCATTGGACAGTATTTTCAACTTGTTTATAACAAGCTCTGTTGCTTGGGATAATTCGCCCCTAATAACGTAACTCACACCAAATCACCCTCTGTCAAAACAACATAGCGAATCAAAACAAAAACAAAGATACTAGGTGCTGAAAAGCGCAAGAGTGCACGGCAAGGTGCAGACTGCAAGGTTTACTTCGGAACTAGGGGTTCTACAACAGTTAACCAATTTCAAATCGCTACTTACACATTGATTGTTGGCTAAATGGGATGCGAAAATGAAGCTGTCACTCAACAAGCTAATTAATATGCAGTTTTTTTTTTTTATTTGAATGCTTTTTTATCCTACTTTATAGGAAAACAATAGCCTACCACATCACAAAATGTTTCAAACAAAAGAGAAATTGGGACCGATTACACAAGAGATACATCTCCGTCCGAATGTTTTAGCGTTAATTTAATTGCACTGGCCGGTAGCCACCCACGGATCACTCGCGAATTGAATAATTTCCTTTTCGGACTCGTTTAAAAGATTTATTTATTTCACTGTTAAAACACCGAATTTATAGTTAGAAGCGGACTGTATATTTTAAACGACCGATACAACCGGAGTGAGGGACATAACTAACTTATCGTTATCTACAAATGTGCTTTATTAGGCAGATCAATCTGCTGCCGAAGATCTACCACCACAATCTCTCTCGGTAGCTGCTATCAGTAGATAGCACTTATGGTTTACGATAGAGGAGCAGAGAGATCGACGCTTTGGTGATCTGAGTGGCATTGAAATATAATCGTATGGTGAGTTCTATATCGGGTTATCTAACTATACCTAACATACCGGCGGCCTTGAGTTTACTCAACACAAACTTAATAATAACTTTACAACAATGAACAATAGTGGGTTCACGACAGAAAAAATGCTAACATTTCGTTCTAATTAGTCACAAATGGCAAGAACGGTTATTAATAATAAACGGCAAGATAACATATTCCTCTCCTAGCGAGGATCACTTCTGCTGCGCTATCTTCTGCATACATCCTTGGTTTCCGAAACTGGTTGAAACGAATGGCTGCTCGAACTCAAGGGATTTCCTGATGACGACGTCCACATTACCTAACACGATAAATCCGTGCACTGATATATCACGTTCGGTAGTGTTGAGGTCCGACACGGAGACTGCAGCTCGATGGTCAAGTGTTCCAACCCTGCGGAAGATAAACACGGCTGTAATCCAGTACATGGGTTACAGAGACGAAACGTAACTCATGGTTCGGCCCCCTGGCGATAAAACGGATGAGGATCCATTAAGTGCCAAAGTTTGCCCCATGGGGGCGATAAATACTCAACTGACGGGCAGCCACTTGCTGCTGATGATAGGATGATTGGATTCAATGACGATAGGAACGCTGTCCAGCTGACATTAATTGACGTTGAGACGACATCTCGTGATCGACGAATCTTCTCCATTGGGCTAGGATGTACAAATGGCTAGCGGGTCTCACATCTCTGATGACAAAAAAACAAAGCAGTAGGTTCAAACAGAACACTCACATGGAGTAACATAACTTGAGGGTAGCCCCCAGGCATCCACGACAAGAATTTGTCGTCAGCTGCCTAAACTGCCCCAAATGGGGGCTGAAATACTTATTTTTGATTTTAATGCTTGATGATCTATTGAGGTTCATCTTCGTGCGGTAGATCATCCTGAATGGGGAGAATACAAATCTTCTGGATACCTCGGCGAAACGTTCCATACTGCGTCCGAACGGTTACCACTCTTATGATGCTATCAGCTCCAGGGTGAATTTCCGTCACGCGTCCCAGTGGCCACTGCAGCGGAGGAAGTTTATCCTCCTTAACTAGTACCATCGTTCCGATATGAAGATTGTCCCTTCTCCTTGTCCATTTATTCCTGTTGTGAAGATCTGACAAGTACTCAGTTGACCAACGCTTCCATATCACCTGACTGAATTGCTGCACTCGTTGCCATCTGCTCAATCGGTTTTCCGAAATTTCTGCAAGACCGGGCTCCGCAATCGCAGTAAGCGGACGTTGAACCAGAAAATGTCCTGGAGTCAAAGCTTCTAAGTCTCTGTGATCGTTACTAAGTGGAGTAATCGGCCTCGAGTTGAGACAGGCCTCGATCTGTGTAACAACAGTGAGCATCTCATCTGAACGAAGTACAGTGTTGCCGATGACTCTCCTCATGTGGCCTTTCAGGGATTTAACGGCCGCTTCCCATAGTCCACCGAAGTTCGGTGACCTGGCAGGAATGAACTTAAACTCAATTGACTCTGACGCTGTCTCGGTGACTACTGCATTACGGAACTGTTCCGCTCGGAATAGTTGATGTAATTCGTTGATTTCTCTTCGTGCTCCGACGAAATTGGTAGCATTGTCACAGAAAATGACCTCAGGTTTCCCACGCCGTGCTACGAATCTCCTTAGAGCAGCCAAGAATGCAGCCGTAGTGAGATCTGCCACCATCTCTATGTGAACTGCCTTGACTACTAGACAGACGAATATGCACAGATAACATTTTATCGGTGCTGCTTTGCGTGATGCTTGTCGGATGTGAAAAGGACCACAGTAGTCAATTCCAACACGAAGAAATGCAGGAGCAGGAGTCACACGCTCCTTCGGCAGTTGGCCCATTAGTTGTTCGTGAACTTGCGGACGAGCTCTGAAGCATCGTACACATTCGTGCACGACCTTCCGAGCCAGGTTTCTTCCCGACAATGGCCAGAATCTCTCCTTCATGCTCGAAAGTATCAGTTGAGGTCCTGCGTGGAGAAGTCTATGGTGATAGTCAACCATGACGAGCTTCGTCAATGGATGGTTACTATCCAATACCATCGGATGTTTTCTATTAAACGACACTGGAGCATTGCAAAGTCTTCCGCCTACACGAATCACTCCATCTACCAGCTCAGGATCCTTCGAGTGTAATCTGGACCCTGGTTTCACTTCTCCTTTTGCTGCTAAATCCGATAAGTCAACCGGAAAACACTCCAACTGAGCTAACTTTACTAAACATATCATCGCTTCTTCGTGTTCCTTCGCACTGAGTACTCCTGTTTTCCTAAAGATTCGGTTTGTTAACCGGCAGTTGTGCGCGAAGCGTAGTATCCAAGCTGACGTTCGAATCAGTTTAAGAAGCGACGAATACCGACAAAAGATTTCGTTGGGTGGTACAATCTGCAATGCTGCCGTAACTAACGGCTTTTCCTCTAGCGTTACTGAATCGAATTGCTGATCAGGCAAGTCATCCATTGTTGGCCAGGCACTTGAATCCTCTTGGAGCCACATGGGCCCATTCCACCACACCGAACATTCGGCAAGCTGCAGCGGTGTCACGCCGCGAGAAATAATGTCGGCGGGATTCTCGACGCCGGGTACATGGTTCCATACACCCTCTCGTGTAATGTGCTGAATCTCCGACACTCTATTGGATACAAAAGCTTGCCATCTAGAAGGATGAGATGAAAGCCAACACTTCACAATTGTCGAATCGGTCCAGAAGAAGGATCTTGATGGAATCTGGATACTCTGCGTCACAGTTTCATACAAATGTCCCAACAGTAAGGCGGATGATAATTCCAATCTGGGTATTGACTGTTTCTTCTTCCACTTGCTTAAATCCTACAACGGTGCCACCTTGGATTTAGCCATCACTAGTCGTACCGTAATCTTTCCGTCCCGGGTAACACATCGCAAGTAGATCGCTGCTCCGTACGCCTTTTCTGAAGCGTCACAGAATCCGTGAAGTTCACATGAGATCACATTATCATTGAATGCAATCCAGCGGGGAACGGAAACTGCATCAAGTCGATCCAAATTTGTTCTGAAATCTAACCATTGTGATTGCAGGTCTGCGCTTAACGGTTCATCCCAAGAATACTTCCGTTTCCAGAGTTCTTGGAGAAACATTTTTGCCTGCACGATCACAGGTCCTGCTAATCCATAAGGATCGAATAAGCGTGCGGAATCTGACAGTACGATACGCTGCGTAATTGGTAATGATAGCTTCCAGTGGGGCATCTTAAACCAGAAGTTATCCGTCGAAGGCTCCCAAGTTAGGCCAAGTGTTTTGACGGTAGGCGACGAATCGATATCTAGAAACTCTCGTTTGTCGCGCAAGTAACTGGGAACACCTTTCAGGATCGCTGGCTGATTTGAGTGCCACTTTCGGAGATTGAAACCGGCCAAGCTAAGAAGTGACAGAACATCCTTGCAAAGTTTTTGTCCGTCTTCAACTGACTTTGCACCAGCTAGCATGTCGTCGACATAGAAGTTGTGTTTGATGACAGCGGCTGCTGCTGGAGATGACTTCTCTCCTTCCTCTGCGCACATCCTTAAACTCCTGGTGGCCAAGTATGGCGCTGACGATGTGCCGTAAGTAACGGTTGTCAATTGATACGTTCGAAATGGTTGGTCATCAGACTCTCGCCAAAGGATTCTCTGCAGTGGTTGATCTTGTTCAACTACGTTGATCATGCGATACATTTTCTCCACATCTCCGACAATCGCATATTTGTGGAGTCGAAAGCGAATGAGGATGGAAAGCAGATCATCTTGGACCACCGGTCCCACCATAAGTATGTCATTCAGGGAAACTCCTGAGTCTGTTGCACATGAAGCGTCGAATACTACCCTGAGCTTCGTCGTGGTACTATCCGGTTTCATAACGGCATGATGGGGCAAATAGTAGCTGTATCGTGGTTCTTCCTCATCATCATGGACTTCCCTCATGTGGCCCATCAGCAAGTACTCGTGAATAAATGCTGTGTAGAGAGCCTTCATCTCCAGATTCGCATTTAAACGACGTTCCAGTGCCATGAATCGCTTGGTCGCGATCGTCTTCGATTCTCCCAATCGCTCCATCATATATTCCTTCTTGGGCAGGCTGACCCGATACTTGCCGTCAGCATCCCTTGTTGTAGTCTGTTCGAAGATAGCTTCACACGTCGATTCTTCAATTGAGAGGCAGCTCTTCGTTCGGCACGATTCCAATTCCCAGAAGTGTGCGAGCTGTTCGTGGATCTCTTCGGTAGTAACCGAAACGGTGACCGCGCTGAACGTACTGACAGGATTATCAACAATTTCTCCAGCAACTATCCAGCCGACCTCTGTATTACACAGGAGCGGACCAGCATTCGAAAGTTTCACTCGTTCGCTCAACAGCATCTCGTAGAAAACTGAAACTCCCAAAAATCACATCCACAGAACTAGATTCGTGGAATTCCGGATCGGCAAGATGGATATCGGCAGGTAGCTTCCACGTACTGATGTCGATGCTCTGCTGCGGCAGGTTTAACGTAATTCGAGGTAGTACGTAGAATTTAATTTCTGCGGTTTCGAAAGATGAGTAGCGTGACAAGATTCGCGCTAATACTGATTGTTTGGACACCGACGTTGAACCACCGACCCCTCCATTCACCGGCAAGTTCTCTTTAAAACGCTTGAAATTTAACCTTTGTGACAGATTCTCCGTAATCATACATATTTGGGAACCATTATCCAGTAACGCACGTGCAATAACCGTATTTCCAAATCTATCGGCAAGTTTCACGAGCGCGGTTGACAGTTGTGTTGTATTTCGATGACTTCGAATGTTATGTGAAGTAGCAGTGTGGTGAGCACTTGTTGTAGTGTTAGTGGGAGGTGGCTGTCGTGTATGTTGCGAGGAAGTGTTTTGGGCTGGAGGTGTATGTGGATTAGATTGAGTATTATTTGTCCGGGATTGGCCCTGAGATTGCATTTGCGATTGCCCTTGAGACTGTGGGCGAGACTGTAGTTGAGCGTTCGCGTTCGCGTTCGCGCCTTGAGGCCTGTTCGGGTTATTCTGCGGTTGTTGCTGCATACTAAATGATGACGGGTAATGCGGATGCAGCAAATGATGATGACGTTGACCACATTTTGCACACGTACGTCCGGAACAATCTGCAACAAAATGACCAGCGGAGAGACAATTTAGGCAGAATCCGAGTTTGCGAATGGCCATTCTTCGGTCTACCACTCTCATTTTTCCAAACCGACGACAGTTTTCGATGCTATGCTGTCCGCCATTGCAAATTGCACAACTGCTAGTAGCCGGTACAAAGGAGTGCACAGCAGAGCCTTTAAACGGTCGCCTTTGTTCAAATCCACTCCGAGCTGATGTGGAATGGAGAATCGCACAGTGTTGCTCCAGAAATTCCGTCATTGCAAAGTACTGCGGAATATCCTTGGATGCATGGTGCGTTTCCCAATGGCGGAGAGTTGCACTATCGAGCTTCTGCGATATCATGAACGCCAGAAGTGTACTCCAATTCCCTGTGTTTTCACCTAACTTTTCCAATTGTTGTAGATTGACCTTGAACGTCATAAGGATGTTGTTCAGGGCATCAAATGATTCAACTCTCATCGCTGGAACTGCAAACAGCGCCTTCAGGTGTTCTTGTGCTATCAGCTTGTGATTCTCGTATTTCGTCTCGAGAATGGTCCAAGCAATGTTGTAGGTTGCAGCGGTGACTTGAACTTGATTGATTTGAAGTAAAGCCTCGTCGCGCAAAGAAGCTCTCAAGTAGTTGAACTTATCCATCGTATTCAAGTCGTCATTGTTGTGGATCAATGATTTGAAATTGTCACGAAAATTGATCCACTCTTGTAGTTTTCCGGAAAACGAAGGTAACTTCAGCTCTGGGTATTTCATACGAGATGTTTGAATGGTGGTTGTTACAATTGGATCGCGTTCTGCAACAATACCACGAGCCTTCGGACAACAACCAAGCAGCGCAGATTTCAGACGAAAGTAAAGGTTCTCAAAGTCTTTATAGGCACGAACACTATCTGTACGGGCATCAGCGTTGGTAGCAGCATCTTCATCACCAGCACTTTCGTACGTTTCAGTAGCTTCAGCATCGTCTAGTATCACGTCGATCTTTACTCGAACTGTGCAAAACTTATCGAAGATTTCATCCAGTTTACTTAGACGAAGTTCAACGACATTTTTATCGCGTTCCTCTTGATAATCGTCCACAAACTCTTGAACGTTCTCTAACGACACTTTCAATTGCCTCTCCAACTTCAACAATTGCCCCAGGTCACAGGCCGGCATCTTTAGAAATTTGACACTATTATAACCACTTCACGATGACAAAGAATCACTCCTGAGACCTCAAGCAGAAACGGAATTGACAGAGTAGACAGCTCAATATTCAAAAGTGTGGGAAATTTCCATATGGCAAATCTCATAAATGCCAAGCATCAAATAATCAACCGGAGAAACTCAAAATACATCCTCTAAAACTTCAAATTAATTTTATTTCGATTCGCAAGCTTGATGCAGTGCAAATAAAGACAATGCTCATGTATTTGGCAAGCGGTATATTCAAACTAGGTCAAATTTAGCCACCTCGACCACGCTATCAAACACACAACCACGCACACACTAGCTACTTATCGTAATCCTCGATGAAAGGTGGTAGTCCTCCAAGTGGGAATAATGATGAAAACAGCATCCAGGAATCAAATCAGCAACCCGCAATTTGTGGCACAAAAGTAGCAGTCAATTATCACACACGGCACATGTCTTACAATTCGATACACAACTTCATCGAGTACGCAAGAATAATGACGAGATCAAAGTTCACTGATCTTAAAACGAGTGCAACGACCCACCGCACAATAAGTACAATACAATGTACTTGAACTACAAGCACAATTCAATATGTGACTCCGCGAAAATGGCGTATCCGGCTCGAAGGACCAAATGTCATCAGTTTGTAAGTTTAATAAGGTGTTTTACTTATCTTCGTTATTTTTTCATGATTTCTGTAGTCTTTTGTAGTTTGTGAATTTCTTCATCTTCTGTTTGTCTGGGGCCGCTTGTGATTTGAGTAGTTTGTTTGGCTTTCATCTTCTGTTTGCTCTGTTGTGTTAATACATCACTCATCACTCGGTGCACACTCTAAAAGCTGCATTTTCTTCAAAACTTGAATGTTCCTAGAATTAAATAAGCAAAATCGCCTCACGCTAAAAGACCCCGATAAAAGTATAGCATCTAGGGTTACCATTCCCATTTTCATCTCATTTCAGGTCTCGTACTTTTTATTCATTGTTATTTTAATTATTTTTATTTGTTGTTGAAAGCAAGCTACAAAGGAATCAATTGATTGATACATCAAACCTACATTTCCGATTAATATGAATAATGAATCATGAGATGAATAATGGAACAGTTCCCCTATGTGGTAATGCTTTCCAAAAGTGTGCTGATTTTTGATAATAAACTATTTCAGCTTTTTCAACTGATTCTATATGATCAAGTGCAGCATTTCTACTATTTGCAAATACTGTACTTGACCATTGATCACCATCTCAGAACTATAATGTTCATCGATAAGAAGTACTAGAGGATTTTCAGAAGCACTTTTGGGCTGCATTTCCACTGATCTGGCAACACTTGTGTGCTTCTTTCAAAAATGGTAATGAACCAGACCAGCCCTGGGACCTGGTAGACCTGGTAGTTGAAGTTTAAACTACCTCATTAGGTTTTGTCAGTGCCGATCCACGGAAACTGCTTATCACCGCAAGGACCGGGTTCTGAGACCATGTTTAGTCAACATGTGCCGGTTGTACTGGGCGTGGTTGCGCAGATCTTTGTTACAGCAATAGTAGTCCTCTCGGTAGGAAATACACAGGTGCCCATCAAATTCCTCCTGGGTCGCATACAACGAGAGACAAACGCGGCATTCCATCGGTTTAGGGATTCTCGTGGCGCTGCTGGTGCACTTCCAGTTTCTCCTGGCTTTTGCCCGCCAGACAACGCAAATGCCCTTTATGAAATGGCATTGGATCTAAGAAAATAGGGAAGGTTAGATGGATTTACTATGGACTCGGAGATTTGCGGAAGGTTGTGGTATTACATGATGTACTCGTTCAACGTGGTCCCGCAATGCGATCTTCTGGTCAAACGTTTTTTGTCGCAATGTTCACGGAGGTGACGGATTGCCAAATGTAATACCGTATCCGATGATTACGCAGAGCGTTGGTCGTATTGAACTGGGCTGTGAGATCGTTCGAAGTGATATTTTCGCTCGTTGGTGTGACCTTCCATATGACGCTTCAAACGGCTTGCCCCACAGAGAAAATCTCTTTATTGGACCTTTGTTTCTATGAAATCCCTGTATCAAAATATTTACGTTCGCAACATTGCTCCACACACCTCGCACCGCTTGTTCCAATTGTCATTTGTATGAACGCTCATGTGCGCCTTCAGGGACAATTTTGTGTGCGAAGTCTAGTCGCAATACTCTAAGTTGTACTGCCGTGTATCTTCATGCCGTTCCATGGTTACTTTCAGGGAGTGCGCACTGCGTAGTGCGGTACCACAAATTTCACATACCACCTGATTTTCCGTTTGCAACGTGCTGTGGTTAAGCAGTTCATCGTTCGTCTTAAATACAAGCTCACAGCCCGGGCAAGGATAAGTTCGATTTGCATCGCCTTCTCATGTACCGCCTTGTGCCGTTCAGCAGCCCTTCGGTACTTGGTTTTGAACTTGCACTTGTCGCAAGACCACGGCTCTTTTAGAAACGAGCCAATCTGGATGGATTTTCATAGGCCGTCTTAGATGCTTACCACCACCGCCTTTACTTAAATTAGCAGTGGGTTTTGCCTTTTCATTGGTGGCTTCAAAGCGTAGTGCGTTTCTCATCGTCGCTTGAAAATTTATCCGGGTCCTCGCTTTGGGGAGACACCATACCTAAGTATACTTCCGACTTTGTATCTACATCACTACCTTTGCCTTCGGGACATTCAAAATCCGGATCTTCGACCACGTCATCCTCTGCTACGTCCGAAAGTTCCCGTTTCTCCTCTTTAACTGTCGTACTATAATTGGCTAAACTATACGATTCAAATTCTTCCAGGAGATCCTTAAATTGGGGTTCTGCTTTACTACACAACGATATTTCGCTGAACAGTAAGTCTAGCTCTCTCTTATTATCTCTAAACAGGGACGACAATGGTTCCGAATTGGAGTCCTTAAGATCGATCAAAGCTTCCATAAACCGAAGTGTCAGAACCAGCTTGTTCCGGTAGACGGCAAAGTCGACAGCATATTCAAACAATCTCCACACAAAAACCTAGGCAAGTACTGGATTTTGCTCTAAAAGCATGAAAAATGGTATTACTATCCAATGATACTTAACAATAATCCAATTTCACCTCCGGCACACGGTATGTTACTTCGTCTAGGAAGGTTCCAATATCTATATTGATTTGTTCAAAACTGCCATCCACGGGATACAGTTCGCTCGGTTCCGGCTTCAAGCACACCCGGCAAACATTCGGAAACTGATCCAGGTTGAACACACCCATTGTTGGGTGATAAATTTCTCCAAAATACTCAGAAAAAATGCAAATTTGGCACCAAAATTCTAAAAAATTCCAACAGGAACACAAATTGTTTACAAACAAATTTATTTTGGCGTCCTGCCAGAATATGCTGCATTAACGTCAAAAACTGACAGCATTAATTGCTTCGCGGGGTACCGTTAGCAAAGAGTCTCTCTTCACTGAAACCTGAACACTGAAAACGGCCAGTACCCATTAATGGGTAAAATATCATCCATTAAGTGGGTTAACTCCTTAAAAAAATATAACGATTTTACCCCTTAATGGGTAGAGAGCCTGTACGTCAGGCTATTGGGTATTTTTTTACCCATTATTTCAAAAAAATGTTAATTGGGAAATGGGTATGAAATACCCTGTTTTCAAAACATTTGTTGTTTGGGAAATAAGTATGAAGTACCCATTTTTCAAAATGTTTATGAAGTACCCATTTTTCAAAATGTGAAAATAGTATAAAGGCTCGCATTAACATTTTTAGATTTCTTTTAGACTGAGAGAGGTCTATAAATGTAAATGTGCCAATGTTGTGCTTTTCTAATGCTTTTCTGTAATGCTTTTCTAATGTTTGTTGGCCTTTTATTCAAATAAATATTATTGAAATAATTACAAGAGAAATGTAGGTGAACGGAAATGTTTGTTGTTTCCACCGTTTCGATCGTTTGTTTCAAAAAGCAATTCGGCAATTCAGTTTAACTACACTGCAAATAAATCAATAATTTTTATTATTAAAATTGGCACTTACATCTGTAAATTTTTTGCTTCGAATTGAAATCATGTGAGCCAGTATGATTTTCATTTGCCGCACATAATTTTTAAAACCCGTCACTTAATACACAGGTTCGTTTCCAATGAGACTGATATGGTCCGCACATAATTTTCAATGGAGCGAGAAATGTCATTCAAGTGTGTTTTCACTTTGCCCTATTCTATCCATCTTCGCACTTAAAACGAAATAAAAAACCGTGCGCGAAAAACAATCAGCTGCTTTATCGTTCTAGAAGAAGAAAAAAACTGCAAAACGGAGAAGCAAAGCGAAGCTTACCGTGTGGTGGTTTAGGTATTCGGTTTTCCAGCGGAAGTCACTGAATTTTTTGAAGGTAATACATTACTATAGATGTTCTTCTTTGCTATGTTAACGGTGTTTATTGTTAATATTTCAGATCTGCCGAGCATTTTTGCCATACCCGCAGAAGAGCTGCTGAACGCGATAGCTTCAAAAAATGATGAAGTTTTTATGATGTTACAAATAAAACCTCTATTATTCGCACATTTCGTTTTATTACATGAAAAGTACAAAAAATCCAATACTAAACTAACGTATTAAAATACTCATTTGATTTTTGCTACGACAAGTTAATGCAATCCATAAACACTATAATTAATATATATTAAGCTCTTGCACTTAAAGACTATACATTTATTGCACATATGGTTCATTGACCACATTTAATAAAAAATAAGTGCCGCACCAATACAGAGCAATAAATTTGCACTTTGCCCAAATCTATAGGTGCTGGCACTTAAATATAGGGTGCATTGTTTTTTGAGTGTATATAGTTTCAACAATATGTCAGATGGTAAAAGGCCAAATAACAATATGCTGAATAGGCGGTTAAGTTAGGTTACCATAAACAAATGGCAATTTTCAAGAACAAAATTTTCTCTGTACTCTATGTCAAAAAGTTGGTATGTAATCCAGACCAAGTGCAGACAATAAAAAACCTTTCAATGACAATATGTCATACATTAACAATATGTGTTAATGTAGAGGTTGTATGGTGAAAATGAGATTAAACTATTCGATAACAATAACATAAAATGTGATAATATATCTTTCATTCGAAGTGTAGTTTTGACTATATAGCAAATTTTTTTCGTTATGCGGGTAATTCAACGTGAAATTCCGGATAAATGAAACTAGAATATGTTTGCGTTAACCAATCTTTTTTCTCAGTGTTGATTACTTCAAACGATGCATCTTACGTAGTACACTGTTGTCCAATGCCAAATATTTGGCATAGGCAGCTAGACAGCTGACGATTCATAGATGTTGTCGGATGCCTATCGCCTATGACAATATTTGGCTCTGACACAGTTACTACAAGCTTTCAACCAACCTAACTACCGGAAGCTCTGGTTTAAACTTCAATGTTCTGCGTATAGATACTCGGAAGTTTGATTCTAGTAATGAAATGAAAGGCATTTAAAATTATTTTATCTTAATCTACTTCTTCTTCCATATTATACCTTTCTACACGCAATTCTGTAGCTACTCATTTTTGAGTCAAAAATCACTCAGTCTGGCCAAAAGGAAACTTACTCAGAAATGGGTAAATATAGATTTACTCAGATTTGAGTAAACAAACCTGTGGACGAAACTGAGTAAAGTTTACTCAGATTTGGACATTTGTCAAATGGGTAGTTTTGACTCATTTTGATGAAAATGAATATGGTAGTGAGCGTGAATGTCTCAATTATTATTACTTTAAGAAGATGAATTTAAAACAAAGAGCTTAAAACAGTTCTGAATTTATTCAACATAAAATAAAGTGAACGAGGGAAACAAAGGTTTTATTGAAATTTGTTCAGTTTGAATTGCTTCTTGCAAACTTCATTCACACACTTTCGGGAACTGTTTAATATTGTTTGGTATAACAGAAAAAAAAACTGACTGGTGACTTTTTGTCCGAAAATATGGAAACTCTTCCAAATCAGGTCTAACGTGTCCAAAAAAAAGAGTCGCTTTTATATTATGCTGATAAATTTGATTGTTCGTCGCCAATTTCAAACTTCTGGCAGCCCAAAATGCGGCACTCAATGCCTGAAATATTAAACATATATACTGACGTGAAATATTAAAAATAAAACATGAAACTTACCACCAAGCTGCTGATAGCTTTCGTCGTCGAGGCATCTCCGTAGCTGCTACATTTTATATATTTATTTATAATTTCACTTATACTCCCTTCCCCCTCTTGAAAATAAAAAACCCAACCACATTATTCCCGAAAAAAAGAAATTGAAATTTAGATAAAAAAAAAGTTTATATAAAAGAAATTTTAGTTGAGTGCGGACGGGGGTTAATTCAATGGCTTGATAGGATGGTTTGGCATGCAAATAGAAACCACAGAAAGGGAACCCAACAGACAGGTTTTTTTTTTTTGTAATTGTTATTTGGTTTTGGCGTTTCATTTTAAATTTACGGTGGTGGAATTTACGCCACGCTGGAAGTTAGAATGGAAGGGCTGTGGCCTCATTTTAGTTTATAAAATAGGTGTGGTCGGCTAAAATCAGGGATCTGGCGGGCTGTCATTGTGCTGTAGCCAACATCTCTTACAGCCAAACATCAAAAGAATCATTGTTTGTAAACAATGCTGGCGTTCGTACCCGCAGTAACACACGTCAGACGGGCTTACTCAAATAAGGCCCGTGATATGTTGCATACTGTCAAACGCTAGTAACTAGCATAGGGTTGCCAGGCCCCTGGCTAAAATGGTAGTTTTTACTGCAAGATTTTTTTTTACAGTGTAGGTGCCAGTTTGATAGTTCGATGAGGTTGTTTTGGTTTCAAACTCCTCGCCTCTCTAACTATTCTCTCTGTTGTATTTGTAAACAGAAGCACGTGCATGATTTCGAAATTACTTGACTGTTTTGTTGAAGTCGTCCCCGCCGGAATAAAATTAGTCTGATTCTGCCGAATAATATCTTCCGTTTAGAAAAATATACAGATACTATGGAAACTAGTGTTGATTTGGGTTTTCTGGAACCGTGTGAGGAGTGGCTGTTGTCAAACAAATTTTTCCGCAGTAAAGTAGGAGGCAAACCGGCATGGCTGGAGTTGAAAAACATTCCAACCCCGAAGGATCTGCTGTGCGATGATTGTGGCGAGCCTTGCGTTTTCCTCTGCCAGGTTAGTCCCCCCTGCCCAATGTTGGGTTCTGTTTCAATAGAGTTTCGTTATTTCCTGTAGGTCTATGCTCCCCTCGAAGAGCAGCAGAGGTGCTTCCATCGAATGTTATTTCTGTTCGTTTGCCTTAAGGCGAGCTGCTGTCAGCCCAATCAGAATAAGTGAGCATTATTTAATTACACCCGGGATTATAAATCACCTTCCGCATTTTTGTAGAAATATCAAGGTTTTCCGCAGCCAGCTGCCCCGGAAAAACGATTTCTACGACTTTGATCCACCGAATGAAAATAAACCTTCGGAAGCAATTCCTTCCCCAGTGCCGTTGTGTGCGGTTTGCGGATGTCGAGGACCGCACCTGTGCTCCAAGTGCAAGAAAATAAACTACTGCGGGGCAGTTCATCAGCGCATAGATTGGAAGCAGGGGCATAAGGCGTCCTGCGTGGCAACAGCGGAAACTACGAGATCCGACTCGGCCATCCTGTTTCCCCAATTTGAAATTGTTACCGAGCCGGAGGAGATTGTATGCTTTGAATTTGTTCTTGCTTGGAGGTGGAATTCTGATGGAATGTATTTTCTTAGGAACCAACGGAGAAACTCTCCGAGGAAGACAACACCAAGAAGCAGATGGAAGAGTACGAGAAATTGGTCGAGGAAGGAAAAATCGGAGAACTGAGCGAAGTATCGGAAAGCGAAATGGACACATATGCCGAGCAGGTTGAAGACAGGCATTTTGATAGGTTTAAAAAAAGGATTGCACACGATCCGGATCAGGTATGATTGGAGTGACGGTGGTTGGAAGCAGTTGGGATTAGTTTTATTCTCTCCGAACAGGTTCTTCGTTATGATCGAAAAGGCAATCCTCTTTGGTTGTCACCCGTGATTCCCAGTGAGATCCCTTGCTGCGAACTTTGCGGTGGACCGAGGATTTTCGAAATGCAGGTATGTTATTTTCATGTTGTTTGGTACATATCAGTTTTTTTTATTTGTAATGAGTACAATGTTGGAACCTCGATATCGATTCAGATAATGCCACAGCTACTGAATAGTTTGAACAACGAAAATATCGATTGGGGAACGTTGGCGATTTTTACTTGCGAGCAAAGCTGCGATACTGCTGACCGATCGTATGCCAAGGAGTATGTCTATAAACAGGATGTCATCAGCACGGAACCAGTGAATACGTCAGAAACCAGTACGTAGATAATACGTATTACTCTGTTACCATCTATTTACTTTAAAATAAAACAAACCCTGTGCCTTGTATCCTCCCCTGCGAGGATGCAAGCTCAACAAGATTAAATGCATGCTCTGGAAGACGATTATTGCCGAAAGAACGACCTATGGCCGCGTCACTGGGTTAGATTTAACATTGGGGGAAAAATGATCAGTACACTTTAAGCCTTGTCGTTCTTCATGAAGTCATACACGACGGAGAAGTCCTTGTTTGCCAGTCCCTTGGCCATCAAAGTGCGGTAGATTTGATGCGTGAGAGCTCCCAATGGGATCGGGGTGTTGGAGGTGGTCGCAACGGCCGAGGCGATTCCCAGATCCTTGGTGATCAGGCCAGTGGCGAAGCCTCCGGCGTATTCCTTGCCAGCGGGTGCGTTCGGGAGCACTCCGGGGACGGGGTTGTTGATTTCCGAGGCCCAACTGCGACCGGTGGAGGCGTTGATGATGTCAGCGAATACTTTGGCGTCCAAGCCGAGTCTGCATAAGAAAAACAAAGTTTATGAAAGATTTAAGACGGAGAAATCGATTCGTCTTACCTGATTGCCAAGTTCATGCACTCAGCTAAACCGCACATGGAGATACCGAGCATCATGTTGTTGCATACCTTGGCGGCCTGTCCCATGCCGTAGCTTCCGCAGTGAGTGATCTTCTTGCCCATGCCTTCCAGCAGTCCCTTGACGGTTTCGTACTCTTGCTGGGTTCCTCCGACCATAAAGGTCAGCGTGGCGTTCTGAGCTCCGGGTACACCACCGGATACCGGGGCATCGACGAAGGTAGCTCCGGCAGCTTGGACCTTCTTTTGGACCGCCTTGGCCACATTTGGGTCGATGGTGCTGGAATCAACGAAGAAAGTCTTGCTGTTGACACCACCGGCCAGGATGCTGTCGTAGGTATCGGCCACGATATCGTTATTCGGTAGCATGGTGACGACAAAGTCCGAAGCCTTGGCCAGGTCCGACACGTTGTCGTACGTGACAGCTCCCTTTGCCTTCAGGTTGTCCTTGGCCTGCTGCGAGATGTCGAACACGTGCAGCTTGTGGCCCTGGTTTGGATGAGTAAATAAGTGATTGAATTGTTTTGAAATTTATACTGTGCTTGGATTTGGGACTGCTTCTAATAAATAATGCTCTAGAACTAGAAGCATTAACATTTATTCTCCGGATTGTTTCATATTTGGATTTTCCGTATTCTCCCCCGCGCAAACTTGCATAATCTCTGCTCCTAAAGATAATAACTAGGGCATGCAATACCGGGAATAAATACCGGTATTACAGCCGAAAAATACCGGTATTTCGGTATTGCACTTATAAAAAAACACACATTTTTACTTATAAAGTAAATTTATGGAATATTATTTTCAATCCACGGTAACAGTCTGGCATTCAATACAAGTAAATTAATTATGTAATCAAGCACTGTAGACTGCCCGAAATTTGAAATCACCTTGCATGGAAATCACGACCAACGAAACTCACATTCACGCTTTTCTCGTCATCACCGTCGCCATCAATGCGAACTATGATGTAGACTGCTTTATTGAAGTTTATGTTGTGTTATTTTCTTTCGCTTCATCGAGGGACATAACCTCACATTAATCAATAATGGTTATTTTTTGTCAGCGTGCATCGACGATTTGCCTTCAGCTAGTGTCATACTACGAGCGATGAGGATGTATGTATGTTTGAGTGTTTTTTTTAGCTGTCAGCAAACAGAGTTTGAAACAAAAATCAAATCGATGGATGGCTAAATGCACAAAGTTTGATACTATTTTGAAGTGTGAAGGTTCCAGTACCAGTGGAATGATTACCCACCTCCGCTGCTGGCATAAAATTAACTTGCAAAAACGGGCAGCACCACCCATCACTGAGCCAGAGAAACAAGTTCCGGCTACTACCAGTAAAGCACAGAATTCAGCCAAGAAATCTACAATAATGCAATTCTTTGGCAAAAAGGAATCTTTGGATGCATCTACGTACGAATGGCATCAAAAGGTGGAATTCCGTTTTGTGTTTTATGTCAATCAGAAGATAAAGGGTGTTTCGATCAAAATTTGGTCGACTTAAACTTGACGCATTTCCTTTCATCGTGCATTAACACATTTTGCACACCCCTAATTTTGAAGATGTGTGCCTCTATTTTGATTTTGAGATTAGCACTTCAGTTATCAAAAAGTCGTCGAAGGAAGAGAAGCAGCGCATCAAAATTTTGCACGTGCATGGCGAAAATCCAAACTACTCTCACGCCAAGTTGGCAAAATGGTTGAATGTGGCTAAATCAATTGTTACCAACGTATTAAAAGTGTTCGGTGAACGTTTGTCGACAGCCAGGAAAGCTGGATCGGGGGGAAATCGAAAGCCGGAGGCCACTGCGACGCCAAACAGAGTTGCCCGCTGTTTCGAGCGGAATCCCAACCTCTTCAACCGAGATCGCAAAGAAGCTGGGAGTGGCGCCTTCAACCGTGGATAGAGCCTAAAAACGAGCTGGACTGTCGGCTTACAAGAAAGTGGTGACTCCAAATCGCGACGATAAACAAAACACGTCGGCCAAAGCACGATCGCGAAAGTTGTACACGACGATGCTGACGAAGTTTGATTGCGTGGTACAGGAGGATGAAACTTACGTCAAGGCAGACTTTAAATAGCTTCCTGGACAGGAATTTTATACGGCAACCGGACGGGGAAAGGTGGCAGATATTTTCAAGCACATTAAACTGTCAAAGTTCGTGAAGAAATATCTGGTGTGGCAGGCCATCGGTACCTGTGGTTTGAAGAGCAACGTTTACATTGCGACCGGAACCGTCAACCAGGAAATTTATCTGAGCGAGTGCCTACAAAAACGTCTACTGCCGTCTTCTACGTTTCCTGAAGCAACACAATTGTTCCGTTCTATTTTGGCCGGATTTGGCATCTTGCCATTACGGAAAAACAGCCATGGAGTGGTATGCTGGACAAGGACAAGAACCCTCCCAACACGCCAGAGCTCCGCCCAATAGAACAATATTGGGCCATCGTCAAGCGGAACCTTAAGAAGACTCAAAGAGCTGTTGTGAGCAAGAAACAGTTCAAGGCAAACTGGCGTTCTGCGGCGAATAAAGTGGACAAGGAGACTGTACAAAATCTTATGGCAGGTGTTAAACGAAAAACCCGGAAATTCGCATTGGGTAAGAAGGAAGCTTAGCTGAATATTTCTCCTGTATTCTGTATTAAGGTCTGTATCCATATAATCCGGACACCTTCAAATCATTGTAACTTTGCACGTAGGAATGAAAAATTTCACTGTGGTGTAGCTGAGAGTCTATGATGAAAAAGACTATGATTGATGTTTACATTTCATGTTTAGTATTCAAGATGGTGACGAAAGAAAAACAAGTGCGCGAGCGAATTTTGTACGGGCGTACGGCAAATCCTGACTTGTCAAAACGGGACCTTGCAAAAACATTGGATTTGCCTAAATCCACTGTTCACGATGTGCTCAAGTCATTTTCGGAACGTTTGACGGTGGAAAGGAAACCGAGAAGTGACAAAAACATCGGACGCGCTGATCCTGTCATGGACCGAAAGGTGAAAAGGATCTTAACGAAAAACCCAAATCTCTCCATTCGAACGGTGGCTCGTAAAATAGGGATGTCGCCTGGTTTTGTCCAAAAATCAAAACAACGTTTGGGACTTAAGTCGTATAAAGTAAAAACAGTTCCAAATCGCAACGACAGACAGAACTTGGCAGCAAAATCACGGGCTTGACGTTTGTACTGCTAATATTTGACGAAGTTTTCATGCGTTGTTATGGACGATGAAACTTATGTCCTGGAGGATTTCAAGCAGCTTCCAGGGCTGGCTTTTTATTCTGCTATAGCCAGAAATGCTACAGCTGAGCATTTCAGAACGAAGAAGGCATCGAAATTTCCCAAAAAAATACCTTGTGTGGCAAGCAATTTGCACATGTGGCAAAAAGAGTAAATCTTTCGTCACTACAGGCACAATCAACTAGGAGATCTATCAGAAAGAGTGTCTGTAGAAGCGATTGCTACCCTTCATCAAAAGTCACAAAAAAAAAAACCTTTGTTCTGGCCCGATTTGGCATCATGCCACTATGTTAAAACTGTGATGGAGTGGTACCAAGCAAATCAAGTGAACATTGTACCAAAAATCTCAAACCCGCCAAATTGCCCAGAGCTACGACCAATCGAGAGATATTGGGCTCTGATGAAGCGGAAGCTTTCTGGAAAGAAGCAAGGAATCAAAGTAATTAAACACTTCCAGCAAATTTGGACAAAGACGGCTTCTACGATTTCTGAAGCGTCTGTACAAACCTGGGGGTGCGACACATCTAAATCCAGATTCAAGATGATCAAAAAATCCCACACTAGCGAATCTATCTTTCAAAAATCTTGTTTCAGCTTGTGAATCTTAATCCATCAACCTTCATCGTGCTGCATCTTTTTGCAGTAAATCTTTAAAATCTGCATCAAAATCTTTGAAATCTCCTTTCTATCTAGTAATCGTGAGCACATCGCACAAAAGCAAAACAAAAAAATCCTGCATCGGAGATAGAGTCGCGCCCCCTGGTACAAACCCTGATGGACGGAGTTAAGCGCAAAGTTCGAAAATTTTATGCAAATACCGAATAACTATGTTTTGCCTTCACGAATTGTTAAAACACATCCCATGAATCTGAAATAAACAACTACGACGGAAATATAATGCGAAATTTATGTTTTATTCATGTTTTGAGGTGTCCGGATTATTGCGGATACAGACCTTAACTGAACTTGAAAAAGAAAAAGAATTTGACTTATTAATAAAAACTTTGATCGACTCACACACATTACTGTTTGACCAAATTTTGATCGGAACACCCTCTATCAAACTAGGATTGATGGCTCGTGGTTTCACCAACCTTCCTCGAAGCGAGCTTGCGATCGTGGCGAATGTGAAGAGGTTCTGTTGTGGTGTTATGGAAGCATACATTCAGCAGTTCGCAAATCTTCGTAAAGACGGTCAGAAACTGAGTTTGACCTTTGACCTTTGGACCTCCAACCGAAATCGCAGATACCTAAACGTGAAAGCACACGGTAACGGACAGACTTGGAACCTAGGATTAGTGCGTATCAAAGGTATCATGAATGCGGAGAAATGTTTCGATTTACTGGATCAGAAAGCTCACGAATATGGAGTATCCTTGACTAAGGACGTGATGGCGGTAACTACCGATGGAGCATCGTTAATGAAAAAAGTCGGACGAATTCTTGATGCCAGCCATAACCTTTGTCTGGCTCATGATATTCACTTGGTAGTGGTGGACATCCTTTACAAAAAGTTTCAGAACAGACACCTGCTGTTCCTCAAGGTAATTTATTTATTTGAAACATAAGATTGCATATTGAATTATCTACCGCACTGATATTTTTGCAATTATTCCAGGATCAGACACCGAATCAGAGGGCGAATCTGATAGGGAAGGATATGCCCATCTCGAGTCATCAGCTTCAACGGACAAATTCGCTGTCAAAGGGGAATATGTGGTAAAAATCAAGAAAGTATAGTCAAGCTGTTCCGTAAGTCACCGGTGAGAAATCATGACATCCTGCAGAAATATGTGATTCAAGAGTTTGACAAGGAAATAATGCTGATCCTGGACTACAAAACCCGATGGAATGCTTTGCTTGCTATGCTGCAACGTTTCAACCAGCTGATTAATCCAATACAGAAAGCATTAGTGGACGTGCAAGGTCGATCAAGGATCCGAATCCGAGATTGAATCAGTCAAAAGCATGATAAATGTTCTTGAGCCAGTACAACTTGCTGTGGAACAACTGTGTCGAAAAGATGCAAATCTATACGATACAGATGTTCCTCTGCAGTTTATGTTGGATGAAATTAACAAGTAAGATTCAGAAATCGCCATTAACCTGTTTGATGCTCTAAGTAAGCGTATTTCTGAACGTCGTTTCGAATATGCAGATCTATTTGGTTATCTGTGCAGTCGTGCCGCTTGGAAATCAGAGAACAACAATTTTGAAATATTTTTCCCAACCTCAAAGGCAACTCTAGTTACGCAAGCTGGTGAGATTTTGCAACGCTTTTTGCCAGATTTGCTGCAATCAACATTAGCAAGCACATCTACTGAGGAACCGCAAACAGCAGAAGCTGATGATGGAAAAAGTCTTCAGCAATCTCGTCAGTACATCCCAGAGAAGAAAAATAACAACATCATCAAAACAATCCGCCATGACTTTGCACATTATGAAGCCGAAGGCCAAAAAGGTAAATATCTTACAATGCTGTTCGATGCACTGAACACAGTTCAACCTACCTCCGTGCAATTAGAGCGTGCGTTTTCCACGGAATGCATCTAGTAGTTTTGCAACGAAAATCCGTTCCAGTTTGAATGATGACACGTTGAACACACATGTTTAAGAGTTATTTTTTGAGCTTGAAGTAAGCTACATTTAATGTAATTAATAAGAACAAAATGAAAATCTGTGAATTCTAACGAAATTTTTTCTTATTTTTCAATACCGGTTTACCGGTTTTTACCGGTATTGAAATTTTGAAAATCATTGCAATATTTCCTTGAAAATCATTGCAATATTTCCTTGAAAGTGTCTTAATAAATCTCCATTTAAGTTCTGCTAGACTAAAGGATCCATAGGAATTCTCTCAGTTGCACAAATTATATTCTTTTCCTGATGAACTAGAAAAGGTCTAGGTATGTATTTTAATTTCAATCCTCAAACGAAGTATAGTGTATGAAGCCGCGCTGAAATAAGTTGCTTTAATTCGTACGTAAATTGTTGATTTACTCAACATCATTTCCCTGATTCCTGTTACGTATATATTTAGATGCATGTGTAGACGACCCAGTTCAAGGTCAGCTGTCTATCGTTCATTCGTTGCGTTGGTTGACGCTTGTTGCTGTTCATATCTTCAACGGAACGACGCACAACCCCCTCAACTTAAAAGTCGTCATCAAGCATGTACCGAACAGAAGTCCTGCCGTCTATTAGGCATTTATTTTTACACATCATTTTTCAACTGATCCTCCCCATATCACAAGGTGTAGCGTTGGAAAACATCACCCCATCAGCAACTGGGATTTGCGATGCGCACCGGCTGGCAAAAAGACACAGCGCCATTATTTTTACGTAATTTATTTGATAATTCTGCAACGCATCAGTGTGAGTGCGTGAAGAGTTGTATGATGTACGAGCCCACAGAGACATGCCCCCACGATCGATCGGCTGATGCGACTCGAGCGCAGGTTTTAGGAGTCAAATAAATAGAAGAAGCAGAACCGGCTGCTAATCAACGAGATTGCATTCTTAACTGGATTTTTATTTCGTTGAGGTTAATGATACTTTTTTTAATCAATTATATAACATTTTCCACTGTTTCTAAGGTCAAAGCTTATTGGAACACATGTTCAATAATCGACTTGCTACGTCATGATCTAAGAAATAATTCAACTCGACAGGAGCAAACCGCTATCGGTTGGTATGGTTTGTATGTATTCCTATTACGTAACACTCACCTTGGCCATGAGATTGCTGGCCATGGGTCCACCCATGTTGCCCAGCCCAATGAATCCAACATTCTTGGGGCCACTGCAGAAGGACCTGGCCAGCAGGTCGGAGATCACTGTAGCCTGTTTCAGGCTGTTGGAGAATGCAAACACGCGGAAAGCCATCTTATATCACTTTTACTAATACTTCCAAATGAAACTGTACACCAAAGTCAAATTCAATTTGCCTTCCAAAAAGTTACTTCTTCGAACTCAGGTCACCGGCTGCCAAACTCGTTGAACGATATTTGCAGACTGAAGTTGCCGGGCCGGCGTGGAACAGTGTTTCACTGGTATACAATGTTGATCGGTAATAACAAACGTAGGAGTAGAGGATCGGTCCGCTTGTCTCCGTGCATAACGCACACCAGCTCGAAGGGCCCGGTAGTACGATGTGTGGATGGAATATGGTACAGAATTGAATGGCAATAATTCGACCGAATGATAAGAATGTTAGTATTTATTTTGATAGACCGTATTTGTTGGTTGATGAACGGAAGTTACCTCGTCGGGGTTTGAAGACGAATAAACTATCCATTCGAGGTGGAGGAGACTGATAAAGTTGCGTGAATTGTTGTTATCTTTGTTTACTAGTTGATGGGAGATTTTCACTATATCCATCATATACTTCATCACGTCATTGAAAAAAGCCTTACTTTTATAACAACACTTTTAAGAGCGTACAACTAGAACGATTGTATTGAAAAACAAGCAAAATTTAAACTAACACTTCACTTGATGACGTTTTGAAAATTAAAACTGAAACACCTAGTTTTTCAAACTATGACTAATAAACACGAGCAAATTCCTTTAAATTCCAGAAAAAGCAAGTACCCGACTCTGAAGAAGTCTGTAAGTCGCAGACGAAAAGCTTTTTCTACTGGATTTTAAATTAATTTGCTCGCATTTACGTGTTAGTTCACATTTGAATTTGATGTTGTTACACCGGTTTAGAATTTTTGCTATTATTCATGTTTTAGTAAAGTTTCTATTTGTTCCAAACTCAAATAGATTCAAATTCAGGTTCACAACCTTGGGGCAATCTGCCAATTTTTTATGTTTTTAATATCTATCTATGTGTATTTCAATTATTCGTTCCTTAGTAATTCAATCATCTAAAGAAATCAAACAGTTATTTTCAAATTAAAAACTAAATTCTAACAAATAATTATAAGGGGACTCGATCGTTGCATTATAGCGATGATTTTTCTCTGAAATCCTTTTATTGAGCAGTGGTTCTAATGTCAAAGCATTCAAAAATCTGTTTATGCTAAAAACTTGTATTAATCCTTGTTGAATGTTAGAATGTAAGGTTTGGTTCCTATACCGGCTTACGTAAACTGCTTCAGGAACCCAAGCAATTCAACCCACTTCGTCTTACTGTATCTTTCACATCGAATCGAAAGCATGCAAAGTAAACACTTAACGCCTGGTGGTTATACAACATGCATTGCGTAGCGCAAAAAGCTCTATAGGGTAGGACAGGGCAAGATCGCCATTAATGTTGTCGAGCATTTTGTGCATAATGTCTTGATAAATACATTTATGAATCAATCATCTCGTGGTATACCTTAAACATGCTTAATTCCGATGTACTCTTATTTCACATCCGTTGAACCATACTGAATAGCCACTTCGTTTTGGTAATATCACTTTCCAATGACTATTTAGATAGAATCAGAATACGAAGCAAGTGATGACGCGAAATCTGAAGATGGCAGCAGCGACGATCTTTACCCATCGGAGTTCGAAGGATTCAATGAAGAGGAGTCGGACCCAATGATGGGGTTTCCGTTTGAAAGCTGCAAGAACCAATCATTAATATTCACCAACAATCAGGTAATTTCTAACTTCAATCGAACCATTTTATTTGATTGAATATGTTGTTTTCGAATTAACCAACCTATGTAACAGCTGCTGATATAGGTCCACCCCCTCATAGCAGCTTATTCATCAATGGTGATTCCGGAGGGTTATCGAAACACTGTCCTAAAGGCTGTACACGGTAAATCTGAAGGTTGCAATTATGACTTCAAAGTAGGCACTTTGCTTGAAGACTAGAATTATGCATAAAATGCCCAAAAAGGTTTGATGCCAAAAGCGCCAAAAGAGGTTGTACGTCAAAAAGTGAATATATGTTAGGTATTTTGCAGCATGTGAAAGAGATTAGAAACTATGCATTTTGTGAATGTGGTTGTGTGTAGAAATTAGTCACGTTATGAAATGAAGATTAGATTAGAAATTCAGCGCCATTATCTCAAAAGTTTGAATCTGCTTTTTTTTGTAATCAATGACATTCCTTATAGATATATCTCAAAAAACTGACATTTGCAAATACAGTACACCTTAAGGTAGGAAAACGTTTCTTCTTGCAGTTGGGATTGTTGATTTGTGGGAGAAAGTTTTCATTTCCGAGTAAGTGAAGGTTATACACACTTAGAAAATTTTACAGTATTCGGTAATTTTTTACCGAACTTTCAACAGCTGAACGTTCGGTAATCTGTTCGGTAATTAAATCAATTACCGAACGTTCAACGTTCGGTACTAAATTTTTTTAATGAGCTGTCAAAAACTACCGTACAATTCGGTAATGGAAGATTTGATGATCTGTCAAAAAATACCGTACAGTTCGGTAATTTGTGTAGTCTGGTACCGAACCGTTTCGGTATTTTTTGTGTGTTTATCATTAAACACCAAAATATTCGGATGTTATTGGTTTATAAATATATTAAGCAAAACTATATTTGTTGTTATTCCAACCAGGACTGTGAGGTCTTTGGCAGCATTCATTAATTATGTCACGCAAATCTGGCCGAAAATTAACCCCCCCCCCCCCCTCCCCCCATGTCACAAATTGTCACAATTTTTGTAACCCCCCCCCCCCCAGGCAATTATGTCACGTTTTTGTTAACCCCCCCCCCCCTCCCCACTCCAAACTTTTTATTCAAATAGCCAATATTAGTCACAAAAAATCATTTTTATTTCATACAGAAACAAATTCAACTTTCCTCATATTATATCAAATTGCATTCTCAAATAATACCATTCAAAAATAGATTCAATCCTCAGTCCAAGGGTTTTGCAGATGTTGGTCAGCATTGATGACCGGGAAGATATCTGCGTCCGCTGAAGCACTCGTAATGGTTTCTGCCACATCAGTCAGATCAAGTTCTTCGTCATCTATCCATTCGCAATCGAAGTTGTCTTTGTTGGTTACAACCATACATTCCTGTTTACGTTTTGCCACAACTTTAAACGGACGCAATTTTCTCTGAAATTGAACGGATGTATGCTTGTGCATCTTTATGTGCTCGCGAAGCATGACTAAAAATGCAAAGTATAGGCCACAGCTGGAACACACTCGTTCGTTCAATGAGTTTTTAATTGAAGGACAGTAAAGATCATACGGAATCGTTCCATATCCGGACATCGATTTAGGTAGAATCTGTTGAGCTTGTAATGAGTTCAATACGAACATTGATGGGAAATGCTGTGGTTCGTCCTTCGATGACCCAATCAATCCTCGAGATGTTTGCGTCAGAGAGATTGGTGGAGGCAAAAATCCATTGCAGATAACGTGATCGATGCTACTTCGCAGTGGTGAGCAGCATTTCCTGTAAAAATATAAATTTATGCACATATAACAATTATTTGACCATCAAATGCATCTCAAAATTTTACCTATCTGTGCATTTCCGTATCTGGAGTAAATATTGGCTGGTTCGCACATGAGTTCCAAACCAGTGTTGGTCATAGTCACGAATTGACTTCGGATCTATTTCAGAAGCATCAGGATCGATATATTCAGCCAACGTCGGATGACCGTCGATGACCACATCATTCCAGACTTCTGCCAAAACTTCACCAGCGTACTGGAAATTTTGCTTCTCCAAAGCTGAATCAGTTGTACGCAATTGGGAATCCAGATGACTACCAAACTGGTCGTGTGGTATTATCAATCCAGAAAGCTCCTTACTCAAGGGTGACATACGTCGCTCCACTCTATTGAAAGCACTCCTTCCCGGAGCGTTCGTTGCAATGAACAGCGTGTCAAGGTTGTACTCTTTAAAATGGTGTATTGCTATCTGTATTACCTTGCGATATCTCGGATTTTCATCAGGTCCACCGTCGACGGTAAAGATTAGGACTGGTTTGACCAATCCATCAAACTTAAAAATACCATCAAACGATTCAAGAGTTAGAAGCCGCTTGATGTCTAACGCATGAGAAAACGCCGTTGACGAAGCGTGTTTGCCTGACCGAATTGCAATGTAAGTGGGGCCCGAAAAACCAACAGCCTCCGGTTTGCCAAGACCATACGGTTTGATTTCGATTCCAGCGTACACGGACGGAATTAGTTTATGCTTATTTGCAACTATCCAATCGTGGTCAGGAAGCGTGATTTTGTACTCCACATGCATAAGCATGGGAGACTGCTTATTGGCAGCCGTTAGGCCTATCGCCACTCTCGCCTTATCATCCTGACTGATAAATCCTACTTCATTGGGCCCTAGCACAGATGCCAGTTCTTCCAATGATCTTATGGTCGCTGTACAGAATCGGCCATCGGGATGATCGTTGTGTTTTGCATTACTTGCGCGCATCAACTTCACTGGTACAGTATTTACGTGACATTTACCTTGATGGGAATTGGCTCGTTTTGGGATTAACCGCAGATATGTTGCTGTTCTTTTGATATTGAATCCCTTGCCTTGTATTGCAGAAGTCAACTCATCTAAAGTTTTAACGCTTCTGACGCTCTCATCACTGCGCTTTTCGTGGGCCGCAGATCCATGAAGTGCGATATCGCATATTGCCTTGAGCAGCTCCGGTTGCTGCTCTTCAACACGAGGGCGGCCAGGAGAATTTCGGAATGAAAGATAATTTCCTGAAATTTGATATTTATATCTACTGTGCAAACAAACTAGTTAATATATCATATTTACCAGCCTCTGGGATGTCCCGAATTAACAGTTGTTTAGCTTGCTTCATTTTCTCACGATGCTTCTGCTGCCGCTCTTGCTCGTCTTCCTTGATTTTGAGATTCTTTTCAAGTTTGATCTTTTTAATTTTTAGCCCTTCGAGTCTCGACTGATCATCATCCGTCAATAGTCCAGCAGACTTCTTGTCAATCAGAAGCACTACCTCAGAGTTCAGATTATTTAGCTCAGCTTTAAGTTGTTCCTGTACTGGTGCAGGGCGTTTATTTGATGATGACGGCTGAGCCATATACTCAATTTCCTTGATGGGTTGCGCGGGTTTCACTGTCGGCGCTGATTCCTTAGGAGCACTCATAGACTTTCCCCATAGTTGAAGAAGTTTACCTTTTTTCTTTAGCTGCAAGGCATGAAGCTCTTTTATTTTGTTATTGACTTGCTCTTCAAGTGCGGTGTTGTCATTGCCCTTCCGTTCATTCCAGAAATTAGTAGCATCCAATTGGCACTCCCTTTTCTTCTTATCCGGGTAAGCCTTTACATACGCATTGTACAGCGTATTAAAAAGTTCTCCACGATTCATTTTCCAAAATACACTAACTGCGCGAACCAATTTTTCACCAATAAACACTGGGCTTTATTCACTGACGCACACTGAATGAGCTGCAGCTGTCATTCATGAACGGTGGAATAGTATTCACTCTAACTTGAAAGTACCCATTAATGAGTCGAAAAGTACGCATTTTGAAGAAAAGTGGCTTAACTCATTATTAAGAGTATACTTTCCTCATTTCTGAGTATTGCTTACTCATTTATGAGTATCAATTAATCATTAATGGGTAACGAATACTCAATTAATGAGGAAAATATACTCCTAATAATGAGTTAAGCCACTTTTCTTCAAAATGCGTACTTTTCGACTCATTAATGGGTACTTTCAAGTTAGCGTGTTAGGTATGGTAGGTGTCGGAGCCAAACACCGGATCCGTAGGGTACTTGAAGTAGCTTGCTAGCTCTCTTGCGACAGAACTCAAACGTGTCCTAACACGGTAGGAAAGGAAATAGGTGTCGCTCAAACTAGCAACTGTCGGGTAAAACGAGTGCTCTGTCTTGGCTCATGGGTGGAAAATTCAACTCTTCTTACCCTGAAAAGGCCGGGTTGGGTTCCAAGGCCGTTGACAGCAAACACTCTAGTCGTAGGGTGGACTGTATTCAACACTGTATAACACTGGGCTGTTGCACCGGATAATGGATCCAGAAGATATTGATAGAAAAACTACTGCTTCTATTCACTTATCCTTTATTGCTTTTTCCTTTTGATCTTAACACCTTAGAATTGATATAATGACTGAATGACTGCGCCACTGCGGTGCCGTTTTTATATTGTGCCGCTACTGCTAGAAGTTCCAGAACAATGGAAAGTTCCAGAACAATGGAAAGTTCCAGAACATGGAAAGTTCCAGAACGATGGAAAGTTGCAGAACAGGGCGTGGCATAGTTAATGCGAGCGGTGTGTGAGTGCTGCATGATTACTGCTGTTGCTGTTCGTTTACGAAGGGGCGTGAACAGTAGGGATAGTAGTAGTAGGCGATATTGCATAAGAATATCATTTTGTTTTTGTTTTTTTTTTCAAAAATGTGATGTCACGATTCAGCTTACCCCCCCTCCCTCGTTTGTCACAAAATGTCCCGGTTTTCTGAACCCCCTCCCCCCTAAAAGCGTGACATAATTAATGAATGCTGCCTTTCCAGCATATGGCACAGTCAACGAAATACTACGAACGATGAGTGTCGGCTGCATCGGATGCTGGTCAGTGAAGTTGTCTTCTACCTGTAGATGGATACAATGCAGCAAATATATTTTGCATGTGTATCATTTAGAATAAAAATCCATTATTACATCGAACCTATTGATTGTTTAGCGTGTAATCAGCACATTTGAAATATTTATAGCTAGCCGGATGAAAGCTCTAATTAACGCTGGTTTATTTTCTACATACATACATGGAATAATTAAAATTAATCAATATCCAAACCACTTTCTGGACAACCGATCACTGGAACCACGAGGCTTCATAGAAAATGGCTGACAGTTTGACAGTTAATAATACTTTACCGGGCTTCGGTTATTCAGAGTTCGTTTTACGTTTTGTTCGGTAAAGTTCTTACCGTATTCAGTGATTGTTTGTTTTTACCGTATGGATTGTATTTTTTTCTACCGTATACGGTAAATAAAATTCAACATTACAGATCGTTCGGTAAAGTGTTACAAAATTACGGTAACATTTTTTATGTTTACCGAAAAATCGGTAAGATGTTATGTTTACCGAAATGTTTCGTCAATTTTTTTACCGAACAGCAAAATCGAATTTAAGTGTGTAGTAACTGTTTACAGCAGATCAACCCTTTTAAAATGTTGGCACTAAACTGGTCTAAGAAAATGGTTATATATGGATGGAATTTATTTTTTTAGACCAAGCGCAAAAACACAGCTGCACCGGTGTTGTAAATTAGGTTTTATACCGGATCTATTTTGCATCATTTTAAAACTGGTATATGTTTTGATCTATTCTTGCAGCAATTTGGAACAAGAAAAATACAGTTCCAAAACGCTACACGCTACTTGATAGTACCAATTAATGAGTAAATTTCAGCTTTTGAGCCGAAAAGTGGCCGTGTTTGGTGCGGGTGATGCTGGCGCTGGACAGAAAGTGGTTGCTCGCCTTGGATGCTGATCATTCCCTCAAGTTGCCCCCTTTGCCTGCGAATTGCTTTTCATTTAATTCCTGAATATCAAATGGTTCTCTTAGTTTTTTTTTTTACAGCGACTGCAGTTTTCGGAAAATGCTGACTGGTTTAAAATGGGAAAGCTTCCGGAATTGTGAATTTTATGACTAATTTGATGACAAATTCCGATTCCGAATAGTATCTCGATTGCTCGGAAATGAAAAGTAATGAAGTCTTCAAAGTGAACAATCGGTTAATTGATGGATAGGTCACGATTAGCGTTTGAATTAAATGCATGCATTCACACATTCATCATCAGTTAAACGAAAGAGTAAGAATTGTCGTTGTAGCGACGCACTACTGGCAGTAGAAATAATTTGGTCAAACCAATGGCAAAAACATTGTGAAAAATCTCCGATCTCTGAAAAAACTACAAGGTACAGCCTCATTGGGTTGTTCGAAATTATGACGTAGGACTACGCAACTAAAAAGAATTTATATTAAAAAAAAATTTTTTAAAAAAATTTTTCCCCCAAATTTTTTCCAAATTATATACAAACAATTTGGGGCATTTTATTGATTTTCCCCCCAAAAAAAAAAAAAAAAAAAAAAAAAAAAGAATATTTTATTTTGAGATGTGCTAGGTCATCCAAACTGTTCTGAAGTTCAGCATAAAAGATCTACAGTTGTAACAGTAGATTAATCCGCTATATAATGTTGTGATATGAGTTACGCAATTTGGGTTTAAGTTAGCGTTTTTAAAAAGGGTGAATTCGGATTTAAAGAACCTACTTGTTCTGCGGTTAAACTCGAACTGTTTTATTTATCAAGAATTAGTCTTTAGCTGAGCTACGGGTCTGCTACTTGTTATGAACAGAATGTTTTGATATAACAAGTGATAGACACAACATCACATTCCATATGCTTATTGATAATTGAATATCACAATCTGCAATGCTGCGTGGTGTTGTTTAGCTGAAGCTTCCTATCGGCGGGCGGTGGCTGATCGGGTCGATGGGTGATAACTCCTCCCCTTTTAAATGGCTTTGTCCACAAAGTCAAATCGGACGGTCGGAAGTCGGCATGTTTACGTAGTTGACGAGTTCTTTAAATCTTTCAGTTGATATATCTGGATATGGTGATTCTGTTAAATTTTCTTCAAGTTTGATGTCTCCTGGGGCTGTTGGTATTGTTGATAGATTAACTTCGACTTTTGTTTTGTTCATTCTTTTTGTCAAACTGATGTAAATTAACACAATTGATGCAACAATAAGTACTGTACTAATGCTTATTGTTCCAAATAGTTTTAGGTTCCACTTTAACGATTTATTTTGCAGGTAAACGTGTTGTATCATTTCTCTATGCTTTAGTGTTAAATTTCCAAGGTATTCCTGTGTTGGTTTATCAATAATGTCCTTTTCAAGAGCAATCAATCCAGTCGTTGGGCGGTATAATTTGTTGTTCAATTCCATGATATAATTTGAGAAATGGTGATTATCCAAGAGCAGTTCACATTGTTCAAACTGTATTAAATATGATCCTTCTAAATGTTGTGAGTTGTTACTGCAATTTGTTTTTAAAGTGATGTTCACACTATTCAGGAGTAGGGTGGCGTCGTTAATTCTTTTAATTATTCCCGATGAGTACACTCTTTCGTAAGTGCAATTTGCATGTTGTGATTGAATCAAATGTTTGATACATAAACTTGTGGGTTTCAGTGCTTCGGCGTTACATAGAAAATATTCCAAGTCCTCTTCGCATTGGTTTGCTGTCTCGAAAATGCGTGATTTATTAGTGATGTAATAATTTGATTCAACATAGATTCTGCTGTTATTACGGATCAATGGACTTATGTACTCAAAATCGTAAGTTTCAGTTGATATTTGTGGTAATTTTAACATATACAGGATATGTGTACTGTTTATTGCAATTTGAGCTGTAGCTTTAGTTAGAAGATTTTCGTAGGATGATACAGGAACATTTTGTTGTTTTAAAAATGATTTCATTTTGATAAAATCCTTTATTGACAAAATTCTGCTGCTAGGAATACCGTTTTTTGCTAGTAGTATGGCGTCTTCCAGTGTTTCTATTTGGTGTTGTATTGCATCAATGTTTAATAAAATTGTCAAAAGATTAATTTCGATATCCTGCTGCTGTCTTGATTTGAAATTTAGTTGCAGTAGCTCTGTAGTAACTTGATTAAAATGGGTTATGCGGGAGTTCATAGCGTTGTTGAAGAAAATTTGCTGATTATTGTTGTCGACGAGTTCATTCATTGTGTTATTTATTATTCTTAAATCGTCTGCGTCGGGAGTTCCAGCAATCCATTTTATAACTCTGCCAATGCTGTCCCATCTTTTGGTCCGGTGTTCGTAAGGAATTAATTTTAAATATGTTTTATATAGTTGATTGTTTCTGTGTCTAAGTAATTTATATAATCGATTATTGTACACGTTTTCGTTAACGATATTGTCAAAGCTCAGTATAATGTTATGGATTTGCAATAAGTCTATGGGTTCCATTATTCTTACGTATCCCAATTTTATTTTTGCTTTTCCTAACGGTATAATTCCTATAGGATTTTTATTTAAATCGTGAATTTCTATCATAGTACTGGTAACGTGTAATAGCAATCTGCAATAAAAATTGAAAAATGGAAAACAAAATTAGTCATTCTTATATGTCTTCCTTAAATTTGCTTTATGTATTTTTCTTCTTTGATCATCAATTATAAAGGTTTTATGGTTTTCCATTACTCTTACTTTCCTAAAACGAGGTTCTCTTTTTGATATAGTGTTATTTCTCTCAAATACATAACTACCAATCGGAAAATCCTTATACGTTGGTTCTATAATTTTTGTATTTTTATTTTCAAAGATTTTAATTACAGTATCTACATTTTTTTGTCTTTGTGTTGCGAAGTCTGCCATACTCAAATTTTCTATATTGATTCCTGTGTACAAATTCTTAGGAATGTCATTGATAAAAGAATGTATTGAATTATTGTATTTATGTACTGCTATTTGAACAATATCAATAACTGAAATATCAGGATCGACATTTCTTGAACATCTTATTATTTCTCGAATGGTGGAATGAACACGTTCAATTTGTCCATTTGTTTCTGAATGATTTACAGGTGTTTTGAAAATGTGTATACCAAGATTCCTAATTTGTTGCTCAATAATTTCTGAAGTAAATGTTCGTTCATTATCCATAACAATTAAAGCCGGTATATCCCAATCATATAATAAATCCATAAGTGGTTGTTGAACGTCTAAAATAGATCTTGATTTTATTGGTTTAATTTTAACGAATTTTGACATTTTATCGATTGATGATATGAATACATTATTTTGGTTGTATGCAAATATATCTATATGCACTATTTCTCCGGGATACTGTGGAATAGGTGTTTTTACAGGTAAATCTTGTTGTGGTTTTCTATCGTATTTTTCAATTTTACAAACTTCGCATGTATTTATAAACTGTTTGGTTTTTTTGTGCATTTTTGGAAAATAACATATTTTAATTAGCTGTCCAATATTTTCTTTGATATTTCGATGAGCATATGTATGTATTTTTTGAATTTTTCGAATTTGTTCATTTTCATCTGTAATATCTTCAACCATTTTTTGAGAAAATCTAGCTTTCACTCTGTTTGGATCATATGTGTCTTTATAGATTTCCTGGATTATTGCCATTATTGGTTCTGAGGTTAAAATTCCATTTAGAACGTTTGGTAGCAAAAATTCTTTTAATTTTTGTTCCAGAAATTGTTTTGAGAAATATGGTTCACTGAATGAATGTCTTTGATGAATTCCAAAAATGTTTGTAAAATTGTATGAAGATCTTGAGTCAATCTCAAATATGAGCTGGTTTTTGAATACATTAATTGGTGATTCAGTGGAAGGAATGTATGACTGATCGTCATTGTCTGATGAATGAATTGTAGGTGTTAAAGAATTTAATTGTGTAAGATTATGAATTGTGTTTTTATCGATTTGAATCCTAGATAAGGCATCTGCAACGGTATTAGATAGACCTTTTTTGTAAAAAAATTCGTGATCGTGTTCTTCAAGGTACGATTTCCATCGCTTTAATTTTGCATTAACATTTTTTGGAGATACTGCATATGTCAATGGCATATGATCAGTATAAATATGAATTTTTGTTCCGTAAATAAAATTTCGAAAATTGTTCAAAGCCCAAACTATGGCTAACATTTCTTTTTCGTTTGTTGCATAGTTCTCTTCTGTTTTTGTTAAAGTTCTTGAAATAAATGAAATTGGTTTATCGCCATCTTTTGTTTTTTGTGATAATACAGCTCCAATGGCTACATTTGAAGCATCAGTAGTAATTATAAATGGTTCATTGAAATCAGGGAAAATAAGAATATCACTTGAAGTTAATATATTTTTTAAAGTATTGAACGCATTAGTAGCTTCTTGATTGAAGTGTATTGGAAATTTTTTTGATTCATTTTTTGAAATTTTTCTATGACCGTCATCTCCTCTTAGTAAGATAGTCAGAGGCTTGGCCAATTTAGCATAATCTTTAATAAATCTTCTATAATAACCCGATAATCCTAAAAACATTCTTAATTCTTTTAAATTAGTAGGTTGAGGATAATTTTTTATTGCTTCAATTTTTTTATAATTCGGCATTAAGCCATTTTCAGAAACTATAAATCCTAGAAATTCTACCTCTGTTTTAAGAAATTCTGATTTATCTGGTTGAATTCGAAAATTTGCTTCTCTCAAAGTTTTAAATATTGTTTTTATGTTTTCTAAGTGTTCGTCCAAAGTTTTTCCAAAGATGATAATATCATCAATGTAAACATAGCAAATTTTTCCGATATGATCTTTCAAGACATCATCCATGACGCGTTGAAAGATACTAGGGGCATTTTTTAATCCAAATGGCAAACGAACAAATTCATATTTGCCATTATTAATAGAAAAAGCAGTCTTTTCTATGTCTTTTTCTGACATAGAGACTTGATGAAAGCCTGATGCTAAATCGATAGTAGAGTAATATTTGTTTTGTCCTAAATTTGCAAGAACTGTTGAGGTGTCTGGAATGGGGTATCGGTCACTAATCGTTTTAGTATTAAGTTTTCTATAATCAATGACAAGGCGGTATTTCTTTTCTTTTGAAGCATCCATTTTTTTTTGGAACAATCCATATTGGAGAATTATAAGGGGACTTTGAAGGTCTTATAATTCCATCTTTTAATAATTTTGAAATTTGCTTATTAACTTCAGGTTTCAGACTTTGAGGGTAAGGATAAGATTTTGAATATATAGGGTTGTCATCAACTGTTCTTACTTCTGCTTTTATTCGCGTTGTAAATGGTAACTTACTATCCGGTTGTTGAAATAAATCCTGAAATTCATGTAAAACGGAGTTGAGTTTCTTTTTCTGAAAGGGTAAAAGATGATTATCTCGTATTGTAATTTTATTTACTTCTTGAAGATTGTGTTGTAATAATTGTATTTCAAAAACATTGTTAATCAATAACTTTTCATTTTGAGTGTCGATTACTGCACCTAACTCTCGTAGAGTATCATGTCCAATTATAGCATCAAATGTTTTTAAATTGCTTAAGTGAAAAAAATTTACATTAATGTTTGAATATGGTTTAAAAAATTTTGCCTGTGAAAAACGGTTAATGTGGATATCTCCACCAACGGATGACACGAAAAATGGTTTCTCAACATCATGAGAAATTATTGCAAATTTCGGATGAATATAATTCTTATTTGATCCAGTATCTACTAAAATTTTTAAAGGTTCCATCAATTTACCATAATATAAGAAATATGGTAAAGAGGAATTTATCCTAAAAAAATCAACTCTGCGTTTTCTTCTAATTGTTCTAGATCAAATTGCTGATTATTATGTGGTTGTTGTTGTTGGTGAAGTTGCTGCTGTTGTATGAAGGGATTATTTGGTACACTAAGTTCATCTCCGGTTCCCCCACAATATTGGGTTTTTTTCTTTAAAAAAGGGAATTTTTTCAATTGCAGTTTTAAAATTAAAATGCGATCTGAATAATCTACTACATTTGGTATGTTTGCTTGCTCTAAAGCTTGAAGCCTGTTTAAAATTTCTTGCAATTGTTGCGCCATTATTGGATTTATATGTAAATTTTGAACTTGATCAAATAAATTATTAATTTCTTCGACTTCTAGTTCCAAAACCATTAACACTATTTAAATGATCATTAATTAAAGTTTGGTTTAAAATTCATAATATAAAATTCTTACAATTCACTTAATTCGCATTCAATCACTCTATTTAACGTTCAAACTTTTGTCTCAATTCACTCGATATTTTATTGAATCATCCACTTCACATACTACTTTTCGTTTCTCAATTAATAATAATTTACATTTGCTACATTCACATACATAATTGATTAATTAATTTCTTTCCTTTCTTTTGTAATACTTACATACAGTTGAGCATTGTACGGGGACACCATACAATTGCGGGACACGTACTAACCATGCCTATCCTTTAACGGTGGCAAATTGGTTAAGTCCTGGGCGCAGTGCTCGTTATCGAGTCCTATTACTCCCTCCTTGGTCTGCCGGGAGCAGGAAACAAGCCAAGGCTAGAACCAGTTGGTGTGTTGATCTTCCCGGTGTGGTGGTGTCGGTCCTTTTTGCGGTGCTGCTACTCGGGGGCACGGCTGCTCGTCAAGCGGTTGGATCAACGCTTTGCAAGCTCAGATTTGTGATATTAAATTATATGCACTATATCCGGCGCGGTTGTTTTTGTGCACTTGTACACTACTGTAACGTGTGTTAACTTGGCACTTGTTTCTGCACTTTACTTGCAATCACCTTACTGGTCCCTATTCGGGCGCCAGTTACGCAACTTGGGTTTAAGTTAGCATTTTTAAAAAAAGGTGAATTCGGATTTAAAGAGCCTACTTGTTCTGCGGTTAAACTCGAACTGTTTTATTTATCAAGAATTAGTCTTTAGCTGAGCTAAAGGCGGTAGCTGATCGTGTCGATGGGTGATAACTCATTATTGATCAATATTATTGATATTATTGATTTTTCATGTCCTATTTTCCCCGTTTATTCATAAAAGTTAAAACGATTTTCTAAAAGACACCCATACATCACTTTTTTGTAAGTCTTGTCCTTTTTGAGATGTTGATTTAAAAAAAAAAACGATCAAAAAACTCAAGCCCGTTTCAAATGGCAGTCTAGATAAATTAAAAAAAAAACAATGTATGCAAAGTTGCTTAAAAAGATTAAGTCTACACACCCACAAAGTTTCATAGGATTCTGAAAGGGTGCTGCCAAACACTGGATGAGTTGGCGTGAATTGATTTGATTGAGCCTGTACAAATAAATGATTTATTAAATAAAAAAAATCTGTGTCGATGCACAATGTGTTTCGAATGGACAAATATCACAAAGAACAAAACAATTTAAGGTCAGAGATAAGAGAGAAAATTTATAAATTTGTTGTATAAATAGATTTAAAAAAAATATCAATTAATATTCCGAAGTCATCAATTTTTAATAAAATAAAATTAAAACCTTTAAATTCAAGGGTCAGCTTTCAAATGTGAATGATATATGACAGCGTATAATTATTTAATGGTTACAAGAAAGAACGAGCAGTGTAAAAATAATAATTAATACTCATAATACTTGTCATAAAATCTGTTTAAACAAAATAAAGAATATAATTTTTTTCTAGAGATCTTATTTCAATATGTTTTCCCTTCCCTGTTCTTTGCGATATTTGTCCATCGAGTTATTCGAACTTTTTATCCTTTTCGAATTATTCGACCTTTTTCCCCTCTTCTCTTCTTTCGACCTTTTGCGTTTTCGACTTTTTTTTCATTCGACGTTTTATCAATCGACTATTTTTCTTTCGACTCTTTGTCCAACAACCTAAATCTTATGGAAACAGAGCTCAATTTTATCATAACCCTAAACGTTGCATGAACAAAACAGGGTAGTAGTAAAATGTAGAAGTGAAAATGAGCATAATAAAAGTAGAAATTTATGCAGTTATTAGAAAGTTCAAAGGTTTTTTTAAAACTCGCAAAAAACAAACAACTCTTCCCTGTGTGTATCATTGATTTGCAAACTTTCACTCTTCGTAAAGTATGAAAACCAACACAGCAGCAGGTTTCCCATATTTAGTATGTAAACTTGCCTGACTTATGTTGGTCCATCAATCAAAATGGAGAACCTCACCCACAACCCACCCGCTAGTAGTTAGTAGGTTACAACAATATTTGATCACAGGATTGGATTTACTCACGTACACATTCGAATCCTTTCAACCAGCCTACTTGGTTAGTCGGTAATCGTCCACCTGACTCCCCGAACTCCGTTGGATGTAAGCCCCGTTTTGGTTTACTAACACACAACCTCCAAGAAATCTCTCTCGCGAAGTATCTCGCCTAAGCTAAGGTTCTCTCCCTCTCAACAGCAGCGGATTCCTCAACTCCATCGAAAGGGAACTTCGACAGGTCCTCTCGTTCGTCCTTCCCCTTTTGTTTCAACACAAGAGCGGTGACGGAATTTCCCTTCACCTCAGTCATTGAGGAAAGGTTTTCGTTGGGCTCCGCTGGGGGGAGTCGCCTGAGTGGCAGGTTTCCGCGCGTACCAACGGGAGTGGAAAGCCAACTTGGAGGCCGTCGCGTCGATAAAATACTAGCACAACGCCACCTCACAGAACAGCACAGAACGGGCAGAACGGTGTACTACTCCGTGGAACCGTGTCAGTCAACGGCTCACTGCGATCCGCGACGGGTGCGGCAGTTCTTCCGGCGGTTCCTTGCGCGTTCTGATTTCTCGGCGGCGGGTTTTAGCTTTTCGCGAGTTTTAAGTTTGGAATTTAATTTTGGTTTTCGGTTTCACTATTTCCAATCGTGTTGAATTCAATTATTAAACTCAGCTTTCGCGTCGTGGAGTGTGCATGTGAAGATAACGGGCCGAGTAATACATTTAAATGTTGGGTTTCAGTCAGCGGAAGGGGGAATTTTTTCACTCAAGGTGTCCTCGAAATCGAGAGACGAAGAATTAAACGGAAAAGTTTTTGTGCTCGTATTTTGCGGGAATAGTTTTTGGATAGTGCGCGAAAGTGATTGGAGTTTCTAAAAAAGAAAAAAAAACACGGGCTAGAATCGATCGAAGCCCCGTTTCATCGTTGAGTAAGGTGCCTATCGAAGTCCAAATTCCGTTATTTTGGTTTCTTTTTTTTTTTTTCAAAGTGATTTTGACCCAATTAGGATGATAGAAACGGAGAAAACGGCACGGAGTGTCTGGGCCAAAAACTTCGGGGGCATAGGCCCGGCGCACTCGTTCACTACTCGAGTGTGGTATTGAACTGATTAATTCATTCACTCTCTGTCCTCATTCGCTATTTTTTTTTTCGTTCCTGAGCTCAGGAGTCTTCCAGTCGAGTTGCTGTTGGTGGGTGGTGAAAATCGTTATTCAAAAGCTCTCACAGCTCAGCGCAGCGGGCATCGTCGCAAGTGACAGGTAGACAGGCAGGCAAGCAGGCAGAGGAGTAGGCCTTGGCTTGGTTGGCTGATAGCCACCGTCCGTTCGTCCATCCAAGTTGGCGTTGGAAAGCAGGATTTGTTTTGGACGTGATGGAATCTATGGTAACTGCCCGAGAGAGATTGAGCAAGTGGTTTCGTGTGCGTGTTTGCTTGTGCCAACGTGCTGGGAGAGAATGTGTGTGGATATAAAAAAAATGTTGGCCATGCTGAGGCCACCCGATGGGGTTGCGTTCAGGAATCCGGTTGGAGTGCAAAGGTTTTTGCTTCTGATTATGACGGTACTGGTCCGGCCTGTAGCCAAAATGGGAACCACGCATGTGGCCAGTGCTATCACCGTTTTGATGCTTTTTGTTTTTGATTTGATTTGAAGTAAAATAGTTCTGAGTTTCAATGATGAGCCTTTCAAGTGCATTTCTCAAATCCTGTTGCTCTTTGGTTCTACGTGTTGATCATTGTTTTTTGGTACTTAAAGCAACGATTGAAGGGGGATGTTTATTTGAACAGTTCGAAATAAATCACCCTGAAAAATACAATGCGTCAATATTAAAAAATACACCTTAAGTAGAAATAGGAGAGTGTATACACTCAAGTCTTTTTTTACACCGGGGATACGTACCGTGTAAAAAACACCGCGTTATTTCGAAAACCGTCGTAAAAAAAGACCGCGATATTTCAAAAATCGTCGTAAAAAAACGCGTTATTTCAAAAATCGTCGTAAAAAAAGACCGCGTTATTTCAAAAATCGTCGTAAAATAAACAAGTTATTTAAAAAAACGTCGTAAAAAAAAGTTTTATATGAAAAAACGTCGTAAAAACCGTCTTATATCGAAAAACATTGTAATATCTAATAACTGTGAAGGTGCATATGCATTGTTTCAACGCATATTGCATTGTTAAAAGACAAAAATCGCGGTTGTCATTAATTTATAGCTTAAACAGGATGAAAATTATTCGTTTTTATCAGCATTTATGTATTTACAGTCAACTTTCCATACCTCGATATTGAAGGGACCATCGAGATAGGGAGAGATCGACATTCAGAACAGAAATTGACTAGCCTGCTAGAAAATAAACAGTGAATTTTCTGCGTTATCTAATGCACATAAAGAGAATGCTAGATTTGGCAGAAAATAATGGGATATTTCATGTAAATTTTAGCCCGATAACGCCTGAATCTAGCCTTTTGTATGAAAGATTGCAAACATTGTTGTATGGCGCATGAAAGATTGCAAACAATTTCGTTATTTTTGCTTCATTTGGCTTGGAATTAAACGAGGGGAAATTTTACGCGCTTGTTAAGATTAATTATTTTTTTCTGTGTAGAAGCATTTCGCGTTGCAAAAGTTTTTTTGTGTACCCCCTATCCAAAGCAAATCTCGAACGCTTGCTCCAAACACAGGTGAAACTGGTTTTTCGCCGTTTTTGCATCGACAGAAGGAAGGTTATTTGCTCACAAATATTTTCAAAGGACTACAGACATACAGAATCATCGAGATAGAGAGAATATCGAGATTAAGAGACTCTCATATATACCAAAGACTATGTTATTAAGAGACGCGCGGAGAGAATGAAAGTTGTTTTGGTTACACGGCCAATTGAGATATTTTGTCTGTAGGTTTTGGCAACCCCAAATTTTGTGTTTACTTCGAGTGACCTTCACAAATAGCGTGAATTTGGTCTGCTGCAGCGTAACGATAAACGGTTCCATTATTGTCAATAACAGTCGTGTGCATTTAATTTCAGAACTTTTTTCAATGTGACTAATTCTCCTTTCCACACACACCTAAAAATAATTACCACCAAGTTGAGAAAAATATGATAACAAAACCAAATCTCTGGAGAACTCATTATTGTGGAGGGACTGTATATGAAGCTTTAAATTTTGAATTTATTTAGTGACTAAAATCTACAGAACTGTAGAATCAGTTCTCAAAACGCTTAAATCAGTTGATCACTTACATAATTGTTCCGAATCTTCCGCCGGGGCACCATTTCGGTCCATGTTCCGGTCAAAACTGGGGATTCATTCTAATGAGAATTCAATTAATGGATTTGTAAAAACTTCCTAACTATTGAACCACTTTTAAGAACTGAAAGCTCTCACGATAAAAAAGAAAACTTCTAAGAAGAAGCCATATGGAGGAGGTGGACCGGTTCCCGGTTTCAATCGAGTTTACGCAGCCATATTCAAAATTGAATTTTGGATAATATTTTATTCACGTGCAAGATTGTAATATTGATGAGTGCGAGCTTTTTAGTAGAATAACTGTAACGATGATTCAAAGGCGGAAATTAGTATCTTCCATTGAATTCCAACTACTTTTTTGTTATCTTGACAGATACGTATTTCGTCTACAATGTGCAGACCTCTTCACCCAAGTAACAATTTTAGTTTTATTCTAGCCGTATAGCATTCCTCTCGGCTTTGTTGATAAAATTACAATCAAAACCGTTTTGTCTACCAACACCTCCTCTATGCTTCTTTAAAGCCAAAATTTGTACAAAGTGGCCCACTCTATAGACGGTTGTGAAAACAAGTTAATAAAACCATTATAAGACCATAAAGATTTTGAATATATTCTAGTGATTGATACTATGACCATTTGAGAACCTTCATAAAACCTTTTGGCTGCCATGAAAACCAGAATGCGATCAAATGGCCAACTTCATAAAGTTAAAATAAAACCTTTGATAGGAGTAAAAGGAATTTGAAAAAACGAGGTTTGAAGATCGTTTTAAGCAAGCTGTGTAGGTTCCCATAAACCTGACTAAAATATGAAACCTATTGGCAGCTCTTGGCAGCACCAAATTGATTTCTAGTGGCTTTGATAAAATCTTAATAAAACTTAATAAAGCAGTTTGGTTTTGGCAATGTAACTTGGGCAGTGTCGTACTAATGTGCGACCTAACATTAGTACGACACTAAAGAGGTCTGCACATTGTACCGGAAGTCGCCATCGTGGTTTCCAAAATGGCGTCGGACATCGATTTCCGGTCTCTACACGTCGTCTTCGTTCCGAGAATATCCATATTGTAGACTATTTGACAATTTTTCGAAACCTGGAAGTCGTCATCTTGGGTTCCAAAATGGCGTCGCACATCGATTTCCGACCTTTACACGTCGTCCCTTCCGAAATACCCATATTGTAGAATGTTTGGCAGCTTTTCACAAACCGGAAGTCGCCATCGTGGTTTCCAAAATGGCGTCGGACATCGATTTCCGGTCTCTACACGTCGTCTTCGGTCCGAAAATATCCATATGGTAGACTATTTGATAATTTTTCACAAACCGGAAGTCGCCATCTTGGATTCCAAAATGGCGTCGCACATCGATTTCCGACCTTTACACGCCGTCCCTTCCGAAATACCCATATTGTAGACTATTTGACAATTTTTCGAGAACCGGAAGTCGCCATCTTGGATTCCAAAATGGCGTTGGACATAGATTTCCTGCCTCTACACGTTTTTCCCCGTTCCAAAAATACCCATGTTGTTGGATATTCTGCGGCTTTTCACAAACCGGAAGTCGCTATCTTGCTTTTCACAATGGTGTCGGACGTTGCATAATATGTGAACAGTCCCTCCACAGCACACCATTGAGGGCGTAGGTTAACTGAACACCGAGGAAAATAATCTTTTTCATGACACACCAAGTATCCAATAATGTTTTTCGCGTTTTTTGACTTTTTAATTTTATGTACATCCTCAGAAAACACTTAGGCTTTTTTGGTTCTTTAACCGCGTTATTTCAAAAATCGTCGTAAAAAAACCGCGTTGTTTAAAAATTCGTCGTAAAAAAACCGTAAAAAAAGCGTGTAAAAAAACCGTGTAAAAAAGACTTGAGTGTACATTCAATTAAAATTTTGGTTGATATTTTTTTGTTTTCCTCTCGATTTTATCATTTTTTTTATTCTGCTCATTTTTTCGGTTCGTTTTATTTATCTTCTCAGAATTTGTTTCCTTTTCGAAGAAATTTATGCGCGCAGTTCAGCTCCTTTTTTTATTTGATTAGTGACATTTCACACAAATTTTCATTTGTGTCGACAGTTCTAATTCTTGATTATTGTATTCGTATTTGGTTTCTATTTCATCCTGTTTCTGTTTTCTTCAAACTCATGTCTTTTCTTCAATTTACTACTAGAACTTCACTTTAACTCGCTATATTTTCTCTCGTTTTCTTTTCTTGTTTTTACAGCTTTTTCTCTTCCGCTGGCTTAATCCTGTCCTGATCCTTTTGTGATTCTCTGCTTCTATTTTTACTTTCGCTTCTCCAGCTTTGATTGTTCTGATTACTTATCTGGTTATTTTTTTGCTTTTCCTCTATTCCATGTCTTCTTATTGAATCTCGTCTTTTGCTCCTCCGCTGCAGTATCTGCTATCTGCTTCTTTTCCCGTTCTCTATTTATTCTTCTTCAATCTTTTATTTCTCTCTTTTTGTTCTTCTTCTTTCGGTTCGTTTACTTCGTGGTTTCACTTTTTTCCGCTTTTATTATACCGCTTTGCTCATTGTTACTTTTCGTCTTCATTCGATCTCTTATTGTAGTCATCCTTCACAGTATTTCTTTTTCTGCTGCTTTTTTCAACTTTTTTAATTTTTTCCAACGTTTTCCCTTTGTTTCTTTTCTTTCTTTTACATCTTCTCAGCCTTGTTTCTTGTTCTTCCGATTTGGCATAGTGACGCTTACTGGTGAAAAACTGCTTTAGTGCTGTACTTTCTTCATCGATTTGTTATTATGTTATACTTACAATTTAACAATTGCGTGGCTGGCTTGCGTGGGTCTTCCCTTAGCTCAGTCGATAAAAGCGCAGCTACAAAGCAATACCATGCTGGAGGTGGCTGGGTTCCATTCCCGGTCTGGTCTAGGAATTTTTCGTTAAGGAAAATTTCTCGACTCCCTGGGCATAGCGTATGATTGTACTTGCCACACAATCATACTAATGCAAAAATGGTACTTGGCATCGAAAGCTCGCAATTAATAACTGTGGAAGTGCATTTAGAACACAGAAGTTGAGAGCAAGCAATAAGCGAATTGTGAAAGATAGGGTAACGGGATGTAATGTCAGCCTAGCTCCTTCATTCGGCCTATGTACCAAAAATGTCATTAATTCGCCGATAATCAACAAAATTATATTCCTATCAGGATGACCGATTTATTTCAAAGCAATTGAGACATTATTAATCAATTAATAGTTGCTCACTTCCGCGTAATTTTCGATTTCCTCAACTTTTTAGACAATATGACTTTACTGGTTAAGCTGAACAGATTATCTACACGATCTTCGAATGATCTTAATTTGCAGAAATTGAACCTATAAACCGAATAATACAGCCAAGATGTACAGAAAATAGTCACACGTTATAAACTAACAGGTCACATAGGTAAAATAACAATGATTTAACAAGAAAACCATAGACCCAATGTTAGGAACATATTTTTTTCCACGTTCCCAACTATGGCCTGTTATATGGAAAGCGTAGTAAAAATGTTGTTATTGGTAAAATTTACAATAAAAATGTCTGAGTTTCGATTGAAAGTTTTCCATATGGGTCATCTTAACACAAACTAAAGGAACAAAATCTGTGTAGAGTGAATTATAATGTTTTGATTATCAAATGGTCGCTAAATCATATGTGAAAATCACTTAAGTGTTTCTTAGCAGTTTTAGTATAGTTTGATTTATGAAATTGTTTGTTGGGTAGAGCGAATACAGCTGGAAACGCATTGAATCAGAAAATCAGAAAAAAAATCGTACGAAGACAACATTTAATAACAAATCTGTCGAATGGGACGAACTTGCATCCATGAATAGACCCAATTTGGCGCTTATAGACCGACATTACATCCATATCCCTCGAAAGTTTCTGACTTTATAAAATGAGTTGTGTAACTTTTCGTGATACATACTACCAAATGGCATATTGAACATATCTAAGCAAGTGTATAACTAGTTAAATATCGCTTCCAGCTCAAATACTTTACGAGTTATAGTAAAAAATGTAATCGATTGTTGCATATTAGGCTGAGTCAAGGGACACATACCCTATCTATATATATAAAAATGGATTTCTGTCTGTCTGTCTGTCTGACCCTAATAGGCTCGGAGACTACTGAACCGATCGGCGTGAAAATTTGTATGCAGGGGTTTTTGGGGCCGGGGAAGGTTCTTAAGATAGTAAGAGACCCCTCCCTCCTCTGAAAGGGGGGGCTCCCATACAAATGAAACACATATTTCTGCATAACTCGAGAACTGATCAAGCAAAGGAATCCAAATTTAGCATGCGGAAGTTTTTGGAGGCAAGAAATGTTTCTATGGTAGTTTGAGACCCCTCCCCTCTCTAGAAAGGGAGGCTCCCATACAAATGAAACAGAAGTTTCTGCATATCTCAAGAACTAATCAAGCAAATGGAACCAAATTTGGCATGTGGGGTTTTCTGGTGGCGAAAAATGTTTCTATGGTGGTTTGAGACCCCTCCCCTCTCCTAGAAGGGGTGCTGTCATACAAATGAAACTGAAATTTCTTCATAACTCTAGATCTAATAAAGCAAATGGAACCAAATTTGGCTTGCGGGGATTTTAAAGGCAATAAATGTTTCTACGGTGGTTCGAGACCCCTCCTCTCTCTCTGGTAGGGGGGGGGGGGGCTCCCATACAAATGAAACACAAGTTTCTGCATAACTCGAGAACTAATCAAGTAAATGGAACCAAATTTGGCAGGTAGAGGTTTTTGAAGGCAAGAAATGTTTCTATGGTAACTCAAGACCCCTCCGCCCTCTGTAAGAGGGGGGCTCTCATACTAATGAAACACAAATTTGTGCATAACTCGAGAACTAATCAAGCATATGGCACCAAATTTGGCATGTGGAGGTTTTTGGAGGAGAGAAATGTTTCTATGGAAGTTTGAGACTCCTCCGCCATCTGGAAGGGGGAGGGAGGGGAGTTTCCAAACAAATCCAACACAAATTTCTGCATAACTCGAGAACTAATCAAGTAAATGGAACCACATTTGGCAGGTGGAGGTTTTTGAAGGCAAGAAATGTTTCTAAGTTGACTCGAGCCCCTCCCTTCTCTGAAAGGAGGGCTCATATACAAATGAAACACAAATTTCTGAATAACTCGAGAACTTATCAAGTTAATGGAACCCAATTTGGCATGTGGAGGTTTTCGAAGGCAAAAAATGATTCTATTGTGGTTTTAGACTCCTCCGCTCACTGAAAGAGGGGTCTCTCATACAAATGAAACACGAATTTCTGCATAACTCGATAAAAATTAAAGCAAATGGAACCAAATTTGGCATGTGGAGGTTTTTGAGAGAAATAAATGTTTCTAATGTGGTTTGAGACCCCTCCGCCTTCTGGAAGGGGAGACTCCCATAAAAATGAAACATAATTTTTAGCATAACTCGAGAGCCAATGAAGCAAATGAAACCAAATTTGGCATTTGGCATGTTGAGGTTTTTGGAGGCAAGAAATGTTTCTATGCCAGTTCAATACCCCTCCCCATTTTGAAGGGGGGGGGGGGGGCCCATACAAATAAAAAGCAAATTTCTGCATAACTCGAGAACTAATCAAGTAAATGAAACCCTTTTTAGCATATGGGGGTTTTTGGAGGCTAGATTTCTATATACATAAAAATGAATTTCTGTCTGTCTGTCTGTCAGACCCTTATAGACTCGGAAAGTTCTGAACCGACCAACGTGACAATTTATATGAAGGGGTTTTTGGGGCTGAGAAAGGTTCTTATGATTGTTTGAGACCCCTTCTCTCTCAGGAAGGAGCGCTCTCATACAAATGAGACACAAATTTCATCATAACCCGAGAACTAATCAAGCAAATTGAATCAAATTTGGCATGTGGGGGGTTTTGAAGGCAAAAATGTTTCTATGGTAGTTCAAGACCCCTCCCCTCTCTGAAGAAGGGGGGGGGGGGGCTTCAAACAAATGAAACTCAAATTTTTATTATAATCGATGAGCCCAATGTGATGGTTCGAGAACTAATCAAGCAAATGGAACCAAATTTGGCATGTGGGGGGTTTTGAAGGCAATGATTGTATGGTGGTTTGAGAAACCACCCCCCTCTGGAAGGGAGGGCTCCCATACAAATGAAACACAAATTTCTACCAAAAATGAGAATTGTCCAGGTTACTTAAACACAAAACGTGTATTTCTCGGGTAAGAAGCATGTTTTGATAGAAGTTTGAACCCCTGCTTATTCAAGAAAAAAAAATCATTTCGAAAAAAAAACCATAAACGTGCCAGTTATATTAAATTTTCTTTCATTTAGTTGCAAGCGTAGCAGCGCACGCACCGGGTTCAGCTAGTGAAAATAAAAAATTATTTTTAATTTTTTAATACAATTAACAAAAAAAAAAAAAAAAATTAAAAAAAAAAAAAAAAAAAACAGAGAAACATGTTTTTTTTTATATTATTTTTATAAAACACCCTCTCTCCCCCCTTGTGAAACACACTTTTTATTTTTTTCCCCAAATTTTTTTTTTTGTTTTTTCTCCACCCCCCCTGAAAACACCAACTCTCTATCTCAAAATCGTAAAAAAGTTGAATTTTTATCTCTTTTTTAGGAAGATTGGCCTCCTAAAAGTGAGGCCCTTATTTGTAAGAAGACTATAGGCTATGATTGACATAGGTTGATAAAAACTAGTATCTTCAACTTAAGAACATGTAAAGAGTGAGAAACATGCAAGAGAAATACACATTTGAAAGTTGACTATTTATGCTCATCCGAATAATGACTATTTATTTATGGCAGTAGTTATCTTTATGTATAGAACAAAACAAAAAACAACCAAAACGGAAAAGAAGCTGATTTAAACCAACAGTAAGGATGCTGTTGGGATCATTCACGAAGTATGTTAATTGTTTATTTTTTCGAGTCGCACTCCCTCACTATGCTACTGTCATATTGACAAAATTGCCTACCATAAGTAGGTAAGTATTTTCTTCTTCCATGACAAAATAGAATCAATGTGTTATTTTTTGTTTCAAAAATAAGTGGGAATCCGCGGATAGCATCATTTTGATAAATAAAACCAAGCTTCGTTCGTTATTCCATACAAATACAAACCAACGACCCATGCGGCAGATGTTCTCTAATGTGTTTCTTCGAAGTAAAAAATTAACAGCTTACATCAACCCGGTGAAATTCGGTCCACCTTTGATGTTCTCAGCTTATTTCTGTCAAGAATCTCAGAAAAGTAGTTTAATTTCGGAGTCAAGTTTTCGCCCACCACCACCCCGATGCCCCTTTCAAACACCACGCGCGTAGATTTTCATCAAGGAATAAATCAGAAACTTTAAATATTTACCAGAAAGCAAGAAGCGCCCCATAATAGCTAGCGTGGAGGAACGGCAAATGTTGAGAATTCATTTTGGTATGTGCACAAAACCCTGCGACCTCATTTCCTTCGAGAACAAGAAACGGAAACCGGCTGCTTGGTCCGGGAAACCAGAAACTTTCAGCTTTTATGGTTCTTTTCACCTTGGCTCGACTCCTCAGACTCCCGTTCCGCGCAGCGTGTGTTTATATGCATGTCGAAAGTTGATCCCTCTACATCCGGTGTTGCTTTTCATAAATACGGTATAAATCTTAGCCTTCTCTTATGTGAACCACACACACACCCACGCCCACCAGATTCGTTCTTAAACCGGAAAAGAGTCGGAGAGTTCGCTGCACAAGCTTAATCCGAATTCCAGATTTATTTGAAATAATATTTTCCTCCCCCGAAGCCATCCTTTCCCAATAACAGTAGGTCAAGCTGAATCTAACGAAAATACAAATATGTTCGCTTCCTTCAACCCTTTGCATTCCTGGAATAAGGCAATTGAAAACCGCTTCTGTTTACTCTCCTCCAGCTTGGATGTAAAACAGCGTGCGCCAATATTGACATATTGGAAATTGTGGTCGGGTGGTTTCACCAATTGTTCCTACAACGGTCTCTCCTTCCCGGGAAAAATGTTTGATTTATGCTCGCATGCACCTACCCCAACGAAAGCTGAAACGAACACAACCCGGAATCGATAGTTACGGAGAATGATACTTCTTGTAGCGTGTGACGTCAAACTGCGAGGAGAGAGATAGGGAGAAAAATCACACACCAATCACAGGCACTTAATTCCGCAACTTTTCGCCATTGAAAACCACTTTCCAACGTCATTGCGTCGAGTTCGGCGAGGATGGAGAGGACGACGATGACGACGACGACAGATTGAACATCATTCAATTTCGTGGCGGAGGCAAATAGCTGCGAACTGCTAGCGTAGTGCGAGCTTGAATGGATCTACCTACTCTCTGCAGACGGAACATGGTCTGGTGGGAAAAGTTTTCCATTGGTGAAAGTTCCATCGCAAGTAGGATGGAAACGTCAACGGTTGGCGTAGGACGCGGCGGATGGTGGAACGCGACAGGGTGAATCGGACAATTGTGATCGATCTGAGGTAGTCGCCCTTATGGTAGTTCCAAAACTTTTGGGGAGAGTCATAGATTTTTATAATTTCACTATAGAATCAGTTTGTTTAGCACGAAAAAATAGAATAACTCTACACTAATTACACTTTTACCAAATTGTAAATAATGACCAGTGCTGTGAATAGACAGTTCGACTCTGTTGGATTAATTCGCCGATAATTTGTTCCAGAAACCGAATTTGGTGCATGATCAAATTGTAACTCTTGGCTAATTCTACAACTTCACTTTTTTTAAACACTTCTACGAGCGTATTAGTAGAACGATTGTTATTGGAAAACTAGGAAAATAAAAACTATCACTTTACCCGATGCGCATGAGAATGAGCATGAGCATGATTGACCGCCCACGGATGCAATTCTGTTATTGCCAGATCAGCTGTATTTGCAAAAAGAACCAACAGATGATGTTTGGGACTAACATACATCTTCAATGTGTAAAACTGGTGACCCATTATAAAGCAATACCGGCGCCGACCGTGCCCGAATGCTGGTCAAGTAGGGAATGGGAAGGAACGTGTTGACATGGTACTCGCTTTGGAGGAAGCCGAGAAATCCTCTGCACTTCCACGATAAATCACTTGGATGTTGGATAGTTGGGAAAAGGTTAGCACCAGGGTTCGTTTTGGTTAACGATACGCTGAAAGTATGAAGCACTATCCGCCAAAGGAGCAATGGACCGCTCCAATGTAACTGAAAAGAGACAAGCATAACTAAAAACAAAACAAAACAAAATAGACAGAATAAAACAGGATATTAGATATTGTCTTCAAAATTTGGTAGAAATAAATTATTTGTTGCTTTGCAAACCAGCTCTCCTCGATGTCCTAGATCTCTGCCAAGTTCTGCTGGACCCGCAGCTGCTGCCGTCGGCACTCGTCCACATCAAGCCGGCTGTCGCCGACGTGTCGGATATCTGCGTCTAATACACTCTTCTTGCACCGATTTACAAACTAAGCCTGAACACCGAATCCAAATTCACTTTGGCAAGGTTTTGGCATTTTGTTCTTAAATCTAGTTCTAGATATTGGCACTTTATTTCTGCTCAGATTTTCCGTCGTCAATATTCTTCCTCAAACGTAGCAACCGCCAGCTCAGGTTCGATGCAAGCAGCAGCAGCTATCACCCCATAAAAAATTGATCCGGACTGCTGCAATCAGGATGAACGATAAATCAAAGAGGCTATTATTGGAGAAGACGAATTTTTTTTTTAATAATCATTTATTTGTACAGGCTCAATCGAATCAACTTTACAGAGCCAAATTTTCATATATTTATACATCATTTATCTTAAAAATAAAGTTAGGAGGATAGAGCCGATTACTTGCGGCCGTCTCGAGGTTAATAGGAATTACAAATTACGGATGGGAAAGAGGGTGTGAATTTAAAGTATGGTTTACATAACACATTAAATTTAAATTCTAAATTATCTAAACACTTATAATTTATGGTTTTCTTTTGACTTGGACATTTTTTGAAAAAGAAAAAAAAAACACACACACATACACAGATAAAAAAAAAACTTATAGTAAACATACAGGTTAAACATGGAGAAGACGATTGTTCCAGTTGAAATCGTGATGTAATGTTCATGTTTGGTTACACTTGTAGATCGCTGGTTGTTTCGTGTGTTGTTGGAATCTGCAGAAGACCAATTTTGGAAACAGGACGAGTAAACTGACCGGTCGGTGTCTGAACAGTTACTACTCGTATGATTCCATCTGAACTCGGATGAACTTCGGTGATTCTACCCATTGGCCATGGGATGCGAATTTTCTTCCTTGAGGACATCAAGTTGATTTCGCTTGATTGTGATTGGTGCGTGGCACCATTTCGAACGGGATTGAAGAGTAGCAAAATATTCGGAGTGCCAACGTTTCCAAATCAGCTGGAATAGTTTCTGTGTCTGTTCCCATTGACGCAGTCGGTTGAGCGGAATTTCGGTGAAGTTTGCTTCCGGAATAGCCTTGAGAGCAGATCCAATGAGGAAGTGCCCTGGAGTAAGCGGCTCTAAGTCAGTTGGATCTTCGCTGAGGGGAACGATGGGACGCGAATTCAGGCAACATTCAATTTGCGTTATTAGCGTTTCCATTTCATCTTGTGCTAGAGTTTGAGTGCCGATTACGCGAATAAAATGCTCCTGAGCAGAACGAATCGCAGCTTCCCAAAGACCACCAAAATGTGACGCTTTAGGTGGATTGAAATGCCACCGGATCTCGATGTTTACACATTCGCGTGCGACGGCTTGGTGGTGCTCCTTACTGTGGACAAATTTCCGTAGCTCGTTAGTAGCTCCAATGAAATTGCGACCGTTGTCGCTATAAATTTCGTTGCATAGACCTTGTCGAGCAACAAAACGACGTAGTGCCTGAAGAAATTTCGCCGTACTCAAATCGGTGACCAGTTCAAGATGTACGGCAAGGGTAGAAAAGCACACGAACAGTGCTACGTAGGCCTTTCGAGGTGCTGCTCGGCGGTGTATGGGTTGCAATGAAATTGGCCCCCAATAGTCAATGCCTGTCACAGAGAACGGTCGTGATGCTGTGACGCGTGACGCTGGAAGTTCAGCCATGAATTGCCCCACCATTTGTGGTCAGGCCCTCGAACAGATGACGCAGTTGCGGTAAATGAATCTATGATCCAGTACCGTTGTCGTAAAATGGCGATGATGAGCTGTGGAGCAGCATGCAGATGTTTTTCATGGAAAGAACGAACTAAAATCCTTGAAAGATGATGAGAAGCAGGAAGAATGATCTGATGCTTGCTATTATAAGGTTGTGCTGCTTGCACGAGACGGCCACCAATGCGAATTACTCGATCGTCTAACATGAACGGATAAAACCATCGCAAACGGGATCTCGCTGAAACGTGCATCGACTTCTCTAGCTGGTTGCACTCTTTTGCGAAAGATTGTTGCTGAACTGATCGGATTAAAAAAAAGCTTCAGCTGCCTTTTTTTCATCCAAGGTGATGTATGTTGAGGCATTGCTTGCTGTGCGTTGACGATAAATTTGCATGAATCGAAGACAGTAGGCAGTTACTCTTAGTATACGATCGTGGTCGGCAAACCTTGTTAATAGATGATCGACGAATGTTGGCTCAGATGACGTTGTAAAGACAGTTTTTGGTTGCCTGCTAGCTTCTGAAAAAGCTTCGGTGTTGGGTTCGCATTTATGCTGATTGGTTGGCCAAGACGACTGCGCGAGGTGTAGCCATTACCCAAAATGTCCTATGCAGTCATTCCTCGTGAGAGCAAATCTGCTGGGCTCTCTTGCCCAGAGACGTGGTACCAGTGTCCGTTTTGAGTCAATTGCTGAATCTTTGACACGCGGTTTGCTACAAAAGTGGTCCATGTTGATGGAGTGGCCTTCAGCCAGCTGAGCACCGTAGTTGAGTCCACCCAAAAGAAAGTTGCACCTGGTAGTTGTAGTGCTTTTGCGACTTCTTGGTAGAGTTGAGCTGCAAGAAGTGCACCGCAAAGTTCAAGCCGAGTGATACTTTGTTGCTGGAGGGGTGCTACTATGGACTTAACATTGAGAAGAGCTACTTTGAATGATCCCGAACGGTATGCTTATCGGACGTAACAACAGGCGCCATTTGCGACTTGTGAAGCATCTGAGAAAAAAATATACTGAATGAAAGCCGGGTTTGCTGAGAGAATATAGCGATCAATCCGTAGGTTGTTGATAAGCGGTAACTGTGATATATAATCTAGCCAGCAATCTTTCATCGACGTCGGAAGCTCCTCGTCCCAGCACCAAATTTTTCCGTTGCTGTCCTTTAACCTCCAGAGTGCCTGCATAAAGATTTTTGCCGAGATGACTACTGGACCAAGCATACCAAGAGGATCAAACAGACGAGCAATTTGCAAGAGTGCAATTCTTTTGGTAAACGGAGCCAGAGGCTCGATGCGATGTTTCAGATGATCTAGTGCAGGTTCCCAGCGACTTCAGTGATTGATCTTGGTCCAGTTCAATGGAATTCTTGAGCGCGCGATTTTCCGGAGGGATGTGGTCCAAAACGGCTTCTTCATTTGATGCTCACTTACGAAGTTGGAATCCTCCCTTAGCTAGAAGACCTTCCCGCTGCTGACAGAGCACCGTTGCTTCTTCGATGCTGTTTGCCCCCGATAATAGGTCGCCAACATAAAAATCCTTCCGTAGGATTTCTGCTGCCTTTGGAAATAAGTCTTGCTCGTCATCTGCAAGTTGCAAAAGGACACGAGTAGCGAAAAATGGTGCGCTTGCTGTCCCATAAGTTACTGTTAACAACTCGTAGGTGCTCAAGGGTTGCTCCGGTGATGATCTCCAAATAATCTGCTAAAGTGGAGTGACGCGTTTGTCTACCAGTACTTGCCGATACATTTGCTTGGCGTCAGCAATGATCATCACTCGTCGACTTCTCGAACGCATGATGATCGATCGTAAATCTTACTGGACAGTTGGGCCTACCATCAACGCCTCGTCGAGCGAAGGACCATCCGGAGTCTTACATGATGCGTCGAATACTACTCGCAGTTTTGTAGTCGTACTATCTTCCCAAAGAACAGCGTGGTGAGGCATATGATAGCATGGAGACGGAGGTGACTGGTAATCAAGGACTTGCTTCATGTGACCCAAGGCAAGATATTCGTCCATAAATTGGCAGTATTGTTCAGCTATGGCTGAGTCAAGACTGAAGCGGCCTTCTAGCATTTGGAAACGACGAACAGCAGTAGAACGGTTGTCATTAAGTTGTGCGATGATCCTTTTCCATATAGGTAAGCGAGCAACATATCTTCCCTCGGAGTTGCGTTTTACGGTGCGCTGAAAGTGTTCCTCACATGCAGCTTCTTCGACAGAATGATTTGTAGCGTTTGCGTCTTCTTTAATTGTCCAAAACCTTTCGATTAGTTTATGCAAATCAGTGATCTCTGCCACATTGGCGATGATTGTAGATTTCGGTGTGCCATATGATGTCTTGCCAGACACTATCCAACCAAGCACCGAGTTGACCAATGTGGGAAGGGATTCACCAAGCTGAATACGACCAGACACTTTAAATAAGTTGAAGAAAATTTCTGCGCTAAGAATCATGTCCACTGGATTTAATTCGTGGAATAATGGATCGGCTAACTGTACTATTAATGTCGAATGAAGCAGAGGGTAAATCGATGGTAACTTTAGGCAGTACTAAGAACTCAGTTGCGGCGGAGAAATCACAAACGCTGGATCGAATCGAAGCGACGATCTTGTATCGTGCGTATGTACGGAATTCTCCGATGCCACAAATCGGAATGGAAATTTTAGTACGCTTGGCCTTGATTAATTGCGAAAGTGATTCAGTAATAAAGCAACATTCGCTGCCGGAATCAAGAAGCGCTCTTGCAGTGTGTTCAGTGACGTTGTAGTCTACCAATTTGACGAAGGCTATGGCTAAAAGCACACCTTTCCGTGCTTGTCCGGTGCTCACGTAGCTTGGAGGTCCGGTGACGGTAGCAGATGCAGATGCTTTTGGCCCTTTAGTAGGTGGGAGTGCTGATTGAGTAGAAGCCTTTGAGTTAGCTATCATTGAGCTAGGCCCGGAGCAGAGCTGGGTGTGGTGGCGACCTCGACACTTCCGGCAAGAAGTAGACGATGAACAGTCTCGAGTTTGATGTACTGTACGCAGGCAATTGCGGCATAGTTGATTGCGACGAACTTCCCTTTCTTTTCCTTCAACATCAAGTTTCGAGAAAGATTGGCACATGTAGAGTGGGTGATGTTCTGAACAGACGACGCATTTCTGACCAGATTGAAACTGGCTCACCCCATGACTAGAAACCGTACGTTGGCCGGACTTTTTTTTACTGTTGAGGAGACGCTGGAGTGTCGACAGCTGTACTCTGAACTATTTGCAGGACATTCACTCTTCGCTGTATGAAGGCTTTCAGATCCTTGAAGGATACATCTACCTTTGTTGGCGAGAAATCTTCCCAGTCCCTCCGAGTTGTGAAATCCAGGCGGACGCTGAGCATGCGGATAAAAATCGTGTCCCAGAATAAAGTCCTTACTCCGAGTTGCTGCAATACCTTCACATTAGCTTCAAAGCCCTCCACTAGCTGATGAAGGTCGGTCGCAGATTCACGTTTCAAGGTTCCCACTTCGAATAGTGCATCGAGGTAGGATTCCTTCAAGCGCGTAGGATTTTGGTAGTGCTCAACTATCAGATTCCAAGCCACTGGGTAATTGTTTGCACTAATGGTGATTGTTTGGACTGAGCTTCACCACTCAACGAGGAACGAAGGTAGTACATTTTTGAGATGTTGGACAACTCGACGCTAGAATGAACCAACCGATGAAATTCAGCCAGGTATCGATATTTCCACTGAACACGGGGAGTTTAATGTCAGGTAAGCGTACGTGCGAAGATGAACCAAGGACTTGAGTGCTCAAAGAAGAAGACGAATTCATGCCAGGAGACGGCGGCGTTTTATTTTTAAACAGAAGCAGGCCTTTCACCCGATAGTAAGCAGTCTCGAAGTCGGTCCGTACTTTAAACTGCTCGTCGATCACTGTTTCATCGATGGATTCAAGTTCACACTGTGCTGCCTGGAAGTCGGACCACACCTTGTCGAGGTTTTCAAGGCGTACAGGTATCTCGCAAACATCTCTTTCTTCCTGGTAACCGTTGATGTACGTCTTTATCAGGTTGACTGAGACGAGTAAGCTCTTCAGTTTGGTTTTTAAAGCCTTGATCCGACGTTCCGTTGCCATGTTGAATGACGATAGCGGTCTGTAAAGCAAAAGACCGCGCAGATCACACAAGAAAGAGTAGAAGGTATAGGAAATATAATTACCTTAGAAAAGGCAATAATGTGCCTTGTATATATAATTAATAGCAGCAACGATGCCGATCCCAGAACGATTGTTCTACAGCTACGATGGCGGGTTCCAGAGCGATTGTTTTACGGCTATGATGGCGAATCTTATGTTGAATAAATCCTAGTAGCGATGGCGGATATCACTCAACAGGTAGGTACCGGAGCGGACGGAGTTCGACGGCCGTAATCCGGCTCGAAGGACCAATGTTCGATTCACTCAGAAGAAACGGAGTTCTGTGCTCAAATTTTCTCGTCACCACAACACTGACGCACAACGGGGACTGAAGCACTATGGCAGATAGAGTCTTCCTTTATTTTTATACACTGGTTAGCTTAGTGTAATAAGAAATGGTTTGTTTTTTTTTTCACAATAAAATTCAAAATGAAACTTCTCCTACTACAACTATATTTAAAATAAACTAACTAACTATTTACTTTATTTTCACTGATTGGCTCACTCGATGATGATGTTGCCGTGTTTACATCAAAAAAAACTTCTCCCTTCTGAAGTGGTCGTTCGGCTTTTATAATGGTTCACTCGATCGCCGGAAGAATGGAATCGCAAATTCCCGAAGGGTTCCATATTTAATTAACAGGAATGGTTTGTGCTGACCTGCTACAAACATTGGAACATAGATGTCGTGATGATGCAATTGTTCTGGTGCGAACAATAAATAAATAGTTAAAACTGAAACACTTTTTAAAACTATCGCTACTAAACGCAAGCAAATTCCTTTAAATGCCACTAGAAAAAGCTTATCATTTGACAGATGACTTGTTCAATCTCGAGTGCTCGACTTCATTACATACTTTGACTTAATTCTACTTTGCCTCACGCTAACTGTAATATCGAATACGTTATATTCACTTTAATATTTAAATGATAATCAGTGTTGAAAATCATTTGGTTATTCTGATTTTCAACTCTCACACCTTAGATGTTTAAGTTAGGTCATTACATTGTTAATATTATACGCCCCGCCGCCTCCCTACACCCACACCCCCCCCCCCCACCCCCCCGTTTAGATCTCTGGTTTTTTTATGTTCACCGATAATCTTGGGTTGGGTCAAACTGATATATCGGTTAAAATTCGAAACAAACAGAAATGAGGTTAACCGACCTTTATGTTAAATTGTGTGTAGATATTCTAAATTTTGAAATAGATTTTCATCGAGATATTGAATATTTCATGCCTATAGCCAATACCCTACAAAGACGGTGTTTGCGTCAAATTTGGATGGTACAAGAAGACGTGAAGTACAGCGAGCTAGATGGGCGGATCAGGTAAACCAAGACTTGAAAAGCGTGGGGCGCAACCGAAGATGGAGAGAAGCAGTCATGAACCGAGTGAATCGGTGTAGAATTGTTGACGAGGTTTTATCAATGTAATTGATGCAGTGCCAATAAATGTATGTTTTTTCACCGTTCCACAAACAACAAACAACAACAAACATCATACATAATCGTTTTTTTTGCCGTTCCAAACATACAATAGAACACAACATACGACTTACTCCACTTGCGAATGAAAACAATATGGCGCATGGCGCTTGATATATAAAAAGCCGAGCCTCGGCTTACAACACAGCTAAACCGATATTTCGGCATGATGGGCAGCTGAGGTCGGTTGAAGTTTGGTTAACGTTTGTGCTCGGCTCCTAGTGTTTCCGAGAATCGGTTTAATAATGAAGTTACCCGATATTTCAGTTTCAAGTGATGCTTAGACTCGGCATGGTTCGATGTTTTGCCGAATTATCAGTTAAATATGAAAAAGCCGAGTGAATTCAGCTTAATGTCTAACCGAGCCCGTGAATAATTATTAAGTGTGCATAGCGGTACCAATAATACTAATACTAGAATATTATTACTGTTAACGGTGGTAGACGGATTGCTTTGATTGTTCGTTCGATGCCTACCACTTCTATCATTTCGTAAATCGTACTTTCTCAAGTCGAAGTACTTTCTCTGTTGAAGTGGCTTCGTTAGGACATTGGTCAACATGAAATTTGCCGGGCAGTTCTGCGCTCTTATTACCTTCTTCTCTTGCGTGTCACGAACAAATAAGAACTTGGTGACGATACGGTTACATTCCACCATTTTGATGCAGTTTAGATGTGCTCAAATTTGGTGATAAGACCCTCCATTTTTTCACCGATTTCCTCAAACAATCCAACGAATTTGGTCCATACATGCTCCTGAGTTGCTAAAGTTCAACGTTTCAGTCACTTGAATTTCCAGCAATGTTCACATCAAAAAGTATCTGCAAACTGTTGGTTGAAGTACTTAGTTGAAGCTTTGGGTTATTCTTAACTTCAGTCCAGTTTTGAGTGTCATGACTTCGGTACTGAAATTGAGCCAGTCATCGCGATATTTGGTAATTTTTTTTAAACGGGAAGGAAAATCGCTATTGATCTTTGAGCACCTACTATGTCTAACTACCTAGGACTTTAGTAGTTAGCTAATCCCTTCTGACCTGCTACTGGTGATTGTGCCATCTTCTTTGGAGCTCTGGATCGATCGTTTCAGGTGTCCAGGTCTTGACACATTCTCTTGACAAGGTTATACGGATTTGCGTGCCAGCCACTCACGACCATTGAGCCGTTTCTCGCACCATCAAAGGTAGACTCGGCTTGCCCTTACCTCTGCAAGTACTGTCTAAAACAACCATGGCCTGACAGGATATGCGTCAAATTGAAGTTCACTTCCATCCGGATAGCTCCCGAATCACTCAAGGGGTCCAACAACCCCTTGAGGAGTCGTTCTATTTGCGTTACTATTTAACCATAGATGTTTCTCTAGTGGTACTCTACGTCTTCTCTTATGGTGAGGCTAATAGATAATGCCGAAATAGCCGCAGAAGCCTCCATGCAGGCATAATCGACGTGGCCACTAAATAGGATAGTCGTCGACCATGACCCCCAAGTACTTCACGGGCCGCATTGAGGCAATAGTGCAGCTACCCCCACTAATCGTTGCCACAATCACCTCCGTCTTGTAATGAGCTAACTTCGGTTTCCTGCAGCTTGTTTGCTGGCGATTTTTGGTCTTGAGTGTACTGGTATGCACTAATGACCCGCGAGTAGACTTCATTAATTTTTGTTGTCGCGTAGCTAATCCTCGCCCATCTTCTGTTATAAAGGATGGAACGGTCAAAACTTGGTCGACTCAAATATGACGTTGTTTTTTTAATCGTGCATTTAAAAAACTTGAACACCCCTAATTTTGTAGGTGTTTGCAAGTCGCCTTCTATTTGATCGATCCACCTTGCTCGTTGCGCGGCTTTTCTTCTTGTACTCGTCGGTTCGTTTTCGAGAATCATTTTAATTGGGCTGTCGTCCGACATTCTTACGACATGCCCAGCCCACCTTAGTCGACCGATTTTAGCGATGTGTACGATGGGAGGTTCTCCCAGCAACTGATGCAAATCGTGGTTCATTCGCTTCCTCTACGTTCCGTCTTCCATCTGCATTCCACCGTAGATCGTACGCAGAGGTAGAGAACTACCGGTCTAATTGATGTGTTGTAAATGGTCAACTTTGAAGTTCGGCGAACTTTGTTCGATCTTAGCGTCCTTCGGAGTCCAAAGTAGGCACGATTGCCAGCCATAATGCGCCTTTGTATTTCTCTGCTGGTGTCGTTATCGGTGGTCACCAATGAGCCCAGATACACGAACTCGTCTACCGCCTCAATGTCATCACCGTCGATCTGAACTCGTGGTAGGAGGCTGACATTGTCTTCTCGTGAGCCTCTTCCCTTCATGTATTTTGTTTTCAACGCATTGATCACAAGCCCAATCCTACCAGCTTCAGCCTTAAGTCTGATGTACGTTTCCGCCATCGTCTCAAAGTTACGTGCTACGATATCAACGTCGTCGGCGAAGCCAAATAGTTGGACAGACTTCCTGAAGATAATGCCACTCGTGCCTACCCCAGCTCTTCGAATCACACCCTCCAATGCAATTTTTCAACAGCAAACACGACAATCCATCACCTTGCCGTAACCCTCTCCGAGGCTTGAAGGGACTCGAGAGTGTCCTTGATACTCGGACGACATACATTACTCGATCCATCGTTGCTTTGACCATCATTTGGCATCATTCATTTAATTCACTTCGCCTTTATATCCGAATGGGCAAGCTTTGACCTTAACCCCAGCCATTAGGTTTTGCACGACCTCAGAATATCAAGTACAAATCGCTTGCCAAATTAAGAACTTCTTGGCGAACTTCGAGGTTCTCGGGAATATCACACTTATCGTTGGCAGTCACATACAGGTTCCCTGGAATCTGGTTGAAGTTCGCCATCACATATGTCTCGTCATCCATTACGCAGCAGTGTGGTTTCGTTAACTTCTGGTCGTACAACTTCCGGACACGGTTTTTTTCTACCGTGTACGGTTTCTCGTCACGGTTTGGGTACTTCTGAACCTTAACCGTACGTAGTCCAGCTCGATTTGTGGTATTCTGCATGAAAGTCTTGCTCACATGCAACTTTTTAGCCACTCGAACTGAGGCATTCGGTTTCCGTTTACAGGCCCCAACTAAGCGTTTGTGATCGTTCTCGTTGACCTGACTGCTCCTGGATCTTCGCTTTCGATCAACAGTCAGACATTCTTCAAACCGTTTTATGATACCAGACACCGTGGAATTCGCGATTCCTAACATGGCACGATACGACAGATACTTATTCTCAAAGTACTCGTGCAAAACTTTTAAAAACGCAGTAGAAACTACCATTTCGAGGTTTAAATTAAGCGCAAACACCAAAAAATTTCACCTGACTATAAATGCGTCTGATTTTACCATGCATGCGATTAGATCAACCATGGTTGATATCAATATGAGGTCTGTAGAATATACCACAAATGTTGAAGGTTATACCATAAACGTAGTAAATTTGACTGAAATTTCATGGTGGTTTTGAAAATAGGCATAGTCGGGTAAAATGGTAGATGGATTTTTTTCTGTGTAGGCGTGAGCTTAGCTTGGATGCGCTTTTCCTTCTCCTTCAAGTTTCTTTAATGCACGATTAAAAAAAAACACGCAAAATTTGCGCCCACAGATTTTTGAGTGTGCCACCCTTTATCCGGTGAATTTTCGTGTGTTGGAGAGATTAAACATTTTCTCCAAAAATATCTTAAGTGCAGAGACATTCGAAGCGATGTTTTAGATCATGAAATTTTGATAATTTGTAGAAGTTTAATTGTTGTAATGAGATATTTACGGATCACCGTCCGTGTGACTACGTCTCTTTTCAACATTTTAGCAAAAATTCCCAAAATGGAGAAAGGGAGTTATTGATCCTTATCCAAAGTAACCAATTCGATTATGGTTACTTCCAACCAGTAAACTTCTCTACTAACTGCCAATCAAATTCCCTACGCCACTGCAACTGCATTCACCACCCAACTTGCGCACATCGTCCAAAACTCTAATTAAACTAATTCAATTCCATCCTTGCCCGAACCTCTCCCAGAACTCATATTTCCACACAAACGCAGGCTCGAAAACTCTCATAGCTCCTATTTCTCTACACACAACCAACCCAGAGTTGAGGAAAATGTTTTGATTGATAAGGAATGGTCCCAAAAATGGTGCCCCTGGACCCTGGGAGCAACTGGAATGTTCACAAACAATGTTGTCCTATTAAAAAAAAAAAAAAAAACGATACCGATCCGTCAGTGTGGGAGACCTGGAGCCTGCACATGTGCATTGCTTCATCCACCTTCAGAAGCAACAACTTCTATTATCAATGTGTTCTTCGCATAGCGATGCCCTCACCAGGAGTTATCACTTGTCACAATACCCCCTGACTGACCACTCCGGGGAGCAGCCCGAGAGTGGGACTTTCTAAATGGACCTGACTCGTAATAAAGTTTATTATTGGATCGGTCTGAACGACCGACCGACCGACCGACCCGTCAGAACAAAATGGCAGACAGTTTGCCAGTTTGTTTGAATTTCATTATAGACACAGTGAGGTTTTGAACTAGTATTTAATTTAATTAGTCTTAAACACATGTGAACGAGCAAGCGAGCAGAGCCAGACGAACGACCGTGCGTCGAACAGGTTCTGCTCCTGTTTGGCTGCTCGAGGCACTTTTGATCCGCCACGCATGCACCTCGCATGCAGTCTCGAACCAGACTATGCAATATGCATGTGCACAGAAATTTCTAAACGGCTAGTTAATCTAATGGAATTAGTTATGAACCAGGGCTGGTCCACTACCTGCTGATGTTGCTTGAGAATTGGTCAGCCGGGTGAAAGACTACCGCTCAACAGCTGCTGCTCTCAACTGCAGTGGAAAAACATTATGACTGACTTTCGGAAAATTTGTGGAAACTTCTTCTGCCAGCGAAAGATAAACTATGGGCGGTTACTGGATGGAGTTTTCTTGAACTGTGTGATGACCTCTAGCTCAGTTGTCGTTGTCGTGTATGTCGTTCGTGTCATAGTTTTGTTCAAGTAATTTATGTAATTCAAGTAATTTAAATCAAATATTGACTTGAATTCGCAGAACACCAATGTGTATGCGTTCAAATCAGTCCTAAAACTGATCCATCCCGACAGCAGATTGACTCTAAGGCAACAATGTATGAGAAGGGTACAAACCCCAACTCCCGAAAAACCCGGTACAGATCAAACCTTCGAATGAACCTATCTCAACAATGGTTTCACATCGGACATAATTGAATTGCATTTCAAATTTACCATGAAAACAGACCCGAGTACCCTCGGTACAGAAAAACGATAAGCGTTCCGCTCCCTACTTTTGGCCGACGACGCCCAGTCCACGGCCTACCAATCAGTAAATCGAAAATGTAGGTTTACGACAGACAAACAAACAAAGCAACACACGCTCACAATCACAGCTTTCCCTGTCAGTTCCGTGAAATGAGCCCATCTATAATATCATCTCGTTTGTCGTTGCGGCGGTCTAGTTTTCCGTTTGGCTGCGTTCCACTAGTATTTGGGGCCGGAATTCAGTTTGCTCGCCCGGCTCGCACCCTGGCGCACATAAACAAAATTCCATTTGGCAACATGGGGAGATCCGAAACTGTGCATGCTGCGGTACATCGATGTAGGAATTTGTTGTGAATCGGAAAACAAAAACCCAACCCACCCGTTCAATAAGGTGGGAGGGAGGCAGGATGCAGTTTACTGTGGGAACATTCCTGGCGGAATGGTGAAATGGTTTTATAAGTAAATCAACGGAATGGCGCCATTTTCCGCCAATAGCTCCGCAGGGCTTATGACAAATGTTTCGACGCGCTTTCTGGTTCTAACGAATTGTACGAAATAACAACCATACCGTTGGACGTCCGGAATTGCACGCACCATGGACGGGCTGGAGTCGAAGCGGAAGGCATAAAAAACTTGAACCCTTCAGCAGTATGTGCAGTGGCCAGTGTTGCCAGATTTGACGGTTTCTAGTGTGCAAAACAAATTAGTTTTATGTTTGATTTCTAAATTTTGGGACGCAAACTATGAGGTCAAGTCAATTGGTGTGATTCGACCCGTTTGACGAAATCGTTGTCCATTTATTTGAGTTGATCCTTTCGTTTACCGTTAATATACGTCTTTCTGCTTGCATCCTTCAGTTTCCCCAAGTACATCTTCCGTTTGAATTCCTTACACTGCTTCCCAAACTCCATCCATCCTTTTGATCCCCTCAGTAATCTTACTTTCCTATTTTCTAATTTTTAACCTTTGATGGTTCGTGTTGGTATTATTTTTTCATGGTATCTTACGATTTTGTTTACCTACACAAAAAATAATGTAAATTTAAGTGTGCTAGGATCCACATACAAATTTTCAAGAGCATGCGCATGAGCATGACCATGATTGACGGCCCGATAGCTGCTACTCCGTTATTGTCAGAACAGCTGTAATTAAACAAAGAATCAACAGATGGTGTTTGGGACTGACCTACATCCTCAATGTATAAGACCATGTGATCTCAATGTTATAATAGGCAAACCGGCGCCGGCCACGTCCGAACGCGGGTCAAGTAGGGATTTGGATTGGAATGTGGTGCCGTGATACTGGCTTTGAAGGCAGCCGCCGCATCCATTGTACGAGAAATCACTCAAAAAAAGACATTTTCAAATTTTGGCACCGATTTAAACCAACAGTAAGAATGCTGTTAGAGCCACTCGCAAGTGTGGGTGGTTTACTTCAGCAGTATTCGAAAATTAATATAAACATTGAGGACCGATTGAAAAAAACAGTATGGATGCTGTTGGGGTCACTCACAAGTGTGGGTGGTTTGTTTCAGTAGAATACAAAAAAAACGTTAAATTATTGAATTTGAGAGCTGATGTAAACCAACAGTAAGTATGCTGTAGGTGCCACTCACAATTGTGAGTGGTTTGTTTCAGTAGAATACAAAAAAAACGTTAAATTATTGAATTTGAGAGCTGATATAAACCAACAGTAAGTATGCCGTAGGTGCCACTCACAATTGTGAGTGGTTTATTTCAATAGATTACAAAAATACGTTAAATTTTCGAGTTTGAGAACCGATTAAAAACAACAGGAAGGATGCTGTTGGGCCACTCACAAGAACGAATGGTTCTTTTTAACCGTTATGTGTTGCCTTTTTCGATTTAAAAACATGACATTTCATTAAGTTGTCATAGTAGGATATTGAAATTTTGTGACATCTCATATCTCGTTAATACGTACAACATCTTCGAGTGAAAGAATGATGACATAGCTAGAGGGGGGGGGGGGGGGGGGCGAGGAGGGGCTTCTGATTTTTTTATTACGTAAAAGGCCGACAGGGAACGTTTTTACCCACGGAACTAAAATGACCATTACTATGGAAATATACAACCGATTTGGAATATTTTGGCAGTTTTCGATTCAGGAACTAAACCGCTTTCTCTGGATTGTCTAATATGACCGATGAACATCGTCCGTTCCCGAAAAAACGGATATCCGGATGGTATTCTTATAAATGTTTCAATAGAAAACCAAAAATAATGATTCAAAAGTTGTGAAATGAACACACAGGAATTTGTGATTACCATATGACAATTCGGTGACTTGATACAGGAACAGACCCCGGAGCAGGTTCTCATGAAGCCACCAGAAAATTATTTGAATTGAACCCTAACAATATGGATGTCAAAATTCTTTGGATCGTTCCACAAGTGGTTTGTCATAGTTATTGAACTATCCGGTCACTTGGTTTCGGATTGGACAGTTTAGAGTAGGTTCCCATGAGGCCACGGATGGCCAGAAAGTTATAAGAACTGAACCCTAACAATATGGGTGTCAAAATTCGTGGAATCGTTCCAGAAGAAAATTTCTTATCGCTCTCGGTACATCCGATGGCTTATCTACTGGTTGGCCAGTCTAGACTAAGAAAGGCGAGTCAGGAACTATCGCTACAATTATGTTTGTCGGAAATAGAATCACGGATGGACTATCCAAAAATGATTTTTAGTGTCATTACTGCTGATTTTCTACTGTAACCTTTATAAGAATACCATTTTCGGAACATGGCTCCGGATATCCGGTATTTTCGGAGACTGATGATGCCCATCGGTCATATTAGACAATTTTGAGAAAGTAGTAGAGTTCCTGAATTCCAAATCGGTTGGGTATTTCCATAGTTATGGTCATTTTAGCTCCGTGAGTAAAAGCGTTCCCTGTCGGCCTCTTAAAGGTGTTTTTTTTTGTTGGACACACAACGGTTAGTAGATTACAAAAATACGTTAAAATTTCGAGTTTGAGGACCGATTTAAACCAACAGTGGTGATGCTACTGAGGCCATTCACAAGTTCGGGTGGTTTATTTCAATGAAATACAATTATACGTTAAGATATTGTGAGGTTTGTGGTTAAGTGGTTGACGGCGTCATCAGCGTCAGTGAAGTTTCGATTCCCGCTTCATCCTGTGGAACTTTTCGCAAAACGAAAATGTCAATACTGGTCCACTAGGTGTTAGGTTAATCTGCTCTATGTTCAACGATCAATCTGTACAACCTCGAGTTCAAGACAGTTTAAAAGTCTTCTATATAATTTGAGAACCGATTTGAACCAAATGTCAGGATGCTGTTGGAGCCACTCACAAGTGTGGGTGGTTTATTTCAATACTGCACATACAAATTTTCAAGACCATAAAAACTCAAATGATAACTTTCTTGACATGCCGTAAAATTAAGTTGAGGATGGCATTTTCCAGCGGCTGCTACTGTTAATGCAAATGCAAATGCTTTTTGATGCCAGTTTCAATTTCAAGGATCTAGTTCTAGAATCTGTAGATTCGATTATCGAATTTCATGTATATTGAAATAATGTTGTTCAAGGCGATAGATTGTAAGGCTTGAGACATTCAATATCTGGCAGCACTGTTTATTTTACTGCAGGAGCGCTACAGTGGTCAGATCTTGAATGCTTTGACAGTAGTTTTTTTTTAATGTTTTCTCATTTACACCTGAAAATTTCGTCACGATTAATTTTGTTTCAAAGAAATTATACTTGATGGAAGCCACGAAACGAAAATTACTTTTTGTCACCCAATTCGAAAATCCGACGTGGTTGGGTTCAAAAATCGCGTTCTCAAACATTTCCGTGAGTGGCATAATATCGATCGGCAAGATCATAGCAAGCGTCGTAGCGAAACTAAGGATCGGAAGTTGCATTTGAAGGTGTTAAGAGCGATTAGGGCAAACCCAGGGCGGTCGGATTATGATATTGCCAAGAAATTCAATGGCAGCCAAAACATCGTCAGATAAATAAATGAATTCGCAAGAAAGCTTATCATCTAGCAATTGAATTGCAGCTGAGGACAATAAACCTCGGTTATCGCGACAAACAAGACTAAAAATTCCAAAATGTACAAACAGGAGTGCCTGTGAAAACGTATTTTTCCATTCCTTAACCATTTTAAGCCTAAGCTTTTCCAAGCGTTATTATACAAGAAATTTGGTGTATTCTCATTGATTTGGTGCTCACTTTGATTGATTTGGTGCTCACTCATGGTTGAAAAATGATGGAAATATATTCCCTGAGATGTGCCAGGTCGTCCAAACTGTCCTGGAGTTCAGAACTTAAAATCTACAGTTGTAATAGTAGCTTTGTACCCTAAAAACTTGTAGTATGTATTCAATCATATTCAATGAATGTCTTGGAAGACCAACATATATTATGAGACATTGGTGGGATATTATATGTCACCCAAATTGTCCTGGAGTTCAAAACTCAAGATCTACTGTTGTAACAGTAGCTTTATCCACAATACAAAGTTATGATATGTATTCAAACATATTCAATGATTTTCCTGGAAGATCGACCGACATTATGAGATAATCTTGGGATATTATATGCCAAACAAACTGCCTGGGGTTCAGAACGATCGACAGTTGTAACAATAGCTTTATCCACTATACAATGTTTGATATGTAAGAGGTGTATCGTATGATAAGTTGAAGAATGAAATTCAAGAATATTTGCTCCATTTGTCTTGAAAAATGGAAGCTGCGCTCTCACCTTGTTTCAATTTTCCTTACCAATCATAGGCCAAAGTGCATATACAAGGCGTTTCAATGTGTTTGAGCCCAACTAAATCAATCGAACAAGTTTCTAAATAAGATAAGAATTAGTTTAAGGCTCCGAAGTCCTTTAAGACAGATTAATTAAACCATTCAGCTCCCTTACCTCAGTCAGTAAAGGCGCAACTACAGTGCAACGCCATACTGGACGTGGCCGGGTTCGATTCCCAATAATAGTCTTGGAATTTGAACGTGAAGGAAAATTTCTCGATTCCCAGGGTGAGCTAAACAATGATTCTAGTACTACTGTAAAAATATTCCTGACATCAAGAGCTCTTGATTAATAACTTATGTAAGTGCATTTGGAACACTAAGTTGAAGTCAGACAATAAGCGAATTACGATAAGCAATAAGTTTGAGATATCGAAAAACAAGAAGAAGAAGAAGAACTATACCAGACATTTCCAGCCAGTCATTTACGAATGTATAAGTCCTTTACTCCAACTTAGTAAAACATATGGAGATCTTAGAAAAATACCAGGAGCAATCTATGGTGATAAAACTATATTTTTGGAACGAACAAGCATTGTATTTCGACACTTGCGCATTTCAGAGCTGTGTATGGCAAGTTTTATCGTGGCAAATTTTGTACAACTTTGAGATAAATATCGAGGCTCTGTCGCGAAATGTTAAAACACATCCTTACTGTTGGTTTAAATAGGTCCAAATCAGCTTTCCAGCATTATTAAATAACATCTTGCTTTCCCAATGAAAAACCACCATCACACTTTGTGAGTGTCCCTAACAGCATCCTTACTGTTGGTTTAAATCAGTCCAAATCAGCTTTCCAGCATTATTGAAAATCATCTTTTTTTCTCAATGAAAAAACACCATCACACTTTGTGAGTGGCCCCTTAGCACCCTTAGTGTTGGTTTTAATCGATTCCCATTGGAAAGCGCTACTTATGTTTAAATATACTACTGGACGTTACGTGAGTTCAGCTTATCGTTTACCAAAACGAACCCTGCTGCCACCCAATCATGTAATCCAACATCCCAGTGATTTCTCGTGAAAGTGCAGAGGTGTTCTTGGCTTTCAATAGTCCTTCTCTTTCCTTATTTGACCTACACTCGGACAAGGCCGGCGCCGGTATTGCATTAGTTTCAGATCACTAGTTTTTACACATTGAGGATATATGTTAGTCCCCAGCATCATCTGTTGGTTCTCTGTGTTATTACAGCTGATCTGGCAATAACGAAGTAGCAACCTCGGGCGGTCAATCATGCTCATGCTCATGCTGCTTGACTATAACTACCTACATCTTTTTCGAACAAAGCATTTTCGTATAACTTATATTCATGAAGTGAGAAGCGTTTCATTCGTTTCTATGCGCCACGATTCGATCGTGTGATTAGAAGATGAAAGGAAGGTGGATATGTGTACTGGAGGTATGGTTTGTTCGACAAAGTTGTATTTGTAATCAAGGGTAAAAAATTCACCATGTATCATATTTTGAGGTTCAACTTCTGGAGCTTATTAGCTACAAATGAATAGACTTGACTCAAGGGTCAATCTCAAAAATAGCACTGCACGGCAAACTTATGTTCAGAGAATACAAGTATGATATGTCGAAAACATTTTGAATTGTAATTCATAAACAAAATCCAACAAAGAGCACATGGCGCCGTTTTCATTGTTAATCGACCTGCGGGAAAGAACGGCTGTGTGGTTTTTTTTTATGATTTTCATAGAAAATTAGAGTAGAATATCCCAAGATTATCTTCTTTTGTATTTTTACGCTCTAAAATATTCACTGAATATGCTTGAACACGTGACGTAACTTTGAATAGCCCATAAAGCTACTGTAGATTTATAGTTATAACCTTCAGGATAGTTCGGATTACCTAGAGGATCACAAAGTTATAAAAAAATAACTGTTGACCTTCCAGAAGATTCATTGAATGTGTTTGAACACATATCGTCACCTTATGTAGCCCAAAAAAATACTGTTACAACCGTAGATCTTATGTTTTGAATTTAAGGACAGTTTGGATGACCTAGCATATCCCAAGATAGTCGCATTATGTCTATTGGAAGGTCAACTAATCAATGAATATTGTTAAATACATATTGTCCTTTTGTATTCTCCAAAAATCTACTGATACAGCTGTAGATCTTATGTTCTGAGTTCAAGGATAGTTTGGATGACCTAGATCATCCCAATTTATCGAATACTGTTTTTTTTACGTTCGAATATATTCACTGAATATGGTTGAATACGTGGCGTAACTTTGAATAGCCTAAAAGCTATAGTTACTGCTAAAGATCTTAAGTTCTGAACTCAAGGACAGTTTGGATGACCCAGAACATCACAAAATATCAAATAATGACTGTTGACCTTCCGAAAGATTCATGCAATATGTTTGAATACATATCGTCACCTAACATAGCCCTTAAAGCTTTACACTATTAATAAGGCATTTATTTTTTCTTTCTGAAGTTTTTCATGTTCTGGACGTTCTAAGGTCTGTATCCGCAATAATCCGGACACCTCAAAACACGAATAAAACATAAATTTCGCATTGCATTTCCGTCGAAGTTGTTTATTTCAGATTCATGGGATGTGTTTTAACAATTCGTAAAGACAAAACATAGTTATTCGGTATTTGCATAAAATTTTCGAACTTTGCGCTTAACTCCGTCCATTAGGGTTTGTACCGACTCTTCAGAAATCGTAGAAGCCGTCTTTGTCCAAATTTGCGTGTTTGATGTCTTTGATTCCTTGCTTCTTTCTAGAAAGCTTCCGCTTCGTCAGAGCCCAATATCTCTCGATTGGTCGTAGCTCTGGGCAATTTGGCGGGTTTGAGGTTTTTGGTACAATGTTCACTTGATTTGCTTGGTACCACTCCATCACAGTTTTAGCATAGTGGCATGATGCCAAATCGGGCCAGAACAAAGGTTTTTCTTTGTGACTTTTGATGAAGGGTAGCAATCGCTTCTGCAGACACTCTTTCTGATAGATCTCCTTGTTGATTGTGCCAGTAGTGACGAAAGATTTACTCTTTTTGCCACACGTGCAAATTGCTTGCCACACAAGGTATTTTTTGGGAAATTTCGATGCCTTCTTCGTTCTGAAATGCTCAGCTGTAGCATTTCTGGCCATAGCAGAATAAAAAGCCAGCCCTGGAAGCTGCTTGAAATCCTCCAGGACATAAGTTTCATCGTCCATAACAACGCATGAAAACTTCGTCAAATATTCGCAGTACAAACGTCGAGCCCGTGATTTTGCTGCCAAGTTCGGTTTGTCGTTGCGATTTGGAACTGATTTTACTTTATACGACTTAAGTCCCAAACGTTGTTTTGATTTTTGGACAAAACCAGGCGACATCCCTATTTTACGAGCCACCGTTCGAATGGAGAGATTCACCTTTCGGTCCATGACAGGATCAGCGCGTCCAATGTTTTTGTCACTTCTCGGGTTCCTCTCCACCGTCGAACGTTTCTAAAATGATTTGAGCACATCGTGAACAGTGGATTTAGGCAAATCCAATGTTTTTGCAAGGTCCCGTATTGACAAATCAGGATTTGCCGTACGCCCGTACAAAATTCGCTCGCGCACTTGTTTTTCTTTCGTCGCCATCTTGAATACTAAACATGAAATGTAAACATCAATCATAGTCTTTTTAATCATAGACTTTCAGCTATACCACAATGATTTGAAGGTTTTAATCCGGACTAATGTGGATACAGACCTTAGGTCATCAATTAGGCCTAAAACTCATATGCTTTTACTTTTCCCAGATAGAAGAATTGATGTCAACCAAATTTGCCCAAGACAGTGTAAACTTTTGGTCAGTCTGTGATTTTATACAGCCATTTTCATTTTGGGGTCATATATGACCCCTTACCCTAGTAGCACACTTGTTGCCATTCTGTTGAGATAACATAAATATGACTTGCTGTGCCATAATCAAGTTACTACAACTAATTATGATCATAGTGTGCTTCTTGGGTAGGCCTGAAGGGGTGGGTTAGAGCACACAACGGACCTGTCAAGTTTTGGCCCGATTTGGTAAGCTGCTACTACAGCGGAAAAATACTACAGTGGTATAGAGGCAACGGGGTGGATTTCTTCGAAAAGGACATCAATCCAGCCTTTCTTTCTTTTGTTATTAGCATTTCAGGCTTATTGCGTTCACGATTTGCTTATTGCTTGCTCTTAACTTAGTGTTCTAAATGCACTTCCACAGTTATTTATTGAAGGCTTACGATGCCAGCTACCATTTTTGCATTAGTATGATTGTGTGGCAAGTACAATCATACGTTATGCCCAGGGAGTCGATCAATTTTCCATAACGAAAAATTCCTAGAACATACCGGGAATCGAACCAAGCCACCTCCAGCATGGATTTGCTTCGTAGCTGCCTTTTCACCGACTGAGCTAAAAGAGGACCCGATCAATCCACCCAACTGGCCTCAAATCCGCTCAATCGAGAAATATTGAGCATCTGTCTAACAGAAGTTGAAGAAGAGTGGAACGGTGATTTGGACTGCAACAGAGATGAAGAGATGGTGGAATAAAATGGCCACTCAAGTTATGCAACCGAGCGTCCAAAATATGATGTGTGGCATTCAAAGGTGATGGATTGTCGTATTTGCTGTTTAAGGTGTAATTCGAAAAGCGGAGATAGACACGAGTGGTACGATTTTCAGGAAGTCTGTCCAACGATGTTGATATCTTAGCACGCAATTTTGAGACGATGGCAGAAACGTACATAAACTATCTACAAACGTACAAGCGTACTTATGGCTTTAGCTAATAGGATTGGGTTTGGCATGAATGCGTTGAAAACCAAACCCATACATGAAGGGAAGGGGCTCACGAGAAGACATTGTCAGCTTCCCACTGCGAGTTCAGATCGACCGCCGGTGACTGCCGATAACGACACCAGCAGAGAAATACAAAGGCGCATTATGGCTGACAATCGTGCTTATTCGGACTCCGAAGGACGCTAAGATCGAATAAAGTTCGCTGTAAGTTGATCATTTACAAGACATTTATTAGACCGGTAGACCTCTACGGCCACAAAACATGGACATTGCTCGGGAAAGACCAACGCGCCCTCGGTGTCTTAGAACGATAGGAAGACGGAACGTGGAGGAGGCGAATGAACCACGAATTGAATCAGTTGTTGGGAGTACCTAGCATCATTCACACCGCTAAAATCGGTCGACTAAGATGGGCTGGGCATGTCGTAAGAATGTCAAACGATAGTCTAGTTAAGATAACGATCCGACGGTCACAAGAAGAAGAGGCGCGCAAGGTGGATCCATCGGACTCTTCGTAGACTGCAAATATGGCGAAGAACTTCTGTATACAGCAAAGGCTACTTCGGCCTTGGTTTGGTTGGTAAGGTAATGTTTGAGAATCATACATGTTACTTAAGTGGCCCATTAGACATAAATTTACGTCTGTTTTAAAAGTCACAGATAATTGAAATCAATTTTCTTCCTATTATTTTTCACATTCATACTGTGTGTGCGTCCAATCTAACACCCATCGGCCGGCAGTGACCATTGAAAGCAGCTTTAATCCGGGAGCTAGAAAGTGATAGCTCTACTGCAGATACAGCAACCCATTTCAAAATGTCTGGAGAGTCACGCCCATTCCGAGGTTACACACTTAAAAATTATGAATTTTGAACAAGACGGAATTCATGTTTGTAAAAAGTCGGAGAACGTAAAGAAAGATTTTGTGTAGAATTATGTCTCCTGAAACTGACACGTACGCAATTCGACGAAATATGTGTTTGATTGAATTTATTTTCTCGTCTCTTTCAACTCATTCTTATGTGCTAAAGGACGCTTGCATGTGTCGGTCTCCGGCTGCTTAGCCACCGGATGCCTGGCACAGAGTTCTAAGCCATCGGCTGCGTGGCCAACGGCTGCCTGCAAGTGCACCATTGGGTACCTGCCAGCTGTCAATCCAATGCTCCTATCATCTTCAAGGCTGCCAAAAGGATGAGCCTTTCGGCGGAGGTGCACCCATTATACATCTTTCCCTGCTGCGTATGAGACCTCTGTGACTTACATTTTAAATCTTTGAAAGGAAAATACTACAAGATGTTTCAATTTTTCGCGACGCTCGCTGTTGCCGCTGACACGTTGTAATGAGAATCTTGCTTCAATGTTAGCCCTCGTTAAGTATTTCGCAAAACCAATTTCGCTCCAGTTTACAACTACCTGGCAACGCTGGCAAGGGCACCAGAGCAACGTTGCGAATGCGATCCGGAATTCCTGAGCATATTTTTCCACCAAGGCATCAGCGCTATTTCAACAGCGTACACCTAAGCGGGTTGTTGCATTTTTCCGAGCAGTTGAAATTGAACCAGTAAAAAAAAAAAGTGGGAAACAAGGTCCTGACAAAGGCATCACCCATTTGACGCGCCACCTTGGTTTCGATTTTTTTTTTCGGGAGTTTCACTGGCTGCCATCATGCAAGTTGCGCCTGAAAGTGAATGTTTAATGGGGTTCAGAGCCGTTGTTTCGGTTGGCGTTGGAATAAATTTTCCCCTCAATTGCAAACGAGTAAATGTTTTATTAGAAAGGTGCTGTGTCTGGCGAGGTTCAATGTCCATGTGCTGAAATGTCTGCTGCAACAGGAATCAAGCAATTGCTGGGTTATTGTCATTTCATGCCATTGAAAGTATTCAATAACTGTTTTATTGTTTAGCTGACCCCATAAGTTTATTGAAAAATTGTATCACTCACTGATATAATCAATATCCAGTAGGTATTTCACATTTACCGTGTTGGACAAATCATAACCATCAAAGTGAGCCATGTTACGCCAAAAGCGAATAAAAAAACAATCTTGTCACTTTTGTGAACTCGAACGGACGCTGAATTCGAATCTTTTCATTGGCGAACAACATTTCCTAATTCCTACATCAAGATGGATCTGCAAAACGGATTAACTAATGTTGAAAACCCGGACATCAGATCGATGCAACCGGGAGAAGAAATCCCATCTTTCGGACCAGCACGATCCAACTCGTCATGACGACGAAGCCGTAGAAGTCGAGTCGACCGTCACTTTGTTCGACAGGTCTATTTTGCTATTACAGATGTCCAGATCGACGATGTATTGTCGAGATAGTCGGAATCCGTCCAAAGTTACGATTGAAGGATTTGGTGAAATAAGAGTCCTTAGAAGCCTTCTGGCAACTTTATGTTTCTAGGGATTTCCAACCTCCTCGGTTTTTCCCCAACCGGGGAGACTTGGTCCTATACTCAATGATTTCATTATATCCAATCCGCTCAACCAATCGTAATGTTTTGTAATATAGTGGATGCAATAGTATAATTTGAGATAAATCAATGCAACGTCTTCCAAATTTGGCAGATCAACAGGCAATCGGTGGATAACCACCTGGTATCATTGTGAGTACCGTACTCAACATGGGAATCACCCGCCGGAGTACACGACTCCACGTCTTACCTCGAGGTCAGTAAGCAATCGAAAGAGATCCATTCAACGATGTGTCTGAGCTCATTGCTACGGCGTCGTGTTGCCAGTATTGATAAAGGCACACCTTCGTGGAGTAATGCCGACTACCTAAACTGGACTCTTCTTCTAAATGAAGCACACTCACAAACATCGCCAGATGTTTTTCTGGAGTTGCAGACAGCAAAACTAATGTTAAGCAGAAGTAGTAAGAATTTGACCAAGAGCTCGATTGATTAGCAACACTCATGCACCTTGAGTCGGAATGGTAAAAAGTAAGTTTTAATTTTTCGTTTGAATACTACTACTTACTTTTGTGAATCTAACATTGGCCCTCGAGCCCAGTCGGTGTCCTCATGACTCGAGAAATACTAAATTAATCTTAAAACTCGGAACATCCGTAAATGTGAAGAGTTAATTAATCTGTTGAAATTAATCTTAGAACTCTGAGATCTCTGAGACTGTACTTGGGAATTGGAAATTGACCCTCGAGTAAAGCGATTTAAATGTACTAGATTCCAGAATTAAAGGATGAAATTACCGAAAAATTAGGAGACACTTCCTAGAAATTCAGGAGACTTTCCAGTGCTTCAGGAAGAAACTTCCTCTAAATAAAAACATCTCTGAAGGTCAGGAATAAACTTCTCATAAGTATAGGGAGCACTTCAAGCAGTAATATCCAAGAAATTCCTCTCATGAACTTCGCAGAACTACGGGGAAAAGTTAAGAAAAGAGGTCGAAGACTTCCGAGAAGTTAAGGCGGAACTTTCCAAAATTCAAGATGGATTACTTTGCAAGTGAGAAGTGCTGAAGCGCAGCCATCGTGATGTGGAGATTTTGATTGTTCCGAAGGATTCAGCTAAGTATTACGCATCAAAGCCTGAATATATTCAGTGTTCAAGTAGGTAGATTTCTCTTTTTTTTACAATTGCTAGTTTAAAGTTCCTTAAGAACCGCATCACTATGTTTCGCCAAGAATAGGGCTACTTGTCTCCATTTTCTCGACCAAAATTACAAAATTCCATGTGTTTGCAGGTCCTCCTCGAACATTGACCGCGTTTCATGCCCGTATATAACTACCGGTCTCATCAACGTATTGTATATGATACACTTGGTGAAGTTGGCCGGACCTTAAGGTCTTGTGAAGTCCATAGTAGGCACGACTTACGGCTATTATGCGTCCCCGCATTTCTTTGTTGCAGTTGTTATCTGACGTCATCAATGATCCAAGGTACACAAACTCATCTCTGTCGATAATCACACTTCTGCCTGAGCGAGCTCTATCTCGCTCGGTTCCTCCTGCAATCAAATTCTTAGTCTCCGACAAATTCATCCTTAATCCAACCTTTTTAGCTTCACGTTTCAGCCTGGTGTACTGCTCAGTAACCGCCTGGAACGTTTTTCCGACAATGTTCATGTCATCAGCGAAGAAATGAATTGTCTCGATGTTCCGGATTCAGGTGTTCAACGAAGTGCTGCTTCTACCTCACCTTACCGGTTCAGCTCGTGGCACAAAGCCTTTACGAGAAGCGTTGTGTTTCCTGTAGAACTTTCACGTTTCTTGAAAACGATACAACTGTTCCATTTCTTCGCACTCCAACTTCTCAAAGCGGCACTTAGCGGTACAGTTACCACACTACGCCTTATTCTTAGCCCGCAAAAGATGAGTTTGTCTTCGCTTCTGTTAGTATCCCTCCGCATTTGTACAGATTCCATGCTGCAGCATCATCGCCCAGAGCGATCAATTTTCAGTTTCATTAAGTAACTTATGAAATTAGGATGAACTAGTATGAAATATGTATTTTATTTCTATGAACAATAGTTATAACGTAGTCAATCCGTGAAATCTAGAATCTGATAAGTTCTCTTCCACCACACGTACATATATTCTCAGACATTCTTCTAATTTCAGAGAGCGAATAATGGGGCTATAACCCTGAACTAACTGGGGCTTGGACTATAGTTAATGCTTACGTCACACCCGTTTGGAGAAAAATGGAGCATCACTTAACCTTCTTAGACTAGATGCTCCCAACGACCAGTTTTTAATTTTTTTGTTCTTTACACCAAACAGGGCATTCTGTTTAACTATTCTCTCCGACTATCCATTTCCCTTTTCTTTTGATGTCTACTGAAGGCAACGTGGGTTCCTCGTGTCTTCTTAAGGTAGATACCAAATCCTCCTTATCTCCAACGGTTGCATGCACGTAGCCAGGTGAGCGATCGAGGAGTGTCTTCGTGGAGATTATTGCGTGAAGAAACGTATCATTAACTGGATCCGTTTCATGGTGACATGCAATATCTTCAACGAATTATTCCTCATCGTAGCTCCATCCACGAGTTGTGCAAACTTCAATGCTAAAAAACCCAACCCAAACCCCAAAAAAGGAGAAACTAACACCACACCCCATAATTTCTCTCAAATTCAGGAACAAACTCAGGATGATACGTCCTAGAAGTTCAGGAGATAACTTCAGAAAAGGAAGGTTCCCAAAACTTCAAGAGATGATTTGCCAAAAGATTAATTGGAGCTTGCAGAAGTGCTAGAGAGCTTTCCTGAAATTCAGAAGGGAACTCTCCAGAATTTTGGGAAGATGCTTTCTCGAAGTCCAGAAATTAAGAAACAAACTTCCCTGATGTTCAAGAGAAAACATACCTGATGTTCAGAAAAGGACTCCTCAGAAGTTGAGGAACAAACGTATATGAAAGTGGATTTTCTTTGAAATTCTGGAGAGAACTTTCCCAATGCTGGGGAAAAATTCCGAATATTTAGAGAGAATATATTGCGGCCCGGGAACAAGTTTTCAAAAATAATTATGGCCATAATGATGTTCATTTCCCATGACGCCATATTAAAATATGGTAAACATCATCTTTCCAACTGTTCGCATCGAACTATGACCTAGGACACAAAATCAAATAAGTTTTACAATCCCACATGCTTTCTATCTCACCTCGTTTGACAGATTTGATCGGTGAAAAAACTGCCCTGAAGTTCAGCAGAGAAGTTCAAGAAGTTTCAAAAAATTCATAAATACCTCAAAACAAAAATTCTTCCAAAAATTAAATAAAAGTCCTCTATTCTGTAAAACTTCCCGCTAAGGGTACCAGAACCTCAAAAATTTAGAGGCTTTGCCAGAAGGTCCGAGAATTTCGAGATAAATCGTCGAAGAGATATCGTGCGCGAATCGCTATACATAAAAATGGACTTCTGTCTGTCTGTCTGTCCGAACCTTATAGACTCGGAAACTACTGAACCGATTGGCGTGAAATTTTGTATGGAGGGGTTTTTCGGGCCGGAGAGGTTCTTATGGTGGTAAGAGACCCCTCCCTTCTCTGGTTACATATGAAACACAAATTTCGACATAACCCGGGAACTAATCAAGCAAAGCAAACCAAATTTTGCATGTGGATGTTTTTGGAAGCAAAAAATGTTTCTATGATTGTTTGAGACCCCCCCCCCCCACTGTAGAAGGGGAGACTCTCAAACAACTGAAACAAAAGTTTCTGCAAAACTCAAGAACTAATCGAGCAAATGGAACCAAATATAACAGGTGGGGTTTTCTGGAGGCATTAAATGTTTCTATGGTGGTTTGAAAACCCTCCCCTCCTTAGGGGGGGGGGTGTCTCTCATACAAATTAAACTGAAATTTCTGCCTAACTCGAGAATTATTAAAGCTAATGGAACCACATTTGGCAAGTTCGGAAAATGTTTCTACTGTGGTGCGAGTTCGCTCCTCTCTCTGCTAGGGGGGGGGGGGGGGTATCTCATACAAATGAAACACAAATTAAAACTAAACATGAGAATTGTCCCTACTGTTATGAAAATTTGTATACAAGGGTTTTTGAAGCCGGAGAATGGGGGGAGGGGGGTGTTCCAATGGAACACAAATTTAAGCATAACTCGAGAAGTAATCAAGCAAATAGAACCAAATTTGGCATGTGGAGTTTTTTGGAGACAAGAAATGTTTCTATGGTGGTTTGAGACCTCTCCTCCCTCTGAAAAGAGGGGTTCTCATACAAATGAAACGCAAATCCAAATCAAATATGAAAACTATCCCTACTGTTATGAATTTATGGTTTGGGTTTTGGGGCCGCAGAAGGTTCTTATGATGGTTAGAGACTCTTTCTCTGTCTGAAGCGGGGGGAGGGGGGGGGGGCTCCCATACAAATGTAACACAAATTTCTGCATAACTCGAGAACTATTCAAGCAAATGGAACCAAATTTGGCATGTGGGGGTTTTGGAGGTAAGAAATGTTTCTATGGTGGTTCGAGACCCCTTCGTCATCTGGAAGGGATGCAAATGAATCAGACATTTCTGCATAACTCAAGCACTAATCAAGCAAACGGAACCAAATTTGGCATGTGGTGAACGGACAAATAAACGTAAACTTTTCTACCAATGAACTATAGATTTTATCTGAATAACGCAGAAGACAAGAACTGACTAAGGCGGACAAAGTAATAGGTCAATCAAACGAAGTAAATCGAGGTATGCATCGATGTTTTTTTAAGCACATAGACATCAATGAACTAAATTACAAACGACTGAAAAAATTACAAAATGCCCTCCTGGTCGTACAGTTGTAGCAAAAGCTTTCTAGGCTATGAAAAGCTACGATGTGTATTGAAACATATTGATCGGATATCTTAGAAAAATAACAGACATTATGAGATAATCTTCTAGGTGTTCTAGGTTATCCAAACTATCCTGGAGTTGAAAACATTGAAATCTACAGCTGTAACTGTAGCTTTCTGGACTAGAGGAAGTAACAATATGTAGTTGACCAAATTAAGTGAGTCATCTGGAAGGTCAACAAATATAATGAGATAGCTTGGGATGTTCCAGGTCACCAAAACTGCTCTTGAGTTCAGAAGTTAGGATCTACAGTCGTAAGAGTAAGCTTTATAACCTATGAAGGTGACGATATGCTATCAAACACACTCAGTGAATCTTCTGTATGGTCACCAGTCATTATCAGACCAAGTTCATAAAAACTGACCTTGAGTTCTGAACTTAATGTATACAGTAGTAACCATAGCCTTCTGGGCTATAAAATATGATTGAATTCATATTGTTCACACTTAGAAAATTTTACAGTATTCAGTAATTTTTTACCGCTGAACAGCTGAACGTTCGGTTATCCGATTTAACGGATTTCGGTAAAAATTGACAAGTTCCGGTAATCTTTTTACCGGAATACAGTAAAATTTCACCGAAATCCGGTAAATCGGATTACCGAACGTTCAGTTGTTGAAAGTTCGATAAAAAATTACAGAATACTGTAAAATTTTCTAAGTGTGTAGTTTTGTCCAACGGAAAAAAGCTACTGTTACAACAGTAGATCTTAAGTTCTGAACTCCAGGAGAGTTTGGATAACATATAATATCGCAAGATTATCTCATAGTGTCTGTTGGCCTTCCAGGGCATTCATTGAATATGATTGAATCCATATCGTTACTCTGTATTGTGGAAAAAGCTACTGTTAAAACAGTAGATCTTAAATTTAGAACTCCGGAACAGTTTGGATGACCAATAATATTTCATGATTATCTCATACTGTCTGTTGGGTTTCCAGGACACTCATTGAATATGATTGAATTCATATTTTTACTTTGTATCACGGGTAAAGCTACTGTTACAACTGTAGGTCTTAAGTTCTGAACTCCAGGACAGTTCGAATTACATAGAATATCCCAAGATTATCTCATAGTGTCTTTTGGTCTTCCAGGACATTCATTGAATATGATTGTATAGCGGATAAAGCTACTGTTACAACATAAGGTCTTACGTTTTCAACTTCAGGACAGTTTGGATGGCATAGAATTATTTCATAATGTCTGATGTTCTTCCAGGATATTCATTGAATATGTTTGAATACATTTCGGAACTTCGTATAGTGGATAAAGCTACTGTTGCAACAGTAGATGATAAGTTCTGAACTCCAGGACAGTTTGGATGACATAGAATATCCCAAGATTATCTCAAAGTGTCTTCTGGTCTTCCAGGACATTCATTTTATATGATTGAATTATATATATTTTAAATTTGTATCACGGACTACTGTTACAACAGTAGATCTTATGTTCTGAACTCCAGGACAGTTTGGATGAAATAGAATTTCACAAGATTTTCTCATAATGCCTTCAAATCTCCCAGGACATTCATTGGATATGATTGCATGCGTACCGTTACTTTTTATAGCGGGTAAAGCTACTGCTATAAAAGTAGATGTTAAGTTCTGAACTCCAGGACAGTTTGGATGACCTAGCACATGTCAAAAAAAATATTTCTTTCATTTTTGAATCATTTCTATATTATTGATTACCAAATTTATCAGAATACAAACACAAAATTGTTTGTATAATAACGCTTGGATAAATTTAGTCCTGAAAAAGTTAAAGTGTTTTCTATCCAAAAAAAAAAAAAGGTCTGAAGCTGTTCTTTAGTGATTGTGCTTGTGATTGAATTGTATTTTATTAAATCAAATTGTGATGAAAAGTGCAATTTTACTTTTTGCATTTAACTGTGACAGTTTTAATAAAAATGTATTTGAGCGAAGAAGACGTTTTCTTTCTCGGCCAATTTTTTTTTCTTTTTGTATTGAGAAATTATCGTGTTTTTGATCGAAATTATAATCTTAAGTGATTCGAAACGGGTTTCCGTATTAAGGGGCTATTCATAAACCACGTGTTTCCGTGAATTAAAGGGGCTATTCATAAACCACGTAGACTTTTCTGGTGGAGGGGGGGGGGGGGTTGACTAAAGTCTACGCTTCATATAAAATTTCAAAAAATTGTATGGAGAAAAGTTACGAGGGGGCGGTCTGAGATTTTCAAATATGAGTTCGTGGTTTATGAACCGGCCCTAATGAATGTTAGCAGTTTTGTTCGATATAGCGATTCCTCATAGCGGGGGATTTTGATTACTGGCGGAGTGTGGAGTCCAAAAAAATTGTATAGTAAAAATAAAACTAGTGCGATGTAGAAAACGGCCATTTTCTGGCCAAAAGAAACGAACGCAGTCAACGCGCATGCGTGCTTGCGAGGCTGGAACATAATATCAAATGTACTCACCACGTTTTGAGTTTTGTAATGCTTTACATTTATTCTGTCGCGAGCGCATGAAACTAATTACGAGGCAACATCGAAAATTTTCTTTTTACGAATGAACAAGCTAAAGTTAATGATGAAATTTCTCAGAAGCTACTCCGCGCATTAGGAGAATACAACAAAACAACAATCAAAGTGAAGCTGATGTTGTTTTGGAGGCGGCCTTTGGTGAGATCTGTCGGATTATTAATATATTACAAAAAACTTTTCTCAAATATTACTAAATACGTCCCTGGTTTGGAGGGGTGCCTCTAACCGATCAAAATTTTGAATTTTCTGGATCTTTGAAAAGTTTCGAGTTCAGATTAGTTAAGCAATTGATGAAATTGCTAGGGAACATCAGTATAGTGACCGAATTTATAAACTATGACATCTTATGTGTTCCCTATAACAATAACAACATCAGAAGTTATTTTTCGCGGTGCAGTTCGAACGTGTTTCAGAGAAATACAAAATGGAAGAAGAAAAAATAAAAACAATTGTGCGCAATCATTTGGAAAAAGCTTCGTGGTCTGGGCCAAAACTTGCTAAAGTGTTGGGTTTTCCCCGAAAACCCCGTGTGGCGTGTTTTGAAAAAGTACAGAGAAACTTTGTCGACGAATCGCAAGCCTCAAAGCAGTACCGTGCAACGGATTCGTCTCCGGGAATGCTTCATGTCATACCGTGCCTGTAGACAACCAAATAGGGATCAAAAGCCGAACAATGTGGCCAGAATCCGTGCCAGAAAACTGTAAGATCAGGTGTTGACATAATTCAATTGCTGTCTCCTCATGGATGATGAAACCAATGTAAAGGCCGATTTCAAACAGCTACCGGGACAAAAATTTTACTTGGCTACGGCTCGGGCAGATGTTCCTGCCAAATTCAAGTTTGTGTTTGCTGAAAAATTTGCACGTAAATACATGATTTGGCAAGGCATCTGTAGCTACGGTAGGAAAACCAAGGTTTTCATCACTGATAAGACAGTTAATTCAGAGCTGTACAGAACGGAATGTCTCCAAAAGCGAATATTGCCATTCATCAGATCGCACAATGTTTTGGCCAGATCTTGCAAGCTGTCATAACAGTAAAAACGGTGCTACAGTGGTATGAAACCTACGGGATTCAGTTCATACCGAAAGAACGGCTTTTTCAAAGATCGCTCAACCACTTCTAATCTTCTTGAGTTTGAAACTTTTATTTTGAATGCAATGCACAATGGCAAGCACGTAGAAGCACTTTACACTGACTTCAGTAAAGCCTTTGACCGAATCGACATACCATTATTACTCTTCAAATTGCAAACAATTGGGATGGAACCTGGACTATTAAATTGGCTGCAGTCATATTTAACGCATCGCGAACAAATTGTTCGCTTTCAAAATAAACTTTCAGAACCTATCTCTGTCACCTCGGGGGTCCCCCAAGGTTCAAATTTAGGCCCACTTCTTTTTATTTTGTACATAAACGACATTTCCTACATACTTAAAAAAAATCCAAATACTGATATATGCAGATGACATGAAGCTCTTCATGGAAATAAACAATTCTAGTGACGCAGAAGAATTCCAGAACGAAATTAACTTATTCAACACATGGTGTAGCAAAAGCTTACTTCAACTTAACGTGAAAAAATGTAACTCAATAGTATTTAGCAGAAAAATCGAAACACCTCGTACGGAAATATTTTTGGCAATCCAAAAAGTAGAAAAATGCAAAATAGTATGGGACTTAGGCATTACCCTAGACTCTAAACTCACTTTTGTAGAACATTACAACACTATTATAAGTAAAGCAAATAGCATGCTGGGCTTCATTAAGAGGTTCAGTCACAATTTTCAAGATCCATATACTATTAAAATATTATACATTACATATGTCAGGCCAATTCTGGAATACTGCAACCTAGTATGGAACCCGTACTGTTCCATACACGACGAACGCATAGAATCCGTCCAAAAGCAATTTCTTTTATATGCCCTAAGGAAATTGAATTGGACTGTATTTCCACTGGCATCTTATGAAGCACGCTGCATGCTTATCAATTTACAGAGACTTAAAGAACGCCGCGAATCTGCAATGCTTTTCTACGTCAATGACATTATTTCACAACGCATAAAATCAGAAGAACTACTCTCGCAATTGAACTTTTATAGTCCCAGTCGGCATCTTAGAACACGGAAATTATTCTTAGAAAAGTCATACAGAACTAATTATGCAAAAAATGGCCCCATTAATCGAATGATGCGCCAGTATAACTTACATTGCGAAATCATCGGCATCACTATGTCTAAAGAACAAGTAAAATGTCGGCTAAAAGACAACAGAAATAATGTATAGTATGTAAGTAGAACACTGTAACCATTGTATGTAGTCTACATTGCTTGACGAAATAAATAAATAAATTCAACCCACCAAACTGTCCCCAGCTCAGACCGATAGAGAGATTTTGGGCTATTATGAAGAGGAAGCTGAAGGTGAATGGCAGTGTCGTCTAAAGCATCAATGAATTGAGAACCAAGTGGAATAAGATGGCCAAAACTATGGATCAGAATAATGTGCGCCGGTTGATGAAACGCATTCCGGGAAAAGTCCGCAAATTTCTTCGAAATCGAGATGATTAATTTTTTTTTTGTATTTTCCATCAAAAGTTCACATAAAGTCGAACATTTAAGTTAAAACAGAATACTATTTTGTTAATTTTTATTCGGAATATGCGCAATAGTCTATGTTCCAATTCTAACTGAGTCACACCGTATTACCCTAAACAACATTTTATAATTGGTGTGTGATATATCATTCGGGAGGTTCTTCCATTAGGATGATTTTTGCAGTCAAAATAGTTATCTGAACCATTTAAAATTTTTATTTTTAAATTCTTGATCGAAAGAATCACCGCAACGAAATGATACACACCAGTTATAAGAAATTTCAAAGAACCTTTAGAAACCTTTGATATGTTTCGGAGAAATTTACAGAACTTTTCAGGCGAGGGTTGAGAAATACTTTGTTAAACGAAATTGAACACTTTTGAAGGATGTATCAAATGACTAAACAACTAAACTAAACTATTATCAAGACATTTGAAAATATAAGGTAGGCATACAACATAAATCAGAGAATTAAAAAAAATTAAAAATGTTGGGGTCAATTTTTGACTCAGTTACCTAAAAAGTGTAATCACTCAAATTTTAGTAAATCTTAATGAGGTAATGTTTTTGATTGATCGACTTATCCATCTCATTCAGATGGACTCAAATTGAATTAAATTCAATTTAATTCAACTCAACACTCAAGACTCAGTTTTTGAGGAAATTGAAATGGAAACAACTAAAATTGAAATAAAATGGAGCGCACTCTTTTCAATCGTCTAGCTAGTCCAACGCTACAGAGGATGTTTTTACGACACACGACTTTTTGAAAAAAGAGACAATTTCCTGATAAGAAATATGATGAAAAAATATCTTAAGGGCAATTATCATCATTTGAAATATTCTTCTAGATTTACAGTGAGATACGTTTTTAATTTCATCCTTAACTAATTTTGCCTTCCTATCCCTTAAAGCCCAAAATCCTGGACTGTTGATCTTTCGCATCTCCTGTTTTCCCTAGATCAACCTAAGCATCGATTCCGATCTTCAAGCCATTAATTTGAGGAGGGTTCCGTCCCATCTCTGGACCCAAATCCAATTCAAAAGGAATTTTCCGAAAAAGGGCTTTCCATCTATCTGTTCTGTTCGTTGATAGAATAAAAAAAAATCGTGTGTCAAAGAGTTGTCCGCCTTCGGAATCGTATGTGCCCTATCTGATAAGTCCCATTCGAAAACTGAAAAGTCATTTCAACGGGCTCAACGGGCTCCCTCGAACGTCATAGCGATGGCAGTCCCGAGATAATAGATCTCCCGTCCCTCGCCGGTTGCAGGAAATTGCACCACCTCTATGCTCCCCCACGGAAAAGACTTGAAGAAATAACGATCTCGGAAAAACGATAGAAGTTGGATATACTCACACGGTTCTTCACATGCGAGCACAATTCCTAAAAGTGCAAAATGAGCATCTGACCTATAAAGTCGTGATTTATGTCCTTCTGACGTTCTCCGTCGTCCCACACACTTGCTTCCATCGTCCGCGGCGGCAGTGAATAACGCTGTGATAGCAGTTGAAAATAGTTTATGCACTTTTTCTCACTGGTAGTTGTCTGGGAAAATGCTTTCGAACGGACCCCGGTTCCCACGTGAGTTATTCAGTTGCAGTTTGCAGTGCTGTTGCAGTAGTTCTTCTTTAAATATACTTTCCTAGCAGCTACTTTGTGAGTATCGAATGGTACACTTCGTTTCCGATTTCCGTTCTGCTCGAAACTCTCGAAATGACGTCGCCGAGGTAGTGCAAATTATAACAAAGCAAGCTCTGTTATTCTGAATAAATATACACGCTCGGTGAAGTTGAGTTGATGACGAGTTGGTTGGGAATCACGAACAGACACGGGTATTGCCGCCAGCGACACCGGGAATTGGTGATGAAGTTCGGGAATGTATTCTCTGGCGTTGGCATTTCAAAGTGGAAATTATCCACCGAGCGGAGAAAAATTCCACTGGGACACGCAAACCCACACACACCCAACTGTCACTTGGCTCGGTTTCGGCGTGGTGGTTGGCGGTCCTTTTGGATGGGAGTTAGTGCCTTTTCCCTAACTGTGCGAGGGGTGATCAAGTGTTTCAAAGAACACCTGGAACAGGTCGAAATTCTGGGCCTTCGACCATCCCAACAATGACTGAAGATAACATTGCTCCCCCCACCAAAGGAACGCCAAAGCATGTGCGAGTGTTGAATTGTTTGCTTCACAATTAGCGAAACCCTTTTGCCTTTGCACCCCGCCACTCATTTCGACCGAGCGGTAAATCCCTTCCTGATAATTATGTTCGGTTTTAGAAACAGGAATCCCTTGGCTCGACGGTTATCTTCCATCGCAATGCCAGGCACCACGAAATGGCAACTATGCCGGTCGAAGTGTTTACCTTCGTGCGGGCAAATCTATCACATTACTCGCATATTTCTTCGCACCCACACTCACCATCCAGCCTTGGGTGCCGGGCAATGATTTATGATCCGATCTCTGAGCACTCTTCTATGACACGCCTGGGCGGGGGAAGACTGTGAAAAATCCAAGCTTCCACCGCCCACGCACCGTTGATCAAGAACAAAAGTCCCCATTGTTCCACCGGCTTCTCCTGCCACTATTTTGCGCAGGTTAGTTATTATCGTTTGCAGAACAGACATCATTCTTAGAGAAGAACGGCGACGAGCGAATCGCACGTGTTTGATAACAGAAACTCACATAAATCGCTCTGGACCCGACCCCTAGCAATTGCTTTAGCAGCTGCTTATCGGTTCAAACATAATAACACCCCCCCCCCCCCCCCCTCGGACCCATTACTTCACCTTCCGCAAAACCGACTTGACTGAGAACATGCAGGTGTTGAAATGAGGCTCATTCGAATGACAAACGAACCGAACGTTGCCGGCGGTTGATGCTCCGGAATGGAACGCGAGGTTCCAGGTAGCATGTCAACATGAATGATTTAATTTGGTTCAAACAGGACGCACGTGAAGACTAGTTTGTATCAACAATAATTATGTGATCCTTCAGGTGGAAAACTTGATGAAGTGACGCGAGCCCGGTTCGGGTGCAACGGAACGGAACATGCCACCAGAGACAACTTTCGCCCGTTTGTCACCACTTGGTGGCACGTTTGCGGTTGAAAGTGAGTTCGTAGGAATTTGCACCAAACATGCAACGTTGTTTAGCAGTGCTGGGAGTATCGGAAGTTCTCATTAAATTCTTTTCACAGTTTGAAGTGTTTTTGGGGTTGTTCAACGGGTTTTCTCTTTAGATTTTTCAAATTATGAAGTAACAGTGACATCTCATGCAACACATTATTGTAGAAAAGTACGTTCTCTGTCGTTTAGCACCGTTCCATCACTTCTGTCTCAGAATGACTTCCATGATGCAGCTCCAATACAAGTTGATCTAAAGGAATGCAAATTCGATGGCGAAACAGGCCAATTTTCGGTGGTTCAAATGGTGAGTTGACATCCTCCGGTCCTCACAAGTTCCTATCTCATGCCTCCACGAATCATATGATCACAATAGGCTGCCAGATAAAACATGGTGCGCTGGTTGGCGTAGCCTGAGCTATGTTGTCAATATTGTTTATTGAAATTTCATCAATGATCATTGGAAAGATCTACTCTGTTTTTCAGCTCTTCCAGGACCATTTGGATATTAATTCACTCCTATTTTTTCTTTTCAGTAACAAACCAGTGGATGTCAGATATATATTTGACATAAATATATTATATTTTCTTACATACGCTTTTTAAAATTAAATAGGGAAGTAAATACATATGAATTAATATAATCGGGATATGGGAGGGACCATCAGGGCACCCGATTTTAACGAATTGGATGAGGAGAGTGAGAATACGCCAATTCTCCGTTGCTAACAGCTTTTGTATTAAGGGTGGGCTCTTTTCCCCATTCATTGGGGCATCCTCTTGTTCGATAGCGCGCATTTTTGACCAATTGACCAATCTTGTTGTTGGAAGGAGGCTCTTTTTAATCCCTTGGATACGTATAGGCGATGTTGCCTATTGATCTAGCCAAACCGTTTTTGGCCCTTCATACAAAATTGTTTAAGTTATTTAATTTGATCAAGTCAAACAGAAAGGAGATTCAGTTGCTGTCGGACAGAAAAGACTGAGTCTTCTGTACGGTCACTTCTGCTAGTAATCGCCGTAGCTTAACCGATTCTAAAACCACTTCAGTTAGGGTAGCGTACTCCGCATTCATCGTCTGACTGTTTGCGACTCGTCTTACCAACGCCATCTGTAAGCTTGAATCCGCTATTTGACTAGCCCAATCAGCATCGTTGTACAATTCCAATACCAGTTAGTCCGTCCACTCCAGAATAAGACTGCAAGGGGGGAGGTAGCTCATCAAATCTTTCGGTCCACCATCTAACCATCTACCCACCTTGCTATGAGGTACCACTAATTGCCTGACGATCTGCCAAATTTGGAAGACATCTGCATTGAGTTATCTCAAATTACGGATTATCCGTCCACTAACGGTTGTAAAACTAAAAAATTAGAAATTTCTTGAGGGGCATAACATAAAGACTTGTATATAGAAAAGAAAACTGAAGGATTTATTTTGAAGGCACGTCTTTTTAGTTTAAAAAAAATTACTGAACATTTGAATACAGTCCGTTATCAGCTGTTCGACGAAGTTTTGTCCTGATGTTTGAACAGGAGCATTGTACAACTTCTTTATCGATTTGGCGAATGCATCTTTTGATTCCATTAAAAGATGTTTCGATCCAAATTTGGTCGACATCGTGCATTAAAAATTTTTGCACACCCCTCATTTTGAAGATGTATGCGTGTAGCATCATGCCTCTATTTTGATTTTGAAATTAGCACTTCAGTCATCAAAATGTCGTCGAAGGAAGAGAAGCAACGCATCAGAATTTTGCACGTGCATGGCGAAAATCCAAACTACTCTCACGCCAAGCTGGCGAAATTGTTGAATGTGGCTAAATCAACTGTTACCAACGTATTAAAAGTGTTCGGTGAACTTTTGTCGACAGCCAGGAAAGCTGGATCAGGGGGAAATCGAAAGCCGGAGGCCACAGCGACGACAAAAAGTGTTGCCTGCTGTTTCGAGCGGAACCCCAACCTCTCCGTCCGAGAAGTCGCAAAGAAGCTGGGAGTGGCGCCTTCAACCGTGGACAGAGCTAAAAAACGAGCTGGATTGTCGACTTACAAGAAAAGGGGGACTCCAAATCGCGACGATAAACAAAACACGTCGGCCAAAGCACGGTCGCGAAAGTTGTACACGACGATGCTGACAAAGTTTGATTGCGTGGTACAGGACGATGAAACTCCGCCCAATCGAACAATATTGGGCCATCGTCAAGCGGAACCTTAAGAAGACTCAAAAAGCTGTTGTGAGCGAGAAACAGTTCAAGGCAAACTGGCGTTCTGCGGCGAATAAAGTGGACAAGGAGACTGTACAAAATCTTATGGCAGGTGTTAAACGAAAGACCCGGCAATTCGCGGTGGTAAAAAGGAAGCTAAGCTGAATATTTCTTCTGTATTCTGTATTAACTGAACTTGAAAAAGAAAAAGAATTTGACTTATTAATAAAAACTTTGATCGACTCACACACATTACTGTTTGACCAAATTTTGATCGGAACACCCTTTAATCAGATGTTTAGAGTTTTGGGCACTCCAATTGTTTTTGTACACCAGCGAACTCAAATATCCAAAAAATCTTCAATCGGGCGACACTGGGGCAAATTTGTTGGATTGCGGTAGTTTGGTACATACGGGATGTTTTGGCTTTCCAAGAAGACTTGTGTTTTTCTCGCATCATGCGACGACGCTTTATCCGGCCAAAACACGTAAATTCCATCTGCATGATATGTTTGAAGAAATGGAATCAATATTTTCTTTAAACATTGATTTTGATACCCTTTTTGATTAATAGAAAAACCATTGGGCTTGAACCATGGTTTGGAAATTCCTCTCTCCGATATGGCAATATAAAGCATCACCTTCCGCTCAAACTTATGCTAATACTTATATTTCACGTCACGAAATATTATCAGAATAATATCGATCGTTTCCTGGGATGTCGGTTTTTGAGAGAGGGAGTTAGCTTTCATCATCCAAAACGAAACCCGGCGTAATTTCGAATCATCCAGCGGCATCGGGATTTTACGGTCGATATCTGTTGCACTGTGTATTCTGGTGCTTTTGATCTTTTGTGGCAGACTATTCCTTTCTTCTTCAACGTCTTGCAGCCTTACATCTTGCGTAGCCTTGAACTTTTTGGCTGCATCAGATCGACTAATCGAATCCTTGTTGTTAAAAGTACTTTGGAGGAATCTTAGTCCTTTCTTGTTCATTATTTTAGCCGGTCTCCCACTACGACTCCTACGAGCTGTTCCTGAGGATGCCAGGATACGATAGGTGGTTGAAACTGGAATATTCTCGATTTTAAAATGGTTCACAGTGATTTTTGTCCCGTGATTTATGTTCGTTTGATAGAACTGTACAATCCACTCGCGTAATGCTTCATGCTTCGACGGCATTTTGAACACAGCTGAACAAGTTGGAACAAATCGAAACATGCGATTATGTTGGTGAGACAGAGGGCATTGATTCACATAACCTCTCTTTTCTCTGTGCTTGTTTGTGATTTGGTATGAGAGAGTACAAATCATTGTCATTTTTATACCACAAAAGATACTGAAATCATTGGGCATAGGACCAAGTATTCCCCGGTTGGTGCTTAATCGATGATCTTGGACATCAACAGAAGCGTCAAGTTGCCAAAAGGCACGAAATACATCTACGGACTCTTATTTTTACCAGGTCCCTCAATTGTAGTTTTTGAGGGGTTGACGTGGATTGTTCTTTAGAACGTTCTACTGGATTGAGTCATATTATTGCTTCAGTAGTGAAGTGGTTTGTGTAGTGCGGTTGTAATAAAAAGTTTGCTTCATGCATCGGCTGTGAACGGTTGTGTTGATACTTTTCTGCGCACTATTTTGCTATCGGGCAAGGCGCGTTTCGTATTGTTTTGGTTATCTATTGTTTGGCGGCGCGAGTTTACTAACGATTATAAATCATAAATATGATCACATCACTTATCAAGGTGAACCCTGATCCATCGAGCCTTACGCTACTAACATAAAAAACACCTCCTTCCTGTGACCTTTGTGGGGATACAGAGTTTAGCACGGTCCCTGAAAAGCAAAGGACTAACATTCCTTCCCTATTCCCACCTGATTGCAAGGACGTGGCCGGCGCCGTTATTGATTATTAAAGAAATTGAATCACCAAAACGTGTACAGTGAGAATGGTCGGTTACTCCCAGCCTCATTTAAATGAGTATCAACCATTGATACGTGCAATCAGCCAAGCTAAGCTAAACGACCCCAGCATAAGACTGCAATGCGCTGTCCAAGAAAAGTAGCGCACAATACGCTTCAACTCAGTCTAGTCGACCTTCGACGTATTCTCTATTCTACTCAGTATAGATACACTTGCTTTGATGTCGGGTCTTGTATTAATTGTCTTGTTTAGAAGAACACCAATAATGCGGCTGGTACACCTCTTTGTTGAGTTTTCTTTTAGTATCCGATATCAATAGCAATTTTAATTTCCTCGCTTGTCCTTATTATCAATTTTACAGATGTACAGTTCAGTAAGGACTGTATCGAAAATAAGTTAACCGCATATTTTTCTTTCAAATGATATAAGAAAATGATGCATCCTGGAGAGTGTGAGCTGTTTAGTGGAGTACCTGTTACTAGAAAATGAGAAGAATGATATTCTTCTTCTTGATGAACTTCTTCAGTGTCGTGTACAGTCGAGTATTAGTACACGACACTGAAGAAGTCTGCACATTGTAGACGAAATACGCGTATCTGTCAAGATAAGCGAATAAAGGTAGTTGGAATTAAATGGAAATTACTAATCATTCTTCTCATTTTCTAAAAAAATGATGTTTTTTTTCAAACAAATGGATAAATCTTTCTTGTACGGGATTGAACTTGAACATTGTGAAGACCGGATGAGATTGATATTATTCTTTCACGAATTTGCGAATTTTTGATCGAGCACTTTTCACCAAGCTCCGGACAAGTGTTTCATCACATTTTTTGGACGCCTTAGCCCACATTTTTTTGAACTCCTGCATATTCTCAGCTGCTTTACCAGTCTTTTTGAAGACCCTCTTCACAATCGCCCAATAGCATTCGATGGGCCGAAGCTGAGGGCAATTTGGCTGATTGATGTTTGTCTCAAAGAAATCTATACTCTTTTCAGTGAGCCAGTTGAGAGTTGTTATGGCGTAATGCGCCAGTGTTAAATCCAGCCAAAAAAATGGAGGGGTACTATGCTTCGCATATAAAGGCTGCAACCTCTTCTGTAGACACTCAGATTGATAGATTTCTGCATTGATTGTTCCGGTAATGTAAAAAGTGGTAGACTTCATACCGCAGGCACATATTGCTTGCATACCAGAACTTTTCGACTGCATCGCTTACATCCTCCCCTACGACGGCAGTGTAGTATTGTGGACCTGTAAAGGTTTTTGAGTCCTCTTTAACATAGGTCTCGTCGTCCATCAAAATTCATGCACCCGCTCGCTGGAAAACTCGCGAATACAATTTCCGGGCCCTCCTTGCTGTGCGTTGCTTCTGTTCTGCACTTTGTTTGGCGATTTTCTGCTTCTTGTAGGTCTTCAGGTTGTTCCGTGTCTTGATACGTTGAATCATTCCGACGTTGGTTCCCGCTTAGTTGTCCAAATCACGTATCGACATTGATTTGTTCTTACGAATTAGAGCTACCACTTTCTGGTCCAGTTTAGGGCTCGAAGATCTGGCTTTTCTGCTTCTTCCTGACAGTTCATCCAAAGAACAGTATTCCCCAAACTTGGTTATGATAGGTTATACACTCGCGTGATGAATTCCAAAGCGCTTCGCCAATTGTCGCGTAGTTACACCCTTTTCACGTAGCCATGTGTACAAATGCTTAATTTTCACGCCGCAATGCGTGACATTTTGTAACCAAAAATTTAAAACGTGCAAACAAGTAAAAATTTGAAACGTGCAAACAAGTAAAAATTTGAAACGTGCAAACAAGTAAAAAAACGAAAGATGACAGTCAAACGCACAGCATGATGAACACATTAAAACCATCACAAACACACGCGTACAACGGAAATGTACGTGAATAGCTTATTTTCGATACATTTCTTACGCGGATATGGGTATTTGCGGTGAAACTATTAAGTGTGGCCTATTGATGTCTTCTACAATGTATACACTAACTTTTTTATTTTTGGTTAAGATCCATGACCATGTATTAAAACATTTTAGATTAGGTCATTTCATGAAACTTTGTACAAGACAAATGTAATTCCCTCTTAAAACTCATTTTTACCATAACTTTTTTATTTGATTTTAAAGTTTAAGGTATTTCAAAAACACACTTTTTTGTAGAAGACAGCTAATCATTATCTCTTCATTTAAAGGATTTACGTCCGTTTTAAAACATTGTTTAAGCTATCTTCGAGGATGTTTAGATTACAGGTTAGTAAATATTAGCAGCTAAACTTAACGTTAATTTATTCAACAACTGATACCCATTAAAATGATGTACAATTTATACGGGGGTCCGAGAGGGCACTTAACAAATTTTCAAAAAAATAACTAAGCTTCTTATTATATTAGGTTATATTTTTTGTGATTTTTTCACTTATTTTTTCATTATTATATTCAAATAAGCTTTATTATCTAATAAAGTGGCCGTTTTTTTTCCTTTTAAACATTAATACCACGTCTAAATATTTATTCAAACAGATGAAAAATAAATGCAACAATCATACGCTTAAGAAGAAACTGCGTTCAGGAAGGCCCATTCCATCAACCTCAAACCCACCATTCAAAAGGCGGAGCTGAAATTCAATTCTTCAAAATCTTAATAAGCAAGAAAATTCGTAATTTCGCAAATAGAAAACCCGTTTCTCTCACCAATCCTACGTGTTAGAAAACAACTGTGTTCACAAATGGTTTCAGGGAGGTCCATTCCATAACATTCAAGCCCAACATTCATAGTGACGGAGCAAATATCCGAGTTGTTAAACAATTTAATCGTATTTTGACGGAAATACGTGTTTTTGTGATTGGAAATCTCATTTTTCTCAATAACTGGACTTGGTACAGCAATTTTGAACCCATATTTGGATTCAGTGTGGCAAAATTTATAAAGTTCAACATATTTTCGATGGGAGTGAAACACTGTCGACTGGTGTTATTCAGTAGATTCAACTAAAATGAATGTTGATCTTGAGTAGATCTTGGATCTTTGAACTCCTGGACACTTTGGATAACCTATAACTTCGTGATTAACTAATGATGTCGGTTGACCTATATCGGTGGTTTGGATTTGTCAACGCTCAAATTTTACAACTACACTCGGTACCTTGGGAAATATTCCATTCCCTTCCGGTATTTTACAGGCGTTGACGGACACACACACACACAAAATAACGGTCCTCTCCAGTCGGACACAGAATTGTATCCGATATTGTATGGTTCTCTTGAATCGCTTTCTGAACATAATCGTGGTCACCCATGCCATGACCAAGAACCAATCATGATCCCGAGCCGCTTCCAAAACAAAATCGTTGTAATCCCGAGCCGCTTGCCAAACAAACCTGCGGTCATCCCGAGACGCATTCAAGAAACAATCGCGGTCATCCGGAGCTGCTTCCAAAACTAAATCGCGGTCATCCCGAGCCGCATTCTAGGAACAATCGCGGTCATCCCGAGCCGCAACCAGAAATATAAACTGTGGCCATCCTGGGACACGTCAGAGGCCCACCTCTGCCATATTACCATTTATATCAAGAGGCTTACTGTGTCCACTATCTTCCTATTGCGCAATTTTAAAATTAAATCTACGACGCTTGGAAGTCATTTTTTTCGGGGTTTTCACGACTTTCCACGTTCGTTTCATAAAACTTCATTTTCCGCACAAATTTCTTCAATGCGATGGGTGATTCCCCAGGACAAATTAGATAATTTAGTATGATTCAGTTTTCTGCTGAAAATTCAGCAGGCTGGTCGGATCGCCAATGTGAATATCCCGGAACTGAGGAATGACCCAACGCGCTGCACTATACTTTAAGACGATCTTACTTCGTTCACTGCCAGACACGAAAAGGGAAGATGCTTGGTCATGAATCAACGACTACTGCGATGCCAAGTGTATGGGTACAAGGCAGATTATATTTAAGGGACGTAACGGGTGTTACTGGCAGTGTTGGCTATCTATCTTCGTTGTACCACACAGTTTTAGCGAACGCGGGAGATAGAAAACAGAAAGAGAAAAATGTTGCCCTATTTCTACCGACAGTTTCAAACAGTTTAGAAATGGTTTGTGACTGTATTTGAGAGTTTGATTAAAAATGCTCTCATTTGGCAATCTTTGGTTGTGGGTTGTTAGTATACATTCTTATTATTTGATTCCATATAATAAACATCAGATGTATGTAGTAATAAGCCAGCAATTAACGAAATTCTGAGTGACATAAATCTATGTCGCAACATTTTTAAACCATCGGCTGGAGGCAGCAGAAATGAATCGTCGCCTGTAGAAAACAGTACAGGAATGTCATGAGATTTTCTCGCACGACGGTTCACTTTACGTGTGTCTAATTTGGTCATAATGAAAAACGTAAAATGTCAAAATGTAAACATCAAAATACAGTACATTTACCTCCACTGATTGCGAGTCGAGCCATTGCCCCTGATTGATTCACTATCAACAATATCAATATCATCAAGGAATCAAGGGAAGGGAACAGTGCCAAAATGATTTTTCGGGTTTATTTTCCTAGAATTGCTACTTAATACTTCCTTAATTTAGTGTATAAGTGTCTCGGCTCCCATTTTACCCACTGCCCAATGTATCAAAACAAATTTGAATAATTCTCAGGTAATCATGACATTCGATCTTCGAAACCACTGTTTATTGCATGATGATTTAGGATTGTCTGAACCGAAAAACGCCATGATTTGCTGCACCTGTTATGATCAAATTGATGGATAAGCTGCTTTATAAATGATCCATTTGTTTACTAAACTGCAACTCAACTACCAAGATTCGATAAATTTTTCACAAATCATCAAACATTTCTTGTTTTCTAATAGTAAACCAAACAAATTTTGATATATACAACAAATGTATCTTGCCCCATATGACCTACATTCCAGCTGATGGGAGGTGTTTATACGATCCCGTGGAAAATCCCCTCAAGAAAAAAAAAAACTACAATTTCTCCATTGTAATTCGCTGACCTGCCCTGTCCGACACGCATTAACGCGTCCGTTAAGTTTACTCGGCAAACATTGGCTCCTCGCTGATTTGATTTAATGGCATTCAACAAACAATGCTCCACAGTATAACGGCAGCTCCTCCAAACGCTTGTTGACATATTTCCTCTTACCATTTTATTCACGTCCCATTAACTATCGCAACACTTCAGACGACTTCACGGTCACGCAGCTCCCCCTCCCCTGTCACTGGAAACGGTAACCATGGCGGTTGATCGGGGCATAACAATTCGATTTTATGCTCGACCATAATGACAACGACGACAATCCGCCTCCATAAAGTCTCATCACCGCCAAAACTTATTACCCATTCAAAACTCCACCCAAACTAGCGCCGTTATTTAAAGGCGTGTGAACAAAAAGCTTGAAACTTGTTTACCAAAACAACCCGAATAAGGGGAAATCGATTACATCCGTCGAGAGGAAAAAACATCGACTCTGTAAAAACATCTCTTAAAAATAGAACCAGGACGGCTCTCATTATCCTTAAAATGCGGTCCTCCGGCGGCGGCGTCGTCGTCGTCGTCGTCGGTGGTCATGGCGGCAGCCTTGCCAAGTTTCGAGCTCAAAAGCCAAAAACAGCTCTGGGGTTGTTGTTTTTGTTGTTGTAGGATAAGTATGAAGAGAAAGGGTCCCATGCGGGCAATGATGTCGAAAATTATAACCACGAAAAGTGGATAATCTTGCAATTAATTTGGGCGACTTGGGTGCGTGAGCGAGGATGGTGTGAGTGCGAGCGAAAAACAAGGCAGGCATTTTGGTAGTTTGCCGTGAGCGTTTTTTTTTGCCAACAAAGTTGGCGGTGGAATCCTTTCAAACTTCGCACAGTGTGGGGGTGAACGCCAAATTCTTGATAGAAATGGTTTCACCCCCTCAAGAGTCGATTCTAGAGATTTGGTGTCTTCGAAGAAGTTATTTGGAATATTGAATCCCATCTTCTGAAAGTCAGTTTGATGTTAACTATCAACTGTTAGCACAGAGTATGGCTGATTGTATTATGTTAAAAGGTTCTGAGATCAGCTAGCACCTGTTATTGCTCCACAGAACCAGCAGAAAAGATCTACACCGTGTCCAATATATTCTCATACACTTTTTCCTTGCATTGGTGTCGTGCATCTACTCAACATGCTTCACGTATGTGTTGGTGTAGTTATGCACTATGTTTATGCAAACGCTTTTAGGTTATGTCCGATTGTTTTCATTCGGTGTTTATCTTTTACCAGCGAAGAAGGAGTTTCGTACTGTGGTGATAAAAAAGTTTTTTAAAGGTGAGCGCCCGGGCGCTATTTTCAGAAATTTGAAAAACCTCGGAGTAAAGCGGGATTTTGTGTACCGAACCATCCGAAGGTACCGTGACACCTGCTCGTTGGAGGACCGGAAGAGATCCGGTCGTACTCGGAGGGTGCGGACTGCACGAGTTGTTAAAGTGGTCAGGGAGCGGATTAGACGAAAATCACAGCGCTCTGTACGCAAAATGGCCGCAGATCTGAATGTTTCGAGATCGTCAATACACAATCTACTGCAAAATGACCTCGGATTCCAAGCTTTCAATAAACGTAAGGTTCACGGAGTTTCGGAACCTTCCAAGCAGAAACGACACGAAAGAGTAATCTGCTTTTGTCGCGGCACGGTGGGGAAGAATTTATCTTTTCCGACGAAAAGTTATTCGTCTTGCAACAATCCCACAATGTCCAGAACGACAGATTGTGGGCTCTCTCTTCGAGAACTGTTCCAGAGAGTGATAGGAATATTCCGCGATTCCAAAGTGCTGCGTCAGTGATGGTTTGGGGAGGAATTTGCAAGCGAGGCAAATTACCACTGGTTTTCATCGAAAAAGGCGTTAAAGTGAATGCCGTACATTATAAAACGGAAGTTTCTGAGAAAGTTGTCAAGCCATATGTACAAGAGGTGTTTGGAGATGATCACTATGTGTTTTTAGGGCTGGTGCCGAGAAAATTTGACCGACTTTTTGGACAAGAATGAATGGCCTTCCAGTTCACCAGATCTGAATCCCTTGGATTATTTCGTATGGTCATACATGCTAGCGAAGGTAAATGACCACAGGGCGTTTAATATGAACCAATTCAAAACCGTAATCAAACGAATTTGGGACGAAATGCCGATGGAAGTCGTGCGTGCCGCCTGTGACGGTTTCGAAAAACGTCTGGAGCTGGTCAAGAAGGTTAAAGGCGGTGTTATTCCAAAACATATGCTGTAGTTGATCAGTATTATATTGCAATATAATGGGTAAAGTTATCAATGAAATCTGGATTATGGATTTGAAATAAATTGAGTTTTATTTTGTATGAGAATATATTGGACACGGTGTATAGTATTAAATTAATTCAAAATTATTCAACTGACCGAACTCTGCAGGTAAATTATCAGAATTCCAAATCTGATCGACTACCTGTTAGAGCTGAAGTTCCTCATGGTAGCATTCTTGGGCCGATATTATTTTTTACTTCCGACCTCCCTGATTTGCCTCGGGGTTGCTAGAAATCCTTGAATGCCGATGACACAGGCATTTCCGCTAAAGGAAGAAGTCTTCGTGTCATTTGCAGGAGACTGCAGAAAAGTTTAGACATTTTCAGAAATGGAAGATTGCTCCCAACGCTTCCAAAACTCAACTTATAATATTCCCACTTAAACCTAGAGCTTCCTTTTTGAAAGATAGTTACTATGAACGGTGTATCAATTTCTTGGTCATGTCAAGTGAAATACTTTGGTCTGGTACTTGATCAGAAATTAAATTTAAATCCTTAAATTTTAAGGATCACATTGCACAATGGTCCAGTAGGCTACTATAGGTGGACATGAGGTTTTCAATGGAAATTTGTAGTTTTAGAGCTTTGGTTACTTCTAAGAACTTGTTGCAAACTTGTTGTACTACAATTTGTATGAAAGTAATTTTTTCTTGCATTAAACGCAAGAGTGGCGTATACGCTAACTTTTTTATGAGCAAATATCGTGAGGTGGTATGTTCAGCAAAGTAGTAGGAATTGTTATTATAAAAAACTTTGTAGATCTTTTTTTCTAGCTGCGATAATTCCGAATTTTAGTAAAAAATCGTTTTTCGACTACAAGTCCTTCATTTTTAAATCTTACCAGCTAGCTATGTTCCACAAAGTTGTTTCTTTTGACATTTGCTACAATGTTGCTGAATACACCATAGTTGAATTTCTTCTTGTTTTCATATTATAGTAAATTTTCAGTTAAATTTACGCCATACTATAGGCCTCACAACTTGAAATGGAGCACCTGAAAAAAATATGGCAAACCATGACTTAATTCAACACACCTTAGAGTACGTTTAAGGAGAGATGATATTTTTCTATCTTTTTCAAAGCTACTTTCTGTAACATACAGTTTTCAATAAAAACATACGTAAGGAGTTCAAATAGAATCAAAACACACCTAAATCATGACTATCTCTGTTCAGTGTCTGACAACTACCACGTGTTTTGTAATCTAATGTAATCTAATCTAATACAAACGCTGCCAGTACGAGAAAGCATCCTGGAAGTAATTGGGTTAGATGACGCCCAATCATTTTTTTGTCAATATTGATGCTTGCAGCACATCAAAGAAATGATACGCGGGAGATGAACCAGCCCAGGGCTGAAAATCTCGATAATAAAGGAAAAAAAAAAAATGATACAAGCGTCAAAGCGGCCAGGCCTACTGCGTTGCATTAACCGCAAAAGATGATTCTGTAAAATGAGTTGGATTCAAAAGAATAGATTTGAACCACAACGCAATTTGTGAATCTACAGGGGAGGAAGGATGCGTGGACAAACCGTACCATACGCTCCGAGGTAAGAATAATAAAATCATATTTAAATAAATAATGAAAATCTGAGTAATGAAAAATAGGGTAATGATTATAATAAAAATGTAAAATCAATGGATCAGTAGCAAAATAGAACAGCATTTATGAATATAAAAAAAAAAAAAAAAAAAAATTTTCGATCTAAAAAAAAAAAAAAAAAAATAATGATAAGAGGCAAAAAAAAAAATATACAACCTGGAATCACCTTCCTTGTTACCTTGGCGCAGTTTAAATTTCATTATTATTGCTATTATTATTTTCCAAATGAAAATAATAATGATGTGTGTGTGTGTCCAATCTAACACCCATCGGCCGGCAATGGTATTATGGAAGAAAACTGTTTACAACAATCATTCAAGTGACCATTGGAAGCAGTTTTAATCCGGGAGCTAGAATGTGATAGCTCTAATGCAGATCCAGCAACCCATTTCAGAATGTCTGGAGAGTCACGCCCATTCCGAGGTTACTTTCACATACAATAAGCCCCGCATGTAAACATTACCGATATCATTTGGATAAGGGCACACTTCCAGATTTGAAAATTTTAAATTTCCAAACCAGGCACGTATTTAGTATTATTTGAAAATAAGATTATTGTTATATAGTTATAATCATATAGATCTCACCCATATCCGCCACCTCAATCACACTATCTTATCTTGTTCATTCGTAAAAATAAAAAATTTCGACGTTGATTCGTAATTAATTTCATGCAGTCGCGATTAAATATGCGCAAAAATTAACGTTGCTAAACCGCCCGATAGATAGGCAACCTGCATAACAAAACTCTGTACACCCCGTGTTGAATGCACCTAAATGACAACTACCACGTGTTTTCATAGAAAAAGGCTCAATAGGCTAATTTTTTCAATTAGCTAATTTTTGAAATCAAAGAAGTCATAGGGAAAAAAATCATTTTATAGTGTGTTTTCAACATGGAAGTGTCACGCCGAGATTTGGCAAACCTTCTCATAGAAAAGAAAAAAATTGATTATTTTGAACAATTTTCTTCGTCTGAGTGAGGAAGCCCAGGAAATGACAACTCGTGGTGAGACACAGTTTGATTTACCTGAAAAAGCTCGAAACTTAATAAAAATTAACTAGTATCCCATCAATCTTTTTTTATGAAAAAACGAGGTAGTTGTCATACACTGAACAGAGATAGCCATGATTTGTGTGTGTTTTGATTCTATTTGAACTCCTTACGTATTTTTTTGAAAATTGGAAATATCTTCTTGATGCGTCGCGATGCGACACTTTGAAGAGCCCCTCGGCACGAGCACTGAGAGAGAAGAGAGAGAATAAGAAGAAAGTACATTTTTGTACAATCATTATTAATAAACGCTTCGTACCAAGTGCACGCGAGTTTTATATTTGATGCACCAAAAATACATCTGAAAACCAATCCAACTGAGCTAAATCACTAACATTTGGTCCTTCGAACCGGATACAGACTTTTTGATGGTTTTTAAGTTGGATTTTGGTGCAATTCCGACGGAAAAGTGAAGTTATTTTTGCGATTTCCACCGTGTGGAAAAATCCGGCATTTGCCAATCGACGCGGCGTACAGTTGTGTGTGTGCTCGCGAAACATATACGAACGTGTTCGATACACGTCATCCGGAGAAAAAGTGATGTGAACTGTATCAATGAGCGAAAAACGAACCCCACAAGTGTCGCGGAACATAACCCCAAAGAATCTTCTGGACGCTTTGGTTGGGGAGTCGACGAGTTACGAATCCATAGAACAGCAAAGGTTGTTGAAAACAAGAGCTCAAGTGAGAATGGCTATGGCGCAGAGGTTGAAGAAAGCGGTCGATCGTCGTGATATGTCCAAAGAGAAGATGTTACGGATCCGCGACGGCATGGAGCAGCCAGACAGAAACATCCACTGGCTGAATCTGCAGCTGGAGAACCTCCGACGGTGTTATGATGAAGTGGAGAAAAGCTATTTGGAGATCTGCGATGTCGTTCCCCGGGATCAGCGTGAAAACTTCAAGGTCCAAAACATCCAAATTGAAGAAATGTACGATCAGTTGCACGTGAACATCCAGTCGGCAATTGCAGATTGGAAGGTGAAGGAGGAACGAGGCAAATTAAATGCTTTGGCACCAGCGTATAATCCCCCGCAGCAGACGGCGGCCGCGCCGAATTCGTCCCCTCACCTGCACGTTCCGTTGCCAACCTTCGATGGTAATCTGGAAGGCTGGTACTCGACCATCATGGGGCGGTACCCGAACGAGTCACCAGCTATCAAGCTGTATCATTTGAAAAACGCTCTGGTCGGAAGTGCAGCCGGGAAAATTGATCAGGATGTCATTAATAACAATGACTATTCGGCTGCCTGGAAAATGTTGGAGGACACGTATGAGGACGAACGACTCATAATCGACACGCACATTGACGCCTTGCTGAGTCTGCCGAAAATGACGACGGAGAATGGCGAGGATCTACGCAAACTAATCGACACCTGCACCAAACACGTCGATGCTTTGAAGAACCGTGAGTTGCCGGTTGAAGGATTAGCTGAGATGATTCTGGTGAATGTGATCGCCAAACGTCTAGACAAGGAGACACGGAAGTTGTGGGAATCCCAGCTATCCCAAGAAGAACTTCCCACATACGTCGAAATGATCGATTATCTACGCGAGCGTGTCCGAATTTTGCAAAAGATGACAGGATATACCGAAGCCCGATCATCCACCATCCCGAAGCAGAAGAACAAACCAGAACAGAAGATTCCGCAGGCCAGAAACTTTGTGCAAACCAAGGAGACGTGTCACTGCTGCAACGGGGATCACCTTATCTATAAGTGTGGCCAGTTCAAGGAGCTCAACGTCAGCGGCCGGTATGCCAAAGTGAAACAAGCTGGCCTTTGTTTCAACTGCTTGCGACGCGGTCACCGTACTATCGACTGCAATTCCGATAAGTTGTGTAAGACGTGTAAAAAGAAGCACCACAGCTTGCTCCACGACGACAAACCAGTTCAACAGTCCAACAGTGCACCCAGCGAACAAGCTGTGAATTCCGAAGAACGTCAAGAAGTAACTGTGCAAGCCGGCTCAGTAAACTGCGCCACGTCGCTGATGTTAAAACAACAAGTGCTTCTCTCAACGGCAGAGGTGCTTGTGACAGGATTCGGTAACGGCAGCTTGCCGTGTCGTGTCCTGCTTGATTCGGGTTCTGACTCGAATCTGATCTCCGAAACGTTTGCCAAGCGATTGAACTTGCCCATGGAAAACATCAACCTACCGATCAGCGGACTCAACAACGCTGAAACCAGAGTTAAGTTCAAGTTAACCACCAAGATCAGCTCTCGTGTCAATCCGTTTAACGCTATTTTAGATTTCCTGGTGGTGCCAGCGATTACCACCAACTTACCGGTGATGAAGGTCGACATCCGGTCTTGGTCCATCCCAACGAGCGTAGACTTGGCGGATCCATCATTTCACGTCCCAAAGGAAGTCCAGATGATCATCGGTGCAGAGCTTTTCTTTGTCTTGGTGAAGAATGGCCGCATGAAGCTTGCAAATGGAGCTCCACTGTTGGTTGAGACCGATTTGGGCTGGATCGTCAGCGGTCCCGTGAAGGGACACTTATCTGGTCCACGAGGAGGTATCTGTCAGTTGAACCTGCATGAAGAACAGATTAACCGTACTCTAGTAAAGTTCTGGGAACTGGAAACGGTCCAGGAAGCTTCGCACCTGACATCAAAAGAGCAAGCCATTGAGAAACATTTTCAGCAAACGCACCTTCGTGACGAGACAGGCCGATTCACTGTACGGTTACCATTCAACGATAACAAGGGTCAACTTGGCGACTCCTTGGAAACAGCTCGAAGCCGATTTGGTCGGCTACTACGTTCCTTTGCCAACAAAACGAAACAAATGCGCTATTCGGAGTTCATGGCCGAATACCAAGCCCTAGGCCACATGGTGGAAGTCTTCGACAACCCAGTCGATGGTTATTTTCTACCCCATCATGCTGTGTACAAAGAGTCCAGCTCAACGACAAAAATCCGTGTCGTTTTTGACGCTTCGGCGAAGACCTCATCCGGTCTCTCGTTGAACGATGCCTTGGAGGTAGGGCCAACGGTGCAAAATGACCTGATTACGATACTCTTGCGTTTTTGCTGCTTTCCGGTCGTGTTAACTGCAGACATCCCAAAGATGTACCGCCAGGTGCAAATCCATAAGGGCGATCGGAAATATCAACGGATCCTTTGGTTAAATTCGAAGAACGAAATCACAACGTTTGAGTTAACAACTGTTACGTACGGTTGTTCCAGCGCGCCATATCTGGCCACGCGCGCTTTGATCCAGTTGGCGAAAGACGAAGCAACGGAGTTGCCTATTGCAGCGAAGGTGGTCGAAGAAAACAGCTACATTGACGATTTTCTCACCGGAGGAAATACTGCTGAGGAAGTGATCGAAATCTACGAACAGCTGACGGAGATACTGCGACAAGGTGGATTTGGAGTCCACAAGTTCTGCTCCAACAGTGAAGTTATTCGGAAATGCATTCCGATAGAGCTACAGGAAACGCAAAGCAAGTTCGAGGATGCCGATATCAACGACGCAATCAAGACGCTGGGCCTAATCTGGAATCAACACGAGGACTATTTCCGGTTCAACGTTGCTCCGCTCGACGAAAAGATTCCGACCAAGAGAAGTGTCCTATCCGCAGTCGGTCTCCTCTTCGATCCATGCGGATACATCGGCCCAGTTATCACGGCAGCAAAAATGCTTATGCAGGATTTGTGGCGTCTGAAATTGAAATGGGATGATGAATTACCGGAGAAACAAATGAAAATGTGGATCGACTTCCGCACACAGCTGCCACTGGTGAACAATTTGCAGAAAAAACGAAGAGTTGTCATGGGCGACGCAAAACAAGTCGAGCTTCACGGATTCGCAGATGCGTCACTACGCGCATATGGGGCAGTCTTGTACACAAGGTGCATCTCCCCGGACGGGACAATTGATGTCAATCTGGTATGTAGCAAATCTCGTGTTGCACCCCTCAAGCCAATGACGATTCCACGCCTGGAGTTGTGCGGAGCTTTGCTTCTTGCTCGACTTGTGAACAAAACGATAGCCGCAATGGGAATCGCTTTCAAGAGTGTGACACTTTATCTCGACTCGCAAGTGGTGTTATGTTGGCTGGAAAAATCACCGCTTGCTTTGAACCAATTCGTTTCAAACCGTGTTGCCGAGATACTCGAACTGACGCAAACCTATCAATGGCAGTACGTTCGATCAGAGCAAAACCCAGCAGACTTGATTTCGAGAGGTGTGCTTCCAGCCGAAATTCTGTCTATGGAAATGTGGTGGAAATCTTCATCTTCTTTGTGGGAACCGACTCCAAATCACGAAGGTGGTAGAATCAAGCTGAATGACAACGAGCTACCTGAACTCAAACCAACGGTGGTTGTTGCTACTACTGTGCAAACGAAGCCGCAGATTGTTATGACCAGATTGAGCAACTTTCAACGACTGCAGAGAGCGTGGGCGTACGTATTGAGATTCTACAAAAACGTCCAGACTAAGAAACGTGACAATTCAGAGCTCAAGGCTCAAGAGATGGCAGATGCACTTCGTGCAATTATCAAGCTGGTGCAAAAGGAGGAGTTCGATGACTTGGTTCGTGCCCTGGCCAGCGACGAGAAGAAGCGAAACAGGTAAAGTGGACTGGCCCCATTCATAGACCCGGACGGTTTGATCAGAGTAGCAGGCCGGCTGAAATATTCCTCGATCCCATATGACGGAAGACATCAGATCCTGTTACCCGAGAAGCACCATGTGACCACCATACTCGTCCGGCAATTACATGAAGACAACTTTCACGTTGGACAGCGCGGTCTGTTGTCAATTATCCGTGAGCGATACTGGCCTATTAACGCGCAGATGCTGACTAAGAAAATCATCTCCAAATGCCACGTCTGCTGTCGTCATAACCCACGCCCTGTAACCCAGTACATGGGAAATTTGCCGGATTACAGAATCACTCCAGCACCTGTATTTTCGAACACGGGAGTCGATTATGCGGGTCCAATTTATTTGAAGGAAGCAGGAAGGAAGACCGTGGTATACAAGGCGTATATTTGCGTGTTTGTTTGCATGGCCACCAAGGCCATACACATGGAAGTAGTTTCGAACTTGACGGCCGAAAATTTCATTGCTGCTCTGCAGCGCTTTATTAGTCGTCGAGGTATGGTTGCTAATCTCTATTCCGATAATGGTACGACGTTCGTTGGCGCCAATCATGAGCTGGTGGCTCTGCGCCAACTTTTCGAAGACCAGACTACCCAAAGAAGGCTGACTGAATTCTGCGTCTCCAAAGGCATCCAATGGCATTTCATACCTCCACGTAGCCCTCATTTCGGTGGTATCTGGGAGGCTGGCGTGAAGTCAGCTAAACACCACCTAAAGCGAGTTGTTGGCGAAACCAAACTGACGTTCGAAGAAATGTCGACGTTCTTGGCGCAGTGCGAGGCGATCCTGAACAGCCGGCCCCTTATTCCGGTTTCCAATGATCCTAACGATATCGAAGTGTTGACGCCGTCACACTTCCTTATTCAGCGACCGGCATTGAGCATTCCGGAGCCTTCATACGACGAGGTAAAGATTGGTCGACTAAACCGTTGGCAGCATATGCAGCTGATGAAGGAGCATTTCTGGAAGCGCTGGTCGACTGAATATTTGCACCACCTACAATCTCGACCCAAATGGCCTAGCGGAGTGACGGACATCAAGGTCGGTGCAATGGTAGTACTTAAAAACGATAACACTCCACCGCATCAATGGTGTATTGGACGCATCGTTGCAACGCATCCTGGAGCTGATGGAATTGTACGAGTGGTTACCGTCAAGACGGCCACATCCGAATATCGACGAGCTGTAACTAAGATCTGTTTGCTTCCTTCTGTTGAGCCAGAGGACTCAACGGGGGGTGAATGATGCGTCGCGATGCGACACTTTGAAGAGCCCCTCGGCACGAGCACTGAGAGAGAAGAGAGAGAATAAGAAGAAAGTACATTTTTGTATGAACAATCATTATTAATAAACGCTTCGTACCAAGTGCACGCGAGTTTTATATTTGATGCACCAAAAATCCATCTGAAAACCAATCCAACTGAGCTAAATCACGAACATTCAACAATCCATACGACGGTAGAGTAGTCTGTACGATTTTTAGTCGAAGACGAAGAACAAGAATAAAGAAACACGAACCATTACTTTAACCCGAAATCACCGCCGACGGTCCAATAAAAAAGGTTTGAGAATTCACAACCAGTTCAGTTTATACGCAGTTACTTGTAATGTATGCTGAATGGCGCAGCGCGTTCAGTTCACAATTCTTCAATGCTCTTTACTCCATTTTTGATAACAAATTTTACTAGTTTACAAATCACTCGCGAGAAACATACAAAATTGTCGGCGAACTTTTAAGACATGTACTAACGAGCACAAAATGCACTCCGGAGGAGGAAAAACACGTTTTTTTTCGTTCAACAGCACAGCCTACTCTGGTACATTCCACTCCAACAGTTGCAATGAATTTGACGCGCCTTTCTCAAACAAACCATCTACTGGAAAGCTTAACTGAATTGTATATTTTGTTACTCGTTTTATCGGATCAAAGTGGAAGGAGATTCTCTGATTCCCGCAGGTTTCGCGTAAGTGTCTCTGCTTACGGGCCTGTCTAACCCTTTTGGCCCTTCATACAGTAGTATGTTGATTTTAGAACGGTAAGGCCGATCCCAACGCTGTTCTACTTTGTATGGGCTGTTTTAGCTTACAACTAGAACTGAAACAAGCCATTCCCAATGCTGTATTGCAGTTCTACTTTTCGAGCAAACCAACATGAAACTCAGCGTTGGGATCGGCCAACAAAGCATGATCATCCTTTTGAGTGGAACCGCATGCAGGGCAAGGCCCACGCTAGGATGGTGGCTTCCTACATAAAAATAAAATTTCCATCTCACTTCTAGGGGGATTCATCGAAGGAAAAAAAAAAGACATTCAAAAGATGGGATTCTATGTTCCAAAAAACCTCTATCGTAGACATTAAATTCAACTTTTGCCGGATGAAATAATTTCGCTCGCGAATTCGGCCCTCCGGAAACACTGTGCCACTCGGTGAGAAAATAATCATAAAGTGCTAAAATAATCATCGGAGTTTTCCCTGTTCAGAGAATGAAAAACTTGACATCTAAGATTTCAGCAAAACCCTAAACCAGACCATCGGCACGACTTCTGGTGGTGAGGGAATCATCTAATCCTTGGTCAGTGGCATGAGCGTTCGTTGCTCACCCGCTCCAGGTTCTGTGGGAAATGTGCGAGCAGCGTCAGCCAGGAGAGACGAAAACCACGAAATGCGATGCTGCATGAAACTGTGCGGAAGACCGCAATTCGATGGAGTCCCTCCGGAGGAAAGATGAGAAGCAAACCGACTGCCACTCGGTGCTAGTCAGAAGTGAGCAGGATCATGTTGCGGTTCGATTTCGGTTCAATTATGGAAAGTTTTATCCGGTGTCGGGTCGTCCTGTAACTCGGGCAAGCGTTGCTTTGTCAGCGTTCAAACGTTAATTTTTGCGACTGGAAATAATTCGCCAATTTGAAATTGTCAACGCGAACAAGGATGCCACCGAGTAGTAGTCATTCAAACCTATCGGCTCATCTGACACAATCTTCAATCGAACGATATCGAAGTGGCATCCCGTACAAACAATTGCTACCCAAAGGTTAAATCGTTGAACAACGTTCATTAGGTATGTTGATGACATCGAACGGTTCAATGCAGGATTGGTACTACACAATATACACACTCTGTGGCTGCACTATGCACAAGCCGTCGACGGTGCACTCACTCATTACTGGTTTAGCAAATAGTTCGCTAATTGTTATCATTCATTCGTTGTTGGGAATCGATGGTACAGGGGTTGCCTGAATTTTGCGATGGAAGGAAATGTTGGTTGGTCGAAATGGAGGAACCGCGTTATTTAACAGGCCAGTATTGCTGTACACAGCGGTCGACTTTATTCAATGAGACTTGTAGAACGTTTCTTGTTAATTAAAATAGCTTTGGGCTATACCGAAACTAGGATCGCTGCTGTGATGAATACTATGGTAACGGTTCAGCATTGATTGATTACAAATGCATCTATTGTATAAGCAAGGACTCGATGGTAACCAATAAACAACTCGAAGAGGGCTGCCACCGGTGGTATAGTGGTAAGCGTGGTTGCTACGTGGCAACCCAGTAGGTCTGTTCTCTATCCTAGCCGAAGTCGATGGAGCATGTTTTTCTTCGGCATTTTAGTTTATTGAGATTCAGCTAATAAATTACCGAGAATCAGCTAACAAAAAAACATTTTGTCGAAAATCAGCGAACAAACAAGAAATTGACAGAAATATCACCAAACGTAACTGCCGAGTTGATCGGCTGTTGGAGATTTCGCCGATTTAAATTTATGTGTGGGGGGTGTTTTGGGGGAAATGGAAAAAAGGACATGCATGCAGAAAAAGACAAGAAATTCACGATGCTACGGAACGAAATGCTGTCAGCCTCATGAGAAGATGTCGGACGGACGGAGAAATCTATCGTCAGAACCTTTTCAAGAGCATTCTACTGTCAGCAATCTTCAATAATAACGTCCATTTAGAATATCACGCTTTTAGGGAGAAATAGGGAAGAGGGACTCTAATTGGGATGAGTCCCATGTCCTTACAAAAAAACGTGATGGAGTGGGCAGGAGGGTTTAAATATGGGCATTTGTTGCGTGACGTACTTACTTCCCAATCGGTAATTGTTCATTTAAAATTTTCTATAAGGGATTTTCAACGAAAATTTTGCAGACCGTAATCTTTCTACCGGAGTCTCTTGCCTAAAAGCTTATGCCAGGAAACTTTCATCAGGAGTCTTCCGTGAAAACATTGCAATCAGGAATTTAAGTTTGTATCTTCCTTCAGGGATCTTTAATATGCATTCATCCAACGGGAATCTTTGTCTTGAAATTATCTGTCAAGAATCTTTTAGAATTCTTCTATCGGAAATCTTTCATCAGGAAACTTTTGTCAGAAATCTGTCTTCAGCCATGTTATGTTAGAATCTTCCTTTAGGTGCCTCCAACCTGAATCCTTCGAGCAGGAATCTTTTCTAAGGAATCTGTAAACAGCAACCATCTACTAGAAATCATTTTTTTTTTCAGGAATGATTTGTTGGGAATTTTCCGTAAGGAATTATGTACTGGGAATCTCAAAATCTTCCATTAGAAGGGCCTCATTTATTCTGGAATATTTAAATAGGAATAGTTCTTCAAATTTTCGTTAATTATCTATTTTTATAGAATCTAACTACAGGACTGTTCTACCAAAAAAACGAAACCTTCCCTTTTTTGGAATGGATGGGATGGAAAATCTGCTAACAGACTCCTGTAGAACTCAGGGTGTAGGGATGAGGGCGTCAACTCCTCGACCCACTAAAACCCATCCGTGCCTCGAGCCCCGGCCCACCCCGAAACCACCTTTCGGTACCACTTCAGGGAGGGGGTTAGTGTGCTTTACGCACCCACTATGTCTAACTACATAGGTCTTAAATAGTTATTTTCGCCGACCTGACGTTGATTCGATCGAGATGCTTCTGGATCCAAGCAGGGTTCGGGACGTCTGCGATCTCCCTTCCCGACCACTTACTGGTCCTTCCTCTGATCGAGAAAGCCAGGGCCAGGAATGGGGTTGCAACGTCTGGGGCGGCTACCCCAGGGTCGTCCCTGTTCCCCATGTCACGACCACCTACGGCTTCTTGGCGGATCCTGCGCCGTATGGCGCTTCCTCCGTTGTAGTTCGTTCAACCGTTAAGGGGAGCTTAGCGTTTCCAGGGTGCACCGCGGGGAGGCGAACTACTTCCACCCCCCAAACCTTCCCTCAGTAAACCTAAACGTCTGGAATATTCAATTAAAAGTCTTCCAATCGATAGATAGTTTCTTGCAGGAGCTTTTCATCCAGAATCTTTCGTTATTTATCTTCCGGCAGGAATCGTCATTCAGAAATCTGACGTCAGGGATCTTCAATTAAGATTCTTGCTTTAAGAATCTTCTACCAGAGATTTTCTATCAAGAATCGTCCACAAGGAATCTTTCATCCGAATCCATCCGCTAGTAATCTTCCGTCAGGAGCTTTCTGTTAAATATTTTCCGTTCTGAAGGTTTCATCAAAATTCTTCTTTAAGTAAATTACCATGAGGAAATTTTCGTTACGAATTTTCCATCAGAAATAATCCTTAAAAAAATTGCATTTAGCAATTTTTCGTCGGGAATTTGCTTTAAGAATCTACTGGCAGAAATTTTCATTCTTCACTAGCTGCACCCGGTGCGTGCGCTGCTACGCTTGCAACTAAATGAAGGAAAATTTAATATAACTGTCACGTTTATGGTTTTTTTTTTTCGAAATGAGTTTTTTTCTTCTTGAATAAGCAGGGGTTCAAACTTCTATCAAAACATGCTTCTTACCCGAGAAATACACGGTTTGTGTTTAAGTAACCTGGATAATTCTCATTTTTGGTTGAAATTTGTGTTTCATTTGTATGGGAGCCCTCCCTTCCAGAGGGGGGTGGTTTCTCAAACCACCATACAATCATTGACTTCAAAACCCTCCAAATGCCAAATTTGGTTCCATTTGCTTAATTAGTTCTCGAACCATCACACTGGGCTCATCGATTAACGGGTGTCCACTAAATAATGAGAACGAAAAGAATGGATCAGGAAAAAAATACCAGTGAAGTTTTGTTCAAACTGATTTATTTTATTAAAAGGGTCAACTTAAATCTTCAAACTAAGTTTAGTGAATATTGTCATATGGTCCGTGGTCCGCCGTGCGGCGCAGCTTAGTCGTTATGCTGGAACATGACCGTTGGACGGCAGCCACATCGATTTTTCGGATGCAGCTTTTGATCCTGTTGGTAAGTTGCTTGGTGTTCTTGGCCTTCCAATTATCCTTGTATACCATGGAGCTCAAAAGACCGAAGAAATCCTCGATAGGACGGCACTGTGGCAAATTTGTCGGATTCCGGTCTTTTGGGACATATGGTATATTTTGGCTCTCCAAAAACGTTAGCGTTTTTTTTTGCGTAGTGCGATGATGACTTGTCCGGCCAAAACACGTATTTGCCATCCGAGTGATGTTGTTTAAGAAATGGGATGAGTATTTTCTGCAAACACTCTCTTTGGTACACCTCCTGGTTGATGGCCAAACCGCTTGGTTTGAACCACGGCTTCGAAATACCCTTATCGGATATTACGATGTATAACATAACCTTCGATTCAAATTTGTGCTTGAACTTATACATTACTTTTGGAGGAGTAGTAGATTTGTCCTTAGTGTAGAATCGGTCGTTTTCCGGTATCTGAGACTTCGAAAGAGGAAAGTAGCTTTCGTCGTCCAGAACGAAAGATTTTCCGCCGTAATTCCGAGTCATCCAGCGGCATTGGGATTTCACGGTTTGAATCTGCTCATCTGTGTACTCTGGGGATCTGGTTTTCTTTCTACACACTATTCCTTCTTTCTTTAGCGTCTTGCAGATGAGTGACTTCGAACAATGGAACTTTCGGGCTGCTTCCCGTTGACTTACCGAATCCTTGTTGTTGAACATGCTGCGCAGCGAGCGGAGCGTTTTCTCATTCATTATTTTCGCTGGACGGCCGCAACCTTTCTTCCGGGTTACTCTCATGCATGCCAGGATACGGTATACGGTGGATACCGGAACTTTTTCACGACAAAAATGGTCCACCGTGTATTTTTTTCCACGATCTTCGTTCGCTTGAAAGAATTGTACAACGCGCGCGCGCAGTTCTTCCTGTTTCGACGGCATGCTGAACACGACTGAACATGTTAGAGTGAAATAAGAGTGTATGAAAATTTTCTGGAGAGTGCAACGATTCATTCATCTAAAGTGACATTTCTATGCGGCCGTTTTTGTTCTGATGGAAAAGTATTGAAATCATTCTCATTTTTTAGTGGACACCCGTTATCCCCCCCCCCCCCCCACAAAAGAAAAAAAAACCCCCCCCACACCCCCCCCCCCCAAATATATATTTTTTTTTATTTATTTTGCGTGGTTATGAAAAAAATTATTTTTATTTTTGTGAGAGACCCCCCCCCCACAAAAGAGGGGGCCACAAAAACAAAAAAAACCCCCCCCCCCCCCCCAACCCCCCCCCCAAAAAAACACACCTCGGGGGGTCAACACAACCCCCCCCCACAACAAGTCCAACAACCAAAAAAAAATTTTTTTAAAAAAAAAAAAACCACCCCCAAAAACCCCCATATGCTAAAAGGGGTTTTATTTTTTTGATTAGTTCTCGAGTCATGCAGAAATTTGCTTTTTATTTGTAGGGGGAGCCCCCCCCCCTTCAAAATGGGGAGGGGTATTGAACTGCTATAGACAGATTTCTTGCCTCCAAATACCTCCACCTGCCAAATGTGGTTCCATTTGCTTGATTAGTTCTCGAGCTATGCAGAAATTTGTGTTCCATTTGTATGTAAACCCCCCTCCCTCCCCCTTCCAGATGGCGTAGGAGTCTCAAACTTCCATGGAAACATTTCTCTCCTCCACAAACCTCCACATGCCAAATTTGGTTCCATATGCTTGATTGGTTCTCGAGTTATGCACAAATTTGTGCTCATTAGCATCAGGGGTCTTGAGTTACTTTAGAAACATTTCTTGTCTTCAAAAACCTCTACCTGCCAAATTTGGTTCCTTTACCTTGATTAGTTCTAGAGTTATACAGAAATATGTGTTTCATTTGTATGGGAGCCTCCCTTTATAGAGAGGGGAGGGGTCTCAAACTACCATAAAAACATTTCTTGCCTCCAAAAACTTCCGCATGCTAAATTTGGGTTTCTTTGCTTGATCAGTTCTCGAGTTATACAGAAATATGTATTTCATTTGTATGGGAGCCTCCCTTTCTAGAGAGAGGAGGGGTCTCAAACTACCATATAAACATTTTTTGCCTCCAAAAACTTCCGCATGCTAACTTAGGGTTTCTTTTGCTTGATCAGTTCTCGAGCTATACAGAAATATGTGTTTCATTTGTATGGAAGCCTCCCTTTATAGAGAGGGGAGGGGTCTCAAACTACCATAAAAACATTTCTTGCCTTCAAAAACTTCCGCATGCTAAATTTGGGTTTCTTTGCTTGATCAGTTCTCGAGCTATACAGAAATATGTGTTTCATTTGTATTGGAGCCTCCCTTTATAGAGAGGGGGGGGAGGTCTCAAACTACCATAAAAACATTTCTTGCCTCCAAAAACTTCCGCATGCTAAATTTGGGTTTCTTTGCTTGATCAGTTCTCGAGTTATACAGAAATATGTATTTCATTTGTATGGGAGCCTCCCTCTATAGAGAGGGGAGGGGTCTCAAACTACCATAAAAACATTTCTTGCCTTCAAAAACTTCCGCCTGCTAAATTTGGGTTTCTTTGCTTGATCAGTTCTCGAGTTATACAGAAATATGTGTTTCATTTGTATGGGAGCCTCCCTTTCTAGAGAGGGGAGGGGTCTCAAGCTACCATAAAAACCTTTTTCTGTCAAAAATCTTCTATCAGGAATCACGAATCTTCCGTTGGAAATTTTCCGTCGGAAATCTTCTATCGGGAATCAGTTATACTTCGTCAAGAGTCTTCATTCAGCAATCAATTTTTCGTTGAGAATTTTCGTCGAAAATCGTTCGTCCGGAATCTTTGAACATGATTCAATCAATTCGTGTTTTTCTCTTCTGCGAGTATTATTTGTTAAGGGATTCGAAAACTTGAGGTATTTGCTATCCTTGATTGCGCTATTAGGCGAACTATTCTATTTTGAGACAGAATTTAAAAATGTCCGAGTTTCTTCCAGACGTTGAGAATTATCAGAGAGGTAAGGATAAATTCTGGTAGATCTTCATAGAAGTGCTTGACAATTTCTGTAAACTCAAAACAAAAGAAAATCAAAAAGTAGAGAGTTTTGAAAATGTTCGAACCACCGGGATGAATTCTGACCTGCTGATAGCTCTAAAAATGGATTAAAAAATGTATGAAAGGCTTCATCACCATCTGCGAAGCTCCTAGAAGTTTCGTGAAACATGTCGAAGATTAAAACGCGATAAAAATGTCAAATTCAGAGAACAATCGCTGAGAAAGTCTAAAAATGTTTTGAGAACATTGGGGAATACACATGATCTAAGTTTTATTGAGAAGTTATAATGTCTGTCAAAGTTTTTGGAGTTTTTCACCCATTCTGGGTAGCTTTTGAGAAGTTTAAATGAACATCTGCTATGAAATTTCTAAAAACTTCTGAGAGTTTCGGAGATTTTCTGAACTGCGAACTTCGCAGAAATTTCCTGAAATCCTTCATTTGACAACTGTTGATATTTTTTTAAAGTTTACGTATAACTTCTGTGAAGTTTCGTTTTACATGTAAGCAGTTCTGAAGATCATCTAAAAACGAAAGAACTTCCGGAAAAAATCTGCAGATATTATCCATCAAACCAATCGAAGATCTTTTGAGAGCTTTTGAAATGAATCGACATTTTTTTAGAAGTTCCAAAATATTCTGTTGAGTTATGAAACTTTTTGGACCTCAGAAATTTCATAGGACTTGTAAGATATTTTAAATCATCAAAGACCTCCCAAGTAAAATTCATGTTTTATCGTGATTTTAAAGCATCCTACGAGTCTGAATCCAGATCTTCAAAACATTCATAAGTTCTAACCGGTCATTGGGTTAAATTTTTAAACTGTGTTCAATGTTTGAAGAAACTCAGATCAAGATCGCTTTAGCGTTCTTAGATAATTTTAACTGCTGATGAGCTTCTAGCGCTTCTTAAAAGCCTAGAGAGCTACTGAAGGCCTAAGGGTCCTCCCTTAGCTCAGTCGGCAAAGGCGCAGCTACCATGCAACACCATGCTGGAGGTGGCTGGGTTCGATTCCCGGTCTGGTCTAGGAATTTTTCGTAAAGGAAAATTTCTCGACTCCCTGGGCATAGCGTATGAAACTCATACTAATGCAAAAATGGTACTTGGCATCGAAAGCTGTCAATTAATAACTGTGGAAGTTCATTCAGAGCACTAAGTTGAGAGCAAGCAATAAGCTAATTGTGAAAGCAACAAGCTTGAAATGCTAAAGAAGAAGAAGAAGAAGAAGAAGAAGAGCTACTGAAGAGTTTCATTAAATTTACAGTAGTGCTAAGAGTGTCTGAGAAGCTCACTGAAGTCTCGTCAAATTTGAAGTTGTTCGTAGACGTTTTAACGAACGACTGAAAAGTTACTTAATTTATTTCTTAACTTTCCAGTTCTAGTTTTGGAGAGTATCGAAAAGTGTTTCGTTCTCATTAAGACTCTTAGAACGTCTGCTTGGTTTCAAATAACTTATGAGGTGGCTAAATAATTTCTTAGGTCTCTTGACGATTTCAGGAAACTTCTTAAAAGGTCCTATTTTTTAACTTATTAGATGTTACTTTAAAAAAAGGTATTCTGAGCAGTTCCTAAAGCTCGATTCAAAGTAAATCTGGACGCACGGTTTAATACAGTATTGCGTCCCTGGTGGTTGGAACCAAAAACGTTTGACAAGCATTTGTTGATGTTTCATTGACAAAGAAATTGGTGAAAAGTTTTCTCGATTGCACTAGTCGGCAGTGTTTCACTCCCTTCAAGTATATATGTTGAATTTTATAGATTTCGCCACGGTGAATTCAAATATGGGCTCAGAAATGCTGTAACACGTCCAGTTTTTGAGAAAAATGTGATTAAAATTCACAAAAACACGTATTTCCGTAGTAATATGATCTACCTCATCAACAACCAGAATATTGGCTCTACCCTTTACAAGTTGGACTTGGATTTTATGAAATAGGCCTCCCTGAATCCATTCGTTATCACAGATTTTTCGTAACACGTAAGATTGATGAAATAAACCGGGATTTCATTCACAAAATTACGAATTTTAATAAAAATCAAGATTTCCCATTTTGAAAACATGAATTTTCGTTCCACCCTTTGAATGTTGGGTTTGGATTTTATGAAATGAACCTTCTCTGAATCCATTCGTGTTGAAAAAAATGAGTTTTTATTCACAAAATTGCGAATTTTCATGAAAATCAAGATTTCCTATCAGTCAATCAATCAGTCAGTCAGTCAGTCAGTCAGTCAGTCAGTCAGTCAGTCAGTCAGTCAGTCAGTCAGTCAGTCAGTCAGTCAGTCAGTCAGTCAGTCAGTCAGTCAGTCAGTCAGTCATTATTTTCTCTATATTTTTCATCTTAAATTCACTTTGTTTTCTTTTTCTCGTGCGTAACGTCCTTTCCAGAGAAGGATATAAGTCTTTTTGTGCCAGTAAACATCCGAATCGCTCCCTGAAACAAAATTTAGTGGCCAAAAAGCGAGCACGATTGCTAAACGAACGAGTTTTGACGAAATATGATGGCTGTATTTTAATGGATGACGAAACATATGTCAATATGGATTATAAACAAATCCCCGGACGAAAATTTGACCTGTCAACTGGTCGTGGCGATGACTCTACCAGGTATAAATTTGTTTTTGCTGACAATTTTGCTCGGAAACTAAGGATTTGGCAAGGAATCTGCAGTTGTGGCCATAAAACCAAGGTTTTCATCACATCTCACACAATGACGTCGAAGGTTTATATTAGAGAGTGTCTGAAAAAGCGGATTTCACCCTTCATTCGGCAACACAAGACCAACGTTATGTTTTGGCCGGATCTAGCCTGCTGCCACTCTAAGAAGGTACTACAATTGTATGCTGCAAACAATGTTAACTTCGTCGCCAAAGAGATTAATCCTCCGAATTGCCCTGAGTTCAGACCGATCGAAAATTTTCAAGCGAAAACATCGAGTGTCACCTGCGACTGTCAAAATCATGATGGCATCGATCACAAGTAAAGTGCGACAGTTCGTTCGAAACGGTGAAATGTAATAACTTGTTAAATATCGTTTGAATGCTAAATAAATATACTTTTGTTTGACGTTTTGATCAACCGTGTATGTTGTTTAATTCTTGAGTTGTGATCACTTGAATGCGTCCAAATTTACTTTGAATCGGGCTTCAATGTTTTTGGCAGGGTATCCGGTTTTTTTTAATCTCTGAAGATTTGTAGAGCCTGTCTGACATTTCGGTTTTCTATGGACTTAGATATCCTGTGAGCATAGCCGATGAGAATTGCTTAGAAATTTCTGAAAACAGCTGAAAAAATTGAGTTCTAAAGAATTTTAAACTGCGAAACCATCTTAGTAGTTTCAATAGCGTTTTAAGATTCACATGACTTTCTAAAAAGATCTAATTATTTCTGAGAAGTTTTCCTAGCAGATCTGACTGCTAAGTTTCGTTTTTTTAATTTCATTTTTTGTACCACTATGTGACAGCCACAATTGACAACGGCCACCAACAGCCAATGCAATTGAATATTTTCTATTGCTGAACTTAACCTATTACCTAGTAGGCCATAAGCTAATGGCGGCAAAAAGTGTTAGAAAACAACAAAACAAAGAAATGTTCAGAAATCTCAAAGGAAATCAAGATTGTCAGCATGCTCAAAGTGTTACAGCACATTACGTCAAACGGTATTTGGACTATGGCCCATTTATTGATATTGAAAAGACGACGAAAAGGTTGACCGAAACATCGCTCTCTAGCTTTGTAGGTTAAGACTCGAGGAGAAATCTATGTTTATGATTGAATAAACCCAAAGCATGATAACTACTCCCACAGATGTGCTTCAATCCTAAATCTAAATTAGCCACAAGACCAAAAATCAAACCACCCCTGTCAAGCGATTCCCGAGCGACTGTGATTGTATTGTTTAGAACACAAGTGAGCTAATCTCGCTGCCATTCGGAATGCACACAAAATCTATCCGTTGGCACTACTTTGATGTCGTCGAAACCGGAGTGCGTCCTCCAAAAATAAGACACATTGCTTCCACCAACTGCCGCTATCGTCCATCGGCTGATCTCTGTTCAAAAGGCGATAAGGTAGAATAACATGCACTCCTGTACCACCGTCTCCCAGGTAACGAGCCTTCCCCGTACGAGGGGAAATGATTTGCTTTCGCTCTGACAAGCAGGCCATCGAAACGAAGGTAGAGTACTTGCGTTGCTGAAATCCACTTCATTCCGCGCTGAATGCACTCTGGAGCAGAATTTCCACCCCGGGGCGTACAAGGTTTTGTCGTTGGTCTTGGTGCTGCTGCTACAACAAGATTGTAATTTCCTATGTAAATCCAAAGGCGGACTCCGGTACGGTTTCCTTCATGTGCGGTGGAAATGTACCAAGGGAACATTAGAAATTACATGCTGTGCGTGGGGTGGGTCCGTGAACCCTTGAGATTTGTGCTCCAGCATCATCAACCATCGAAACAACAACCAACCCAGCCAGCGGTGGGGCGGTGCATGGGTGGCGAAGCTCTCTACCGGAGTAGAACCTACACAAGATGTTATCGAGACTGCACGATGAAAATGAGTTGGGCTAGAATGCAGCAGTGCAGTGTTTGCGGTTGCAGGTGCAATTGAAATTTAGCTAATGCGCTTGATGAGGTAAGCGGCGCTCTTAGTCGCTTAGTTGCACTAACTACCGTGCTTTGTTGAGTGGAATCGGGCTAATTATTGCGATTGCGAGCCGCCATGAATAGAGCGCGCTCCTGCGAGCTAAGCGGAATGTAAATGGAGTTTTCGGGGATGGTTGCTGGTGTGGGTGTCTGAAGGCGTGTTATAATGGGTGTTGATCGAGTCTAATCCGCGTTATTGTACGATGTGTTTGTCTGTTTGTGGCGGCAGTGTGATACAATATACATACGGGGGCTCGTTTCAGAACTATAGTCTATGTGATTAACTTCTATGAACGGCTTTATTAGTTAAGCAATATGTTGCAAATGGGGTTCTTTGTAGGGTATGATCATCAGTTAAATTTCTATAGCTACAGTGAAATTTGTTGGAATTTCCAAGGGGTCCGTCACTCGGACTTCAGCTGTGTTTTGTGTGTGCAGTGTGCCGGGGTGTGCCGGTAGTATGCAGGAAAAGTAAATGAGTGTGTTCTTGTTTTAGTCGTTGTATTTGAATGTAGGAGCTTTCAAGTACAATATGTCTGACAACATTTACTTATGCCTTATTTACAAATTACAGCATTCCAAATAAATACAAAGTTTTACGGAGTTTATTCCGCTCTAGAGAGAATTTTCACAACAGTTCTGATTTATTGTAATAGAATTTAATGGGAGTGATAACTCAAGGGGTTCGAGACAAGTTTGATCGTGATGTCTAACCATAAAGTCACTTAATGGAAAAAAAAATAACTCAAAGAAGGCTATACACGGTGTATATTCAATATATTTTCCCCATGTAACAATCCTACTGCCTATTAGTTTTTTTCTTCTAATTTATAAGGGTTTTATTACTGCAATAGACATGCTATTTTTTCAAAAGCAGCTTTCAATGATGCGAAAGCTGAATAGTTAATTATTTGGCTTTTGGCTTTTTCTATTACCTTTTCTAGCACGATGTCAGCAAGACAGTCTAGTTTTTAAAAATAATTGACAAGCAACTTTATCCCCTCATTAAACCGTCCAGTAATTCAATAATAATGCTCCTTAATATTTGTTTAGCAGAGTATATCTTTATGTAGTTCAAAATTCTACAATATTATGTATGATAACATGCCCTACCATTGTTGTCCCAATAAAATAAAACAAAGATAGATTCGCATAGCAACAAACTATGAAACCTAGAAAACAAGTGGTACATCTAAGCGAAAACTTAAGCAAAACTTCTTGATCATTCTGAATAGTGATTTGCTAACTACCCATCAATTAAGGTCATTGAAAAAAACCACAAAACCAGTCAGTTGACAATGACCGTTTGATCCAGTTGTCAACAACATAATTGTGTCAGTTTCTGTGTTGATCTGGAATCATAGAATTCAAATACCGTGAAAAGGTTACGGGACCTACGTGTATATTCTAATCATACCTGGTTTTGAATTTCATCCGGACTATCAATTGGAGCTGCATCAACTTTATGACCAGGAATGAGAAACACCTCATTGAAATCCCCAATCGTATTTCCGTTCCGGCTGGTTTCGGGACATTTTTGGAAGACGCGGATGAATGACTGCGGCCGCCTCCGTACCAGAAACGAAATCCATCCAATCCAGCTCACTTTCATCGGCACGAGTCTTGAATTCTCTTTTTTTTTCACGCAATCGAGTCGCTCTCACTTTGGGGATGGAACGGAGAACGCTTCAAGCGACAGCTTTGCCACTGAATTTTTATTTTGCCAATGAAGGATTCCATTTTTCTCCCATCCAGATGGAATTATCGTGAGGCATGTTTCGCTTCGTGCAATTGTCTGCACTATTTTTTACGAGGGTGGGTCGTTTGGCATATGGACGTTTGGCCGAATGGACGTTTGGCCGAATGGACGTTTGGCCGAATGGACGTTTGGCCGAATGGACGTTTGGCCGAAAATTTTCTATTAGCATAAATGTATTGCAGAGAAAAGGAAAGAAGAATTTAAAAAAAGTATTTTGAAACGCATTAGATCTAAAACAGAAATTAGGAACCAAAAAAAACATTCTCGAACGCATTAGATAGCATCCCGATAATCTAGACTTATTACACTTAGAGTTTATCAATATGTTTGCGCATTTGCAGTAATAAGCATTCTAATTAAGTTTCAACTATATCAATTCACTAAAAAACGAAATTTTTATGTTCAAAAATGCGAAAACTGGTATTCGGCCATTTGCTTATATACATGCAAGGTATGAATATGTTTTGATAAAATCGTAGACTCCTGATTTAAGGTGGAAATATGTATTATGTTAAACAGCTAAAGGGTGTCCACGATGAAATTGCCACACACAAAATTGATTCGCAAAATTCGAGTTTTCATCCGATTGCCATCAAATTTTCAGGGATTGAGAAATAACTATTAAACTTCATTTTACCATTTGACTCGTATTTTATTTACAGTCCATACGCAAATGCCCGCACCTTGGCCTTAACCCCGGCCATAAGATTCTGCACAACCTGTGAATCAACCGTTTTTTGCATGTAAACCCATACTTTCTTCAGTTCCTCGACTGTCTTCACTATAGTATACCTTAGGTCGTTTAAGAAGGTGCTGCTTCATAATCGCCCAGTACTTCTCGATGGGGCGGAGCTCCGGAGTGTTGGGAGGGTTGAACATTTTCGGCACGAAATTGACCTTATTGTCCGCATACCACTTCAGCACGTCCTTGGAGTAGTGGCATGAGGGCAAATCCGGCCAAAAGATTGTTGGGACGTTGTGGGCCTTCAGGAGAGGAAGCAGCCGCTTCTGGAGGCACTCTTTTATGTACACCTGTCCGTTCATCGTGTCCTGGGTCACGAAAGGTGCACTCCGCTTCCCGCACGTGCAGATGGCTTGCCAAACCAGGAATTTCTTCGCAAATTTGGACATCTTCTGAGTGCGGACATGCTCCGGAACGCTGAACTTATCCTTGGCCGTGAAAAACAGGTTGCCGGGGATCTGTTTGAAGTCGGCCTTCACATATGTTTCGTCATCCATGATGCAGCATTCAACTTTCGTCAGCATGTTGAGGTACAACTTCCTGGCACGGGTTTTGGCGGACTTGTTCTGCTTCTCGTCGCGATTAGGTGCCTTTTGTACCTTGAACGTTCGAAGCCCAGCCTTAGTTTTGGCCTTCTGGACAAAACTTCGGCTTAGGTGCAGCTTCTTAGCCACATCCCGAATGGAGGCGTTCGGATTTCGGTTGAAGGCCCCAACTACGCGGTTGTGATTTTTGGTGTTGTACGGAATACTTTTTCCTTCACTTCTGGGCTTCCGATCGGTGGTCAACCGTTCCTCGAACCGCTTAATCACTCGCGACACCGTGGAATTCGCGATTCCCAACGTTTTAGCGATGGAACGATGCGAGAGATCCTTGTTCTCGTGATGAATGCGCAAGATTTTATCACGCACGAGCTGTTCTTTCGACTCCATTTCCGCGAGTTTTGATCACAGGACTTTAAAACTTGCAGGATGTAAATAATGCACTATGAACTAAATCCACCCAAATTTTCATTAAATTCTACCCAACGGTTAAAAAGTTAGAGCAATTTCATAGTGTGGCAATTTCATCGTGGACACCCTTTAGACAGAAAGGGTCATTATTTTTTCATAATCATGAGGAAATATGCAGTTCCTCCGAAAGATACCTTCTTTTGATTCTTTGCACATGGGCCTTCTATGACGATATATATTTCTGTATTATTTCATCGAATACAGTCTTTATTCCTGTATTAGAAAGTAAACTTCTGAATTAAGTGCTAGCCCGGTTTATTACTCTTTGTGAGATTTTTCCTTCTTTCAAACATGAGCAGTTCTTTGAAGTTTTACTGATCAAACAAATGTTATTCTCATGATTTCATGCATTTCAATTTGAGAAATTTTGAAGCGACTGGTGAATTATGCGAGAAATATTTGATATTTAATCATTTTGAGCTTTAATAAAATTGCATTTTTCTTGTTTTACTTTTGAGACGTTGTTTGAAATCAAATTTTTAAATGATATTTGGCTAAATGGCTTCGAACCCTAAAATTACTTGATAAAGCAGGAATATAGGTACACCAAGGGGTTTGTGACTTTAATATTAGCTGCTTATTCCTACAGAAATCGAAAACCCGCTGAAATTATTAGAGATAAAATAATATTCGATATTATTATAATATTATAATTTCGAACTTTACAATCTGAACGACTTTGTAATGGCGATTGCTGCTTACTTGAGATCTGATGGAAAATGAATATATGATTTGATTTTTTTACATTTCCATTGTTAAATCTATATAACATATAAATTTAATCTCTAAAATTACTGGAAGAATGGGTTGGGGGACAACAAAAAATCAGACCTCCAGCAAGAAAACTGCATTGCAAAGTATCTTCTCCCCAAATCTGTATTCGGCCAAACGCCGATTCTGCCAAACGTTCATTCGGCCAAACGCCCATTCAGCCAAACGTCCGTATGCCAAACGGGGTATTATCATTTTATACCGCATTGCATCCCCGTATTCTTTCGTATGAACTTTCTTCCTATGGACTTACTTTTGATATAGCTTGAACTGTCGAAACTCTTTTCTGGCAGCGGCTTAGTCACCATTTAAGTTGTTTGACAGCCAAACGGTCTAATAAGCGTTGCAAAGAAACAGTTTAGCCTCAAAATTGTTTTCATTAATGTCATATCAAAACATCATTTTTTTTGTATTGATGCTTACATAAAAACAAAGCAGCTTTTTCATTAATGGTTTATAAATTCCATATATCATGATTTATTTTCTTTGACACGGCTTATTGTTATACTACAGTTTATGTGGGAGAAAGTAAAAAATAAATAAGAGTGATTTAGCAAAAAAATTAACTTCATTGAAGAATCACATTTTTTCTAAATAAAACATAATTAGAAAGTTCACCGTATTTCGAAGGCGCACTTAGTTTTTCAGCTCTTTTCAAACACTTTACACAATGAATTTAATTTGGCACTTAAAATTTGGACACTATAAATCAAGCTGAGATTAATATTTCACTTTGATAATACTGAGGTTTTATTTGACAAGGGTAAATTTTTTCGACAATCAGATTTTTTTTTGTCGAAATGAATTTGTTGAGACTGAATAAAATTTATGAATACGATTTTAATATATACGAATACGAATAAAACTGTTTTGAGTGGTATTGGCAAGCGTCTAGTGGAAGTGGCACGAACGAGGTTTTTATACAGGGTTGTCCCAAATAAGTGACGCAGTATTTTGTTTCAGTGTGGAATTCTTCTAGCCATCGCAAGAGCCATCTGGTTGCCAGCATATTAAAGAGGGACTGATTAATATGTATACAAACTAGTGTTCGCTAGATTCCGTCGTCAGGAAGTGCCTAAGAAAAATATGGATTTCAAAAGACAACGGACAAGCGTCCCACTCAGATACTGGCCGAGATCCGGAAGGAAGGAATATGCCGAACATTAATCGACCGGACGTTGAGAAGATAGAGGACGAAGGAAACCATCGATCCAAAGAAAAAACCAGGTCGTCCTCGCAGTGTACGTACCAAACGGTCGTTCTTCATATAAACTGGGTCAGGATATGGACGTCTCCAGGAAAACTATCAGATCAGTTCTCAAAGAGGATTTGTGATTGGTGCCGTACAAGAATAGAAAAATTCATGGACTTTCGGAAGCCAACAAGAAGAACAAAGTCATTCGTTGTCGCGAATTACTTCGTCGGCACGGTGATTCCATGATTGTGTTTTCGGATGAGAAAAATTTCGTAGAGAAGGAAAGTTTCAACGCTCAAAATGACAGGGTCTATGCAGCGAGTATTCAGGATAACCCCTCTTCAATTCGCCCAGTTCAACGCTTCCAAAATCATACTTCGGTCATGGTTTGGGGAGCGATTTCTGCGGAAGGTCGTCTACCACTGCTTTTCATTGATAAGGATGTAAAGACCAACGCAGCATACTACGTAAAACGGTCCTGGAAAAGCATTTGAAGAAGCATACTTCAACGATGTTCGGTAACCGCAAATGGGTGTTTCAACAGGATTCTGCGCCGTCCCATGGAGCAAAGATTACCCAAGCATGGTGCACCAAGAATTTGCCGGACTTCATTCCTAAGGAATTATGGCCAGCTTCTTCGCTAGATGCAAATCCTCTGGATTTCTCTATTTGGGGAATCATGGAAGCTCACTTTCGAGATCTCAAACCAATGGGTATTGAAACATTCAAAGCTACCATACGGAAGATATGGGATGAAATGCCTTTCCGAAGAGACTAAGGGCAATAATTATAGCTAAAGGCGATAGAATCGAAATGTAAATATGTACACAGTAAAAATAAAATATAAGAAAAAGAATAACAAAGAAACATTTAAATTATTTGTCTTTTCGTTGAAGATACAGTCTTTGTTTCATGCGTCACTTATTTGGGCCTACCCCGTAGATGTCAAATTGCTTTTGTTGTAGTTTACCAAGGATTTTCAAACGGTTTTAATTCGGTCATAATAAAATCTTTTTATTTTTATCTAATCTAGAACTGCCTTTAAAATATACCCTTCATAACTTCTACCATGGTGGCCCAACTAGGCAAATTTTAGTCTTTATGAGGTTTTGGGGGAAGCAATCAAGCGTGGCAAGGTACCGCTTGTTTTCATTAAGGGAGGCGTTAAGAGCAACGCTTTATATGATAAGCATATTGCTATGAGGAACCAGTTGGTTACACACCGATTACCTGTCAATTTTCCACACTTGGTACAAGTCTGCATTGAGTTATCTCGAATTATAATATTCCGCCCATTACTAGGTGGGGTAAAAAGTAACCTCCTTGGGACCGAAAAAAAAATTAATTATTTTTTTATTATTTAATATAGTCCCCTTAAGCTCGATACACTTATTCCAGCGATTTTCAAACTTCTGTATCCCGTCCAAAAGGTAATTATCCGGAAGGTCTGCAAAATACTCCTCCGCGGCGTCGATGATTTCCTCGCGTGAGCTGAATTTCTTTGACGGAGCATTTGCCCCATAGTACTTATCTAATTGTTCTTCTGTTTCCTTCGCCGTTTTCTCAAAAAATAATGTTTTATAAGAGATAGAAAATCGTTTTTATCCATATTCAACGTGATGCCAAAAACGCCAACAACAATCAGCTGTAAAAACGAAACTAAGGGCAGTATCGCACTGAAACTTGGCGTGTAGGCCATACTAACACATCGGTCAATAAGTCCCAGGCCTAACTACCAAATGGCGCCACCAATAAAATATTCATGATTTTTCGAAAGTACCAACCTTCAAAAAATTACTGTTAAAATGACGTTCATGACGTTTGGTTTATTATTTATCGAGTTACAGTGGGTTACGAGAAACAAAGAGCCTGCGTCGAGCATCGGATGTGAACGGTTGTGTCAATGATTTGCTATCGGGCATATCGCGTTATCTTTTGTTTCGCTTATATATTGTTCGGTGGCGCGAGTGATCGAGTGAGCACAGATAACAAGAAAACAATAAAGCTGCTTCCCTGTGAGATGTGGTGTTCCGTCGGGTGTTGTGGCCCGATAGAGGGGGTCATAATTAATTGTGATCCATATTATTCGCTCGCCATACTCGCCGAACCACCATGTATTGGTAAACCAAGTAAACCACTGTTGGTATAAATCGATCCACAATCTCTAGCGTTAGTACTAATTAGCTTGTTTTCTTAATGAAAAACCACAATCACACTGTGTGAGTGGCCCCAATGGCATCCTAACTGTTGGTATAATCGGTTCAAATCGAAAATCGGTACTAATATCTAAATGTTTCACTAAACAGCTTATCGTTTACCAAAACGAATCCTGCTGCCACCCAACCTTGGTATCCAACATCCCAGTGATTTCTCGTGGAAGCGCAGAGGCGTTCTCGGCTTCCAATTAAGCGAATTTCTACCCTTTCTAAGGAACCTGCATTCAGGCGGGGCCGGTGTCGGTATTGCCTTAGTTTGGGATCACCCGTTTTTACATATTGAGGATGTGTGTTAGTTCCAAGCATCATCTGTTGGTTCTCTGCGTAATTACAGCTGATCTGGCAATAACGGAGTAGCAACCTCGGGCGGCCAATCATGCTCATGCTCATGCTCAAAAACGGTTTCAATGGTGAGACGACATTGCAAATGCTATGAAAGTGTTTCGGCAACGATACTCTGAAGAAATCAGTCGTTTATCAGTGGCACGAACGTTTCAGAAGTGGTCGTGAGTCCGTGAACGATGATGAGAAAAGGCCGTCGACATCGAATAGTGACAAAAACATCAACAAAATCAAAGAATGGATGACCGTAGACGGCAAATTGACCATAAGAGGGTTGGCAGAGGAGTTGGAAATTGCTTTTGGATCCGTTCAAGACATTTTGGTAAATGATTTGGGCCTCAGATATGTCGCTGCAAAGCTGGTGTCGAAAGACCTGAGTTTCATGCAAAAAAAGACATGATTTCCAAGGCCGAATCTGACCTAATATTCATCAAACGGATCATTACTGGAGACAAGACGTGAATTTATTAGCCGCTACCGAGAAAACCACGTCGTTTTCAGTCGATGAAGAAGACGATGCTCACAGTTTTCATGGATAACTAGGTTGTTGTGTGTCGTAAATTCCTTTCACAAGGTCAACAAGGAGTATTATTTGCGTGTTATGAGACGTTTACGTGAAGCGATTCGCCAAAAAAGACCGGTTTAGTGGGCAAACAACGCGTGGATCTTACGCTTCGATGTCGCACCGTCACACAATGCCATCGTTAACCGTGACCATTTGACTAAAAACGAAAAGAATTCTATTCAGCAATCACTGATTTCACCTGATTTGATTCCCTGCGACTTTTTCCTCTCCGGTCTACTCAGGAAACTGCTCCGCGGAACGCGTTTCAGCACTCGAGATGAGGTCATGGAAAAATCTAAGATGGCTTTGATGGCCATACTACAAACCGAATATAGGAAATGTTCCAAGGATCCGATCAAGGGGAGGCATCAGTACGTTGCAGTCGATGGGGAGTACTTTGAAGGGGATAATATTGCTTTTGATGCTAAATCTTGTTTTTTTAATTTCCTGAATAAATTCCAGGAACTTTTTGATCAAGGTATGTAAGGCCGACTTCTGACAACTTCCAGGACCAAAATTTTACCAGGCGAAAGCTCGAGGAGGTTCAATTTGGTAGCTGCGGCCAGAAGACAAAGGTTTTCGTCGCTGAGAAAATGATGCACTTACCGAATGTCTCCAGAATCGATTTCGGCCCTACAATCAGTCACTTGATGGTTCGGTGATATTTTGGCTTTCCCCCCCCCACACACAAACCACATTTTCTTTTATCCCCCCCCCCCCCCCCCCCCCCCCCCCCCCCCCCCCCCCCCAACAAAAACAATAATAAAATAAAAAAAAAAGAACAACAAAAAAAAAAAAAAAAAAGATGAAAAAATCCAAAAAAACGGGGGGACAAGTTTGAGCCCCCTTATTAAGCGTTTAAGGGAAAAGTTCGAGGCATCCTTTGAAACTGTGACGAATAATTTGTTTTGTATTTTTTTTACGTACGAAGCCTACGTCTTTGTTTTCTATACTGGGGTAAAATTTAAAAAAAAAAAAATCTATTGCGACTGTCACAAAAAGCGGTCAGGTTTTGAGCGTTAATATCTCAGTCGTTTCTCCAAATATTTGTTTAATGTTTGCCCCAATCGATCCGAAATATTTCTACGCGTCGATTTCAATAATGAAAACTGTTGATTTTTACATTAAACTATTTAAAATAATGCAAATATAAGATGGAATATATTTATAATCTTATAATGCTGATATTTCTGCGTATATTTCTTAAATGCACAGTATTCTCCTATCGCAGACTTCAAATTTAAGTAAGGAACGTCTCCTATGCATCTGTGAAAGATATTTAAGGGGGACACCTTAGCATTTTGCTTCAGTGCCCAACTTCATGAACCAACATGGGCCCTGAAGAAACCATTAACATCTTCAATTGGAACGCTTGTTCTGTTAAGAACAAAACCCTTGAGCTCATCGATTTCCTAACCGAGAAGGATATCGGCATCGCCACAATCACAGAGACGCACCTCAAGCCTGAGCTGAATCTCTATATCCCCGACTTTCAGATTGTAAGGCTGGATCGAACCCACTCAGGGGAAGGCGGAGTGGCCATTGTATTACGGCTCAACATCAGCTGCCGCTCGCTGCCCAGTTTCGGGCTGAATGTCATCGAGGTGATGGGAGTTGAAGTGGACACTCCCATCATCGTGGCCTTCTGCTCCAAGCAAACAAACACCAGCGACGGTTCGGCAGAGGCTCTACGGCAAGATATCAACAAGTTAACTCGGCGGCGACCTCAACGCGAAGCACCAGGCCTGGGGTAATACCCGGAGAAACTCCAATGGTACCATCGTCCAGCAAGGCTTCGAAAAAGGATACTAGACCATCTTGAGCCCGGATTCTCCCACCCGTTTGAGCAGTTTCTGTGCTCATGCTACCATCGATATCTTCCTGACCAACATGACGAACATCTCCGATCCTGTCGTCCATCAGGAACTCAGCTCGGACCAATATCCGGTGGTGGCCAAAATAGGCTCCTCTGTCAACCGTTTTCAAGCTTTTCCTCAGCAGTGCGTCGACTCATCCGTTGACTACGGCTCTCAGCCGGAGTCGTGTGAAGACATCGACCAGTGCCTGCAGCAAATCGTCGAGGCGATAAAGCTATGTCCATTTAGAATCCGGAATAATAAAATCATCTGTATCTCGGTAACGGATTGACATACCAAGAAGTTTAATACATCAAAACAAAGGTGTTTTACCGTGCTTTAAGGAAAAAATATCAGAACAAATTATTTCTCTTCGTTTCTAATGAAGATTCGCAGTTTCTTCCTTATTCCTCCCATCAAACGCTGCATACCTCCGGAGTCAACTTCCTTGGCACATTTGTTCCACATTTTGGTCATCTGAGTTGCGTCCCGAGCCGTTTTTCCACTTTTCTTATGCTTCCGCTTCATTATTGCCCAAAATCTCTCAATGGGCCGGAACTGCGGGCAGTTGGGTGGATTTATGTTTTTATCGATGGAATGTACGTTATTATCGCGGTACCACTGGATGACTTCCCGGCTGTAGTGGCAACTCGCCAAATCTGGCCAAAACTTCACGGGACCTTTATGGGCTATAATGAAAGGTAGTACGCGGTTTTTGAGGCATTCTTCCTTGTACAGCTTCGAGTCCATCGTCTTATTCGTCACGAACACTTTGGTCTTTGCTCCGCAGCTGCATATCCTTGCCAAATCATCAGTTTGTTGGCAAATTTGTCCATAAAAGCAAACTTAAACTTCGCAGGAACATCTCCTCGTGCCGTCGCCAGGTAAAATTTTTGACCAGGAAGCTGTCCGAAATCCATTTTGACGTAGGTTTTATCGTCGATGAGCAGGCATCCTTGGTACTTCGTCAAAACCTGCTGGTACAATTTCCGAGCTCGAGTTTTGCTGACGAAACTTTGCTTCAACGTTCTGTTAGATTGCTTGCTGGCTCGATAAGAACGATATCCTGCTCGCAAATGAATTCTTCGAACGGTACTGCCAGCAGCAGCGTATTTTTGTACGATTTCATTATCTGATAGTCCAGGGTTTGCTCTGACGATTCTCAACACCTTCTGGTTCAGCTTGCGGTCATATGTTCCACTACTGCGCCTACCTTGAGGCAGTCGATCCACGCTGTTTCGCTCCCTGAAACGTTTGAGCACATCATACACGGTTGATTTGGCGATTTTTGCTATTTTTATTGCGAACCACGTTGGATTATCAACGTGAGTGTGCAGAATTTTTTCTCTCCTCTCGCCTTACATCTGGAATAACTTTTGACTCACTGCACGAAACACCGTTATACCACAGAAAGTGGGCGCCTAGGTAAACAAACCGCTGTAAAAGAACTCTCGTAGCGGTCACTTTCCGTGCCGTTGCAAAAATATTTAAGTAAATCCGTATTCTAACTGGACAGAACTTTATCCCAGGCCCGGGATCAATTTTTATTCTGAGTTGTCCCAGTATTGCAAGAAAACTACGAAATATAATAATTATGACAAGTAATAAGCTGGAAAGTAGTAGAAAGAAATGATGAAGTAGAAGGAATTTTTCTGTTAATTTCATGCTTATTCCCTTTCACGGACTTCAATATCCAATAGCAATATTTTGGCAGTATGAAACATTCTCTATTATCTTCATTTAGAGAAACTTCGTTTCGCAATGGATTGAATACTACTAGGAAATAGTTATTGGGAATTTTGCAAATCAATGAAATGTCCCAACATTTGGCTACTATATACAATCGCAATTCCCGTAAGCGTAAGATGGATCAACAGGCGAGCGTTCCTTCGAAGCAGACGGAAACGGTCGCTAAGCGAGCTAAGTGTTATCGGACTAAAATTAAAGCGGCCAAAGGTAATTCGTCAAAAACTACTGGCTGGGATGCTGGAGAAGGGTCTTCAACTCGAGGTAGGATATCAGATACAATGTTTATCAAGAGCTTGTTGAACTTTCCAATTCAATGAAAATTATGGCATTTCTAAACAGTGGTGTGTTGAATATTTTATTTTACAGGCAGCGATGATGTGGAAACCGTAAGATATTATCGTTCTGATCTCGACACTCAACATCACAGTATCCTTTTCCAACATCAACACAGTTCTTAATTCAGAACCACAACAACCAAAAACCCAAAAAAGGCCAACACCCTCTTAAAAGAGTTAATTCTAATGCTGCTTCTGATCTTAAAACGGGAACTTAAAAAGAATTTCATCTTAAATTGACGGAAAATAGACTAATAATCACTAACACCGAAAGAAATAAGTTGATGATAAGGTCTGTATCCACATTAATCCAGACACCTTCAATTCATTGTAACTTTTGAAATATTGCACGTAGGAATGAAAAATTTCACTGTGGTATAGCTGAGAGTCTATGATGAAAAAAACTATGATTGATTTTTACATTTCATGTTTAGTATTCAAGATGGCGACGAAAGAAAAACAAGTGCGCGAGCGAATTTTGTACGGGCGTACGGCAAATCCTGACTTGTCAATACGGGACCTTGCAAAAACATTGGATTTGCCTAAATCCACTGTTCACGATGTGCTCAAATCATTTTCGGAACGTTTGACGGTGGAGAGGAAACCGAGAAGTGACAAAAACATTGGACGCGCTGATCCTGTCATGGACCGAAAGGCGAATCTCTCCATTCGAACGGTGGCTCGTAAAATAGGGGTGACGTCTGGTTTTGTCCAAAAATCAAAACAACGTTTGGGACTTAAGTCGTATAAAGTAAAAAAAGTTCCAAATCGAAATGACAAACAGAACTTGGCAGCAAAATCACGGGCTCGACGTTTGTACTGCGAATATTTGACGAAGTTTTCATGCGTTGTTATGGACGATGAAACTTATGTCCTGGAGGATGTCCAGGGCCGGCTTTTTATTCTGCTATGGCCAGAATGCTACAGTTGAGCATTTCAGGACGAAGAAGGCATCGAAATTTCCCCAAAAAATACCCTGTGTGGCAAGCAATTTGCACGTGTGGCAAAAAGAGTAAATCTTTCGTCACTACAGGCACAATCAACAAGGAGATCTATCAGAAAGAGTATCTGCAGAAGCGATTGCTACCCTTCATCAAAAGTCACAAAGAAAAACCTTTGTTCTGGCCCGATTTGGCATCATGCCACTATGCTAAAACTGTGATGGAGTGGTACCAAGCAAATCAAGTGAACATTGTACCAAAAACCTCAAACCCGCCAAATTGCCCAGAGCTACGACCAATCGAGAGATATTGGGCTCTGATGAAGCGGAAGCTTTCTGGAAAGAAGCAAGGAATCAAAGACATCAAACACTTCCAGCAAATTTGGACAAAGACGGCTTCTACGATTTCTGAAGAGTCTGTACAAACCCTAATGGACGGAGTTAAGCGAAAATAAGCGAATAACTATGTTTTGTCTTCACGAATTGCTAAAACACATCCCATGAATCTGAAATAAACAACTATGACGGAAATATAATGCGAAATTTATGTTTTATTCATGTTTTGAGGTTTCCGGATTATTGCGGATACAGACCTTATGAAAGATATGGTTTGGTTAAAAAAGTATGTTAATGCGATTATAGCATTGTACAATTAAAATGGTTTACACTTAGTCGTAGTCCTACGTCATCATTTCGAACAACTCAATGGAGCTGTACCTTGAAGTTTTTTTTTCTTAAAATATAAGGAATAGTAGGAATAGTAGTGAAAACCGTTTTCAAATCCGTTAATTCAAAACCGGAATAGACTCAAATAATGGTGTTCCATTAAGAAGTGGGCGATGCTTTATTTTGAAAGCAGCGAGGAAAATATCTATCCAATTCATCAAAGCAAACCACGCTGCTGCTTTGCAAACTCTTGCCTTACTTTTCAAAATCCCATAAATCTTCTTTCCTCGCAAATGCTGATACAGGCTATACAATAAAATCTCAGAGCAATCGCAAACAGTTCAATGCGTTAGGATTTCATGCGGAACTCAGCTAGTGCCCACAGCCACAGTCGGCTTCTCCCTTCCGGTGGTTTCGCACTACCTTTCCACATGAATACAGCTCAATCTCTCGTTACCCGGAGGTCTCCAGGATTATCAGCGGAGCTCTTCCGAGCGAGAGCTTGCCTACCGAAGAAATAGGTTAATTGCTGTGTTTATACCTTTGCCTGGTGCTTGATTCCGGTGCCTCATCCGTTCGGTCGTGGTGGAAACAGTGGCCTAGCCTATGCTGTATAGCCTTGGCTTCGTTTCACACTTCTTCCTTTGCGCCAGTGAGCAGGAAGTGGCGCCGCGCTGAGAGCTCTTCGAAAGTAGCTCGACTCGAATCAATATTTATGTAGAGCGCCGCCGACGGGTGAAACCACTACTGCCGTTCTGGTAAGACGTCTGGAAGGTCACCGGCAATGTCTAGCTAGAATGTTTGCCGGAAAAACCACTTGCCAAGCCGTTTCTTGGTTTCCCAAAGGCACTCGTCGAAATTTCCGCTTGCGGCTGGCGATAAAGGTGTGACTAATTGACAAGGCTGTGCAAACTTTCAACGAGACCGACATTGCAATCCAATCGCGAAGGGTGTCCTATTTTCTCCTTGCCAAATTAATGAAGATAAATTAGAAGGAGGTTTAATCGGGGGGAGTGCTTTGGCCACTGTTGGCTGCGGTGGCGTTATGCCTCGGCGGTGCACTTGAAACAATGCAAATTGCAACATATCCAACAGTACATGAATAAAGATGAGATAGTTTAATTAACGGTCTTACCTGTACTGCAGTTGGATTGTCCTTAACCGTAGTAACCATTTTCCCGTAATCTACATATACATTTCAAAACTATGAACTTTGATTGATCGTTTGCACGTTCCTGTGATGACGAGGTCAAAATGGACTGCAAAGTGATTAATTACTTCTGCCAGTGGCTTTTTGCTGCCGCGGCGAGTGCGAAACGCAATTAACACGCCCCAGAGCCGACATGATTAGGTGTAGAGGTTGGCCTCTCTCCTCCATGACTGAAACCGTCGGCGATGATTGTCACTTGAATTGTGTTTAATTAACTACACGATACAAAAAAAAAAAAATGATGCCCCGGGTGTTGTGGACAAACAGAACCGACGATTGACAAAATTAATTACCATCACACAGCTGGATGCTGTACATGTGTATAGAGGCTAGTTCGCTCCATTGACCCAGTTTCGGGAGCAGTGTTCGGGTGAATTGCTGGATTGGTGAAGTTTTTAGACGTTCGCGGAAAGTTCCGACGTGAGGATGCTGGAAAACAATCATTAATCAACGGGGGATTGCAGTTTAATCGACTGTTAGTAGCTTTGGTTGGAGGCAATGATGATTCGTGTTTCAGTAAATGATGACTGTTGAAACAAATTTTTCAGAGTTATTTATGATGTGGATGGAAAGAATTTAACGTGGATTTTACTGCCTTTAAGGGAAAATAACCGAGGGCAGTCAAACGACTTCTGCAAAAACTTCTTTTTCAACCACGAATCTCAGTTTCCTCCCGGAGCACGCAGACACTTTTCCCCACTTAGTCGTTATAACTTTGCATACTCAGTGCATTGCTCTCAAATTCCATTAAAATTTTAATAATTACACTTCATGACTTCGGCGACGAGGGGGAGGTTTCTGCTGAGCTTCTAAAGAGGTTCTAACAATTATGTATAAATTTTACGACTCACTTCTTAGCTCGGTTCTTATTCTTTCTTAGTTTACTTTTCATCCGCTGTCGAGCATCAACCTCAGTTTGGGTATTTTTTTTTTTTACGTTGCGTTCGTCTTGGAACGCACGGCTTTTGACCGCCGAAGGCAACTTGCAATACTGAGAAACCTCGCTCGGTCGAACAGGCAACAAAGAAAATGGAGCAACGATGCGAATTCCACGAAAACAATGGGCGACGTTCTTGAACCAAAAAAAAAAAAAACAAAAAGAACGGAAGAAACGATGCTTGGTTGCTCCAAACTTTAGTATTACTCCCACTCCGTCCACTGACTGCTCCACGCATCATTTTCCAACTCGCACAAAAGAGAAATCCGAGGAAGGAAGGAAAGTTTTGTGCTCTCCGGCGTATCTGAACCTTCCCAGATAGGAACCTACTTACCGACAGTAACAACCACCGCCAAGGCACGAGCAGCATCCGTAGAAGCAGCACATTTTCAACATTAACATCCGGTGCGCGGCTAAACAATGGGGTTGAACGGGGTGGATTCTTTCGGGTTTCGTGTTTTCTTTAAGTGTCAAAGAACTCGCTCACAGTGGGTGGAAATGAATGGCGAGGACGGTCAAAACTATGCTTCAGCGCTTGATCTCTGGTTTCGAGAATGGTTAGGATTTTTTGGATGAAATGCAGGGCTCGATTCTGTTGCTGTTCGTCTGTATTTGCTACTGGAAGGAGATTCTTTTGTAAGTTCCCCAGGATTTCGTGGAGGTATATCAGCTGACGGGTCCGCCCCTCCTGCATTCAGGAGCTTGAAGATCGCAACCAGCAATACAATCTTGATTAATTTTTTTTCAAATTATTTCAGACTATAGGAAGTTCCCTTGCTACAATCGATGTTAGTATCTTATCATCATCATTAATATAGAATGAGTCCGGTCGAGTTTCCATCATAAAGGGTGTCCCACATCAAATTGCATCACGAAAAAAACGCTATAGAAAATTAACCATTGGGTATTTTCTCTTGAAAATTTGGGTAGAATTAGTTTAGCGTGTTTTTGTTGTTGTATTTTTATCGCTGTCAGTTTTTCGAAAATTGGAAAAATGGCGTCACCCGAAAAGCAACGTCGCGAATTGATTTTGCGCAAGCATCTGGAAAATCCTCAACTCTCTCATCGGGACATCGGAAAACAACTCGGAATCGTGCAGTCAACGGTGAAACGTTACTACGAAACCCTGAGCATCACACGGAAGGAGAAATGTTCTATTATGGATCAGAATCACAAGCGTGTCGTGAAAGCGTTTAAGCGGAATCCCAATGCATCGGTCAGGGATGTGGCCAAAAAGTTGAATCTGTCTAATTCTTTCGTTCAGAGAGCCAAGGATCGGGAGGAACTGCAAAATATGGTGGGAAAGTCACGGACCTGGAAACTGTTCACCCAGATACTGACGAAGCCTCATTGTCTCAACATGGATGACGAGACTTGCGTCAAGGCGGACTTCCGGCAGCTTCCGGGGCAACTGTTCTTCACCGTCCAGCACAAGTTTGATCTTCGATGATGGAAGTATGGAAGCAGAAACCTTCAAAGTTGGCCAAGAAATACATGATTTGGCAGACAAGCGATCTGCACAAGTGGCAAACGGAGTGCGCCGTTCGTGACGTACGAGACTGTAAACGGGGAGATCTACCTCAAGAATTGTCTACAGAAGCGTCTGCTTCCTCTGTTAAAGCAACACGAGGGCTCTACAATCTTCTGGCCGGACCGGATTCGTGCCACTATTCAAATGTTGCCCTGGAGTGGTACGAAGCCGACGGGGTCACTTTCGTACCCAAGGACATAAACTCCCCCTCAACGCACCGGAGCTAAGGCCCAACGAGAAATACTGGGCTATTATGAAGCAGGCACTACGGAAGCATCTCAAGAAGGTCAAATCTGAAGAAGACATGAAGAAAAGGGTTTCCGTCCAGAAGAATCTGCAGCCAGATGTTGTATAGAACCCAATGAGTGGAGTTAAGCGGAAGCTGCAAGCGAACGGTAATGGTATTGAGGTTTAATAAATTAAATATGCCAAAAGCTTACTAATAGGTTATATTTTATTGTCTGAAAGTTTGAAAAGGAGCGGTCAACTAGGTAATTTT